>CAJHQP010000452.1:0-190922 GCA_905132765.1 Moricandia arvensis
TACCGCCAATACCTCATAATAGATGGAAAAAGTCGACCACAATAAAAAGTTGTATATAGAAGACTTAAAATGTCAAAAAAGATAGATGGAAAAAGATAAACTAGGCCTCGCAAAAAATCTACACCTAACCGAGTCAGTGGTCGGGTGGCGCATGATGTCTCGTTAGCTCCTAAGGGGCATGGGTTCGAATCCGTTTCCACTCAGATTACCTTGATTTGTAATCATGTAATTGGGTATCTAATTCCTATAGTACCAAATAGGCTGTCTCGCGCCGAGAGATTAGTTCCTTGGGAAGATTGACTGGGCTCAGGCCCAGGAACCTCCCAGATTAACTAAAAAAAGAAAAAAATCTACACCCGAATACCTGAACTTGAAATCGATCCAAAATATCCAAATTTAGAACTGATCTGAAACTCTATAAGTACCTATATGGGTTCAAAAATTTCCTACCCGAAAAACCTAGACTAGATAGAGCCGACTCAAACCTGACTCGAACTCGGGAAACCGCTAGGGTATCCAACGCCCGAAACCAAAACACCAAAAAAATCTAGAAGTTTTCTTATATCTTCAAAAATTCTCTACTATGAATGTTTAAAAATTTTAAACTCGAACCCGGAAGAAACCGATCCGAAACTGACTCAAAATTCTATAGATACATATATGAATCCAAAACTTTAAACCTAAACCCGAAAAAAACCGATCCGCACCTAATCCGAATATCCAAATGTCCAGGCCTAAGATAAACAATTGACTATAGAGTTTTTTGTTTGTAGTGATAAATTCCTCACATAAGAAGATAGATTATCAGGTTTAAACATGTATCAACAAATATGACTTCAAATGAAATGACTAAAAACTTAACATTGAACAATTCCATTGATAATGAAATTATAAAATATTGTGTTCCAAAAATAGATTGTATATCAGCTTTATCGTTCACATGCATGCGCCATGCGATATAAATCTTGTCCCTCGATACCGCCAATAGTCGTGCCATCGGCGTTGTGTACGTCCTGACATCACCAAACCCATTCAAACCCATAAAATATTACGTTATGGCCTATGGATACCATATAATATTATGTGCATACGTTGAGACTTACGCTAGAGATTACGTGTAATAAGTTAGTATTTACATTTATATACAAAACCGGGTTCGAGTTCCTAGGTTATGTCATGGATAAACGTCCATAAAATGATATATAATTCACCGATACATGTTAAAGTCATGCAAGGTATGACCGTAACTGTAATAGCAGATCCTGCATTGTCGCATATGTTGTAAACACATGGTTGGCCCATCGTTCCAACTGATTAGATTATTAGATACGTAGGTGTTTGTCTATATTCCTCACGTCCGCAAGTGCCGAATAATTACAGTGGATAGATACAAAGAAAGTTCACGATACAAACCTACAAAAAAAAAATTGTGCACAAACCTACAAATAGTTGAACAATAAGTTCATGTACATTTTGAAAACGTTGGATTATTTTCTATAAGAAAAAATAATTTATATACCGAAAAATTGGGAATAAAGAGTGATACAACAAAAGAGAAAAAAAGATTAGGGTTTAGAGAGTGGGGGTGGTTTCCCGTGGCCATGCAAATGTGTCAGCTTCATGTCACAGTCTTTGATGGACACCGACACACGAAACACATGTGAACTGTTCTTTCTCTTTATTTCTTTTCTCATTGTTTTCTTTTTCACTTTCCCTTCTCTTCTCGAGAAAATCAACCAAATAGACAAAGGCTGAAAGGCATAACGTTGTTATTTCCTTTATTTTTAACACGAAACATTATTGTTTCGGTTTCCTCTAAAAAAGGGGCAAAAGGACAGGGATATTCATCAGTTAATATTCAACATATTACTTTAGAAAAGAAATGTAAATAATAATAATAATGTTGAAATAGTGTTTCAACCATTTATCGTGCAACTTTGAATACAAAACATGATTCATCAGCATCATCATCCACTTTTTATTTTATTCCCATGTAATTATATATACATTTTCACTCTTATGAGTTATGATATTAAACTTCTGTCTACGTCTAATACATTTCGTCGAAGACCACAATGATTTTTAATTGTTTTTTTTTAAGTCGGCCGAGTATTACGTGAAAGACCGTTTTGATACGACACACTTGGCACGAATAACCATAATTTGACAAATCAAGTACTACCAAATATATAGAATTATACCATTTGATTGATTTGCTTTCTTCGTCAATTTGACTGATTTAACACAATGGACCGTTTTGGTAACGTATATTAAAAGCTGAACCTAGTAAGACTTTGTTTCAAGAACGAGTTCTCTTTAGATGTAATGATATTTAGTTGTCCTTTTGATGGTGCTCAACTTTATTCGTGCACTAAACCGGATGATCAGACAGACGCATTGAATGGTTCCTACTTTCCCGGTTCAGTTACTTTCGGTGTAGAGAGATTATTGAAAAAGGAGAAGTTGTTGGTAACGTATAGTGAGTATATTTTTTTCTTCTCTGGACCAATTCTTGTTTCCAAGAGGCTTAAAGTATCGAGGCCACGACCTGTCACGTACAACACATTATTCCATACTTTGCATAATTTACGTATCTTTTATTTTTTGTTACTTATTTGACTTATCTTCCTAGTTCCTACTTCATTTCCTAGTTCCATCCCCCATCAATTCAACCTTTATTTCTTAATTTTTTATCTATTAATTTTATAGGTCTACTTGGAATTGTAAGTTTCAAACATACATACATCGTTTTCATGTATTACCATGAATAACTTTGGTAGTGATTTATAAAGAAAAAAGGCAAAATAATATTCTGTAAAAAGTCAAATAAATGAAGTTGAAATTTATTTAAAGGAAATTATTTACTTTCTCTTTGTTTTCTGGACCAACGTGAAACAAGGGATTCTTTTTCTTTTGAATTTTTGGCGTGTATTCCACTAAACACTGAGTTTCATTTTTAAAACATTAAAATTAGTATTACATCCTTCTATTTTCATCATTTTACAGATTTATCCAAAAGTTAAATCTATACAATTACAGTACTAACTTTATAAGTTAATAAGGTTGAAACTGTGTTACTTTATTAATTTGTAAAGTTATTAATTAATTTTTTTTCTTTTTCTAGATTTTTCTATTTTAAAATCTATTTTTTTCTAAAATAATATTTTTTATTTTAGTATACATAAACACTAATTAAAGTTTTGGAATTTGACACTCTTATTTTTATTATATTAATTAGTGTATATAAAATATGTTTCATAAAATTTAAATATTGTTTTAGATATAAATTTACTAAACCTCATAAAAAATATAAATAGAATTCTATTGTGAATATAAAACAAACAATATAAAGATTTTTTGTACTTATATAACATAAATTATTAATTTATAATTTTAATAAAATTATATATTTACAGATGATTTATAATTTTTTTATTTTTCTATTTATCGATTCATGTCATATTTTGAATTGGTATAATTTATGAATAAAAATATTTATTACTTTATAATATTATTAATTTATTGAATATTAATTTATAGAGTTTATATTGTAATAACGATAAAATAAAGAATTATCCTGTTTTTCTTTTTAAATTGTGTTGCTTCATTTGGATGTTTCTTCTATTAGGGATAAATGTCTCGTATCAGTAATTGAAAGAGATCTTTAGTAATATATAAGATAGATGAGCCACTTCATTTATCACCAATTAGTTTTATGTTGGAATTATATCTAACTTAACATGATATCAGAACCCGATCTAAACAATCCAACCCAAAATCAATCCATCGATCTTTGCCCCGTAATTTCGAGATTGAAGTTCAAAAAACCATCATCTCGAGAACATATTAAGGATAAATATTCTACATCGAAAATTGTAAGAAGTCTTTAATAATATATAAAATAAATGAATCACTCCCCTTATCAACAATTGATTTTAAGTTGAAAATTCATCTAACTTAACATCTTTTGAGTGAGATATTTTATTTTACAAATGATGATATACATCAAAACCACATATAGATTTGGATAACTAAAATCATAATATAATAGTGGACCATTATACAACTCAATTTGGTCAATCACATTTTCTACTTATTTTGGATATATAAAATATAAATATACTTTGATTAAAAAATACTTTGCCCGTAAAATAAGGTTGTAGTGGGCCGTAAAGAAAGGATGCAATGGGCCCATGGCATTCCATCTGTAAGTTCAGTTCTAAGGACCCATTACGATATATTGTTGTGGAAGCACCACTGGTTTTCCTATAACAAACATTATATAGCCTCGAATCCGGATAATGACATATATTTCAACACAAATTATCAGGTTCTGTAAATTGGTATATAGGTAAATACGATGAATAATCAATTTCTACAAAATAATTGGGTTTCCCAACTAACATTAGGTTCTAACGGAGATCCAAAGGACCAGAACTCTTTTAAACCACATAAACATGACGAACAAGATTCAAATGCGTTTTATTAAATATGTTTTTCTCTTTGTAATCTATTTGATTATACAAGATACATAAGTTTCAAAAATAATAATATTTTGATCAAATTTACTTCTGAACTTTTTAGATCATTTTCAATGCTGATAAGGTATGCGGGCAATAGGAAGTTTAGCTTTTCACTACAGAAGAAAAATATATGGACTAAACTCTTTTTGATAAGAATGAAAAGAGAATCTTTGTGATGACAAAATCGTTATGTCATCACATATCTCGTTCACATTGCAACAAGTAACAACTAACCAACCTTTATTTTAAAATATCACAAATAAAACGTATGATTTATCATCTAAGAAAGAAAATATATTTTCGCTATTTTAAGTTGATATGAAAGCTCCCCACACAGCCTAGTGAATTATTTCTATGGAGCGGTACCTGCAAAATAATATACTGTATATACACATTATTGCCTATTTTCAAAAACAAAACACATGCCCGGACAGAATAGCCTAGTGGTAACACTCAGGTGAACGGGATCCCAAGGCACCAGAATTCGATTCCTACAGGTATTCCTGGTAGCGATAAATCCCGTGACAAAAAAAAAAAAAACATATAATACTATATTATATATTACGTATCTATTATCGCTGTTATCCCTCGTTTTGTTTATTTGCCATGGAGCCAGTTATCTTATTATAACAATATTGAAATGTATAACTTTAGAAAATAGAAACTATTACAAAAGGAAGATTGAAAAACATGATGTCGTTTCCATAGTCTTATCTGCTGTAGGTAGAAGGAAAACAAAAATCAATATTTCTCTTAAGACTTACCAATTCAAAAACAATAACAACAAAATGATGTTTCTTTTTTTCTGAAACCAACAAACAAATATGATGTTGAGACATTTTTCGTTTGTGCATGAACATGTCAATAGTGGTTTACCATTACGTAACACGAGTCCATCTTAAAAGATTCCAACTTCCAATCCCAAATTAATGATCAATTATCTAATTGTTTAGGCAGCTTTTAAATTACTGCGTACAAAGATCTTTACTATATTAAAAGGGGGATATGAGCACCATTTAGCCTATCCACTTCTGCAGATTAATTCAACCAATAATATTCAGCCATTTCATTTGTTTTGCCAGCCCATCTATAAAAATATCTGAATTTTAATCCTACGCTCTTATTGTTCTTCGACTCTTTACCTTCGTCGTATGTTCAACTTTGACTGCAAACACCAAACATTTCTTCTCCAAACTCTTAATCTTCCTTGTCGTTCAACTCTTAATCTTCCCTGTTGTTCAACCTATTTCTTTTGATTTACCAATTAATGTTATTCTCATTTAACCTAAAAATTCATATCAAACCTATAAATTGGAGAGGGTTGAGAGTTGGATGAATCTTGACAATCACTCTCAGTTAATCTCCTTTCTCAAGCGTCTATAGATTCTTCAAAAATGTATTCTTTCGATTCTTTTGTTGCGCAATTAGCATTCGACGCTCTCCGACTAGGTAGATCGTCGCAGTTCACTGTTGCTCGGCTTCTCCGTTTTTGGGACTTAAAAAACATCAAGAAGCATATTGAATTCATAGGAATCACTCTACTACTCCTTGATGAGAAGGTATTGTATCTACAAGTATCATATAATTTTTTTTGTTTTGTTTTTGAGTGATCGTATTTTGTACCTATAAACATCCAGATCTTAGTTTTTATGTTGCCAGAGACACTGATCAAGGATCTGTATACTCATTTATGGATAGGGAGGACTTCCGGGAGTGGGCAAACTTTGCTTTCAATGAATAATGTTAGAGTGAAGCATTGGGTTACCATAAACCAACCTTATGAGTTTAGTCTTTGTGGATACGACACTGGAGAGAAAGCACCAGGAAAATGGTCTAAATACGTCAATTGAGAAATGCGTTGGTGGTGATTTTGGACGTGAAGTCTACACCGTAAGTCACGACTTTTTGTTGGCTCATGCTGAGGCTGTGAAGAGTTCAGGAAATGTGCAAAGGTGATATCTCTTTAAGAACCAAAATATATTAAAGTTGCTATTGATCTAACGTCTGGATTCATATCAAAACAGTGCAAAGACGGGAAGATTGGTATAGTCCAGAGTCCAATGTGGTTTGAGCCTTATGACAAGAAGTCCAACTGAGAGGAGATAGTGAATAGAGCTATGGATTTCACTTTAGGCTGGTGAGTGTCTTTAAGAAATTAACTTTTAGCGTTTTTGAGTTTGGATTCTGATAGTTTCTTGCAGGCATTTGGAACCAATAACACATGGAGACTACCCTAAGACCATGAAATATAGCGTTGGTGCTAGATTACCATCGTTTACACTTGGGCAGAAGATGAAACTGAAGAACTCTTATGATTTTGTTGTATCAATTACTTCACTTCTGAGTTTGTTGCTCATGTGGACTATGTTGATCAAATGAAACCGAGCTGGGAAGTTGATTCTCGCTTCAAATTACATTTTATGCTCTGCTTTTCTAATCATTACATTTTTTTTGATGATTAGTGTTCTTCTTTCTAATCTTTCATTTTGTTTTACTTGTAGCACAAAATCCAGATTGGTACAAAATTGGTTCTCGGGTATTAATTCTTTTTGTTTTACTAGCTTTTGAGCTTTTTCTGCAGATTCTTTCTCATGTATCTGGTGTTTCAGTCGGCTACTGCCAAATATCCAGTGTGTGCTGAGGATTTGGAAAAGTTTTGAAATACATCAACGAGAACTATAATGACCTGATCATGGTCATTGGGACTTGTAAGCCATTGGCTATCTTCTCTTTGTTTTGAACTTGGAATCTGTTACCTTAGATTGTTTTGACTGGTGAAACTCATTGCATTTGCAGGGTACAAGGAGACACTTGGAGAGAAAGATGTACTTCCAGATGTGCTCAGCGACAGTAACAAGAAGTCTTACCCTATGAGACATCTCATGGCATTACATGGAGCAGTCTGGTGAGTTTTTTTCTTCCACAGTTTCCATCAAGACTTTGTTCCTTCTGGCTTTATGAGTAGGATGAGGGTGAAGTAATATGATCTACGGCGAGTTGAATCATTATTTATTCTCCACTTCGTTCCATGGATCTTAATTTATATAAGATCTTAGATGCCTATTAAAATACTTTGGGTTACAATTTTACTTTTCTGCTTTTTTGGTTTTCTATGAACTGACGAATTTGTCTTGATTTGGTTTTGGTGTAGTGCTTTTGTAAATTTGGAAAACGCGGACGTAGTTCGAGAAAAAATGTAGCAGAGGTCAGGGTCTGACCTTCCACCCCAAAGGACCAACGAATCACGCCAATTTTCACAGATGTGTTATCCAACTCTGGTATTATCAAAGGGTCGGCTGGAACTGGAGTGTTATGCAGTCACACAAGAAATCAGGTTGGAGCCAGGCAGTAGTTTCATATTAACTTAGTGCTATGACTTTTTTTTTCTCCATGTCAAATCCATTATAAATTTATGTTTTCATTTTTTAAAAACTAGATGTGGTCTTTAAAGAAGGTTACGTATTATAATGGGCAAGAGATAAAATAAAGAGATATGCAATGATGTTTTATAAGGGTTGGTATAGTGAGAATTTTGTGTCTCTTAGATTTAGCAATTTCATAAAGTTGTAAGTCAACGCAACTACATAAATAATCTCATAATTATTTTTTTAGTAGAACAAATAAACCACTGAAAACATTAGTTTTTCTTTCAAACATTAGAGTTAGTTTTACGTTAATTGTTATCTTTAAATTTAGAATGCGTTGTTTTTTCGGTGGTCGACTATCTCTTGCTTTGATCTCAATTATTTAGAACCAAGATATGAAATTTTAATTTATCATTTAAAAGCACTACGACTAAACCAAAAAGTCACCCAAATTAACTTTTCCATTTTTGAAAGTATTAGAAGAATTTTATTTTTCAACAACCCCGCGCGTGCGCGGGGCTCGGCCCTAGTATCCTTAAAAGTACTTATATCAATCAATAGGAAGCATGAATTATACTGCAAATGTCAACTTCATCTGTCTGTCAAGTTTAATTATTGCCGCACTGGAGGTTCATATATATAACAAAGTCGAAATATATGGATTAAACTCTTTTATATATAAGAAGATTTATTCCCACCAAGAATTATATTAGCTGTATTGGCTCTTTCTTATTGTTCGGTAGTCAAGCTCACACCCAAGTCACTAACGTTGATGCCAAATATCAGGTCATGTAGTTATATAAACATATGGTCGAAAACTTCTTACAGAGTTGCACACAAAAAAAGAGTTTGGTAAGTCGTATTTTCAAGATTTAAAACTCATTATTTGTGTTGACAACCAAAAAAAACATATCGTATATCTCCAAACTTCAAGAAAATCAAGAAAAGAATGGGTGTTCTTGATCACGTCTCTGAATACTTTGATTGCTCCAATGGCAGCTCCAAGAGACACCAAAGTCTACAGGTAAAATAAAATCAATCCATATATATAAATACTTAACGTTTTACATAACCACATATTTTTAACATGTTATGGTGGACATTTAGACGGTGGATGTGAGGGTTTTGATAGATTGTGAAGGATGCGAGAGGAAAGTGAGAAGAGCCTTAGAAAGAATGAAAGGAGTGAGAGATGTAACCATCGAGCCTAATGCACAGAAAGTGACCGTGGTTGGTTACGTTGAGCCAAACCAAGTGGTGGCTCGGATCATTCACCGGACAGGTAAGAGAGCCGAGCTTTATCCTTTTGTTCCTTACGACGTTGTGTCTCACCCTTACGCGTCTGGTGTCTACGACAATAGAGCTCCGGTTGGGTACGTTAGGAACACTGAGTATGATCCACATGTGTCGCGTCTCGCACGTGCTAGCTCCACTGAAGTTCGTTATACCACGGCGTTTAGCGACGAGAATGCTTCAGCTTGTGTGGTTATGTGAGTTAACTTGTGTGTTCCTTTTTTGTGTTGATGTGTTTCTGAGAATTGAATTTTGTTTGTTTGTTCATGTTGGTATGTAATGTATAAGAGCAAATTAAAAATGTAAACTTAATGCTGATGAATACGTTATGCATTTTATCAAAACGATGGAAAAATAGATATTACTTTGCGAGATAATAATGTCCAAAGATGATAATCGATAATTAAGTTACGTTATTTACTTTATAAACATTACTAAGGAAATTAAAGCTGCTACGGTTTCGTAAGTTTTTTTTTTTGTTTGAGATAATTTTCAGATAACGAATTGGTAAGTTTCTCAAATATTATAGGATACCCCCAGGTTTATAAAAAGAAAATTGGCTCAAATAATTGTCGAAAGATATTAAAAAGTAAATTTGTCGTGTTATACGAATTTAAAAAGTCTATAGTTTGTCTTCCCTTGGACCTAATATAGTTGGTTGGAAATGACTATATAAAAATAGTAATGCAAATTTGATAGCTTGCGGTGGCAATCTAATCATTAGCCATGATGAAGTTGAATTATTAGTTTAGTTGTCACTATATAATTTACCTGTTTAAAGGAAGCATCTCATAGTTAATGATGTGACTATGAAATGAGAGAAAGTATGAGTGAACGTACAAATTATTTGAATTTAAGGAAAGAACATGGATACATGTGTAGTAATCAGAGCAAATAGTTGTTCTAAGCATTGACATAATGTGTTGCTAAAAATTATCAATATGATTACAGGAAGAAAGGCAATTGAATTTTCTCTGAACTGTTTGGTGATCACAGAGTCTGCATATTATGTTAATAGATATATGACCACGGATTAATTTCGTATCAGTTGCATTAGAAGTCAGACTATTTCTCTGAAAATATTTTAAGTTTTTATGAAGTCCAGCTTATGTTAAGGTTCCCATTTTATATTAATGTCTAAATGTAATACAAAAATATATGGATGGAAAAAAATATATGATTTAAAGGCCCTTTCTCAAAAAATAATAATTATATATATATAGATGGAAATTCCATATGACAAGGATGAATGCCTAAATTACTAGAATTATGCATGTAAAGTCGTCAGCAGTCATCATCTAGGAAACCAACTTATAGAAAAAAAAGTCGTTTGGGAGAAACTTTTTTTTTTTTTGATGTAAAATAATATAGTGGAGCGGTTGGAGCCCAAGTTAGGCCTCCCAGCTAATAGTCCAATACAATTTCTAATTCTCAGCCTTTTCAGCTAAAACTTTGGTATCAACATCACATTAATGAAAGAGAATGCATGCTGTTTATGTAAAATAAACGGCAAACCGTTTTCTTGCAAACATCCTTGTAAGCTTCGCTCATAAGTTAACCAATTCATCTTAGGCCTCATGGGACATGAACAAGAAGGTTATGGATTAGCTTGGAGCTCCTTCTAGGAAGGTTATCTTTTGAGTTTTGAGTGGCTCAAAGGTCAGAAAAATCTGCCTCTGAGGTGTATAAGCTACTGCCAATGATAAGGTTAGTGCAATGCATGCCTATGAGTTAAAGTGAGAGTAGCTTTAGGTCTGGCAGATGCCAGAAGGCGTCTACCACAAAGATGATGATGAAGGTGAACAAATGCACAACACACCAATAAAAAAACGAAATGATTCAAGTCTTTTTGTGATTTTACTAATGACTGTTTTTAACTGCTGTTAACTTGTTTGAGCCAATCTATATCTAACTTTGGTGTATGGCTGTATTGCTACGATTCCTATTGCAAAATCCTATTTTGAGATTAGTTCAAGTGCAAAAAAGACTAGATGACATTGAGATCAAAAAAAGATTTTGTTAAGCAATCTATGATCACTCTTGTGAGAAAATTGCAATCTTACAGTAAGATTAATGCACAGCAAGGCTAGAGCAGAGACGGTCCCTCAAAATCTAAGTCAACCTTGTTTTTCATCAAGCAACAAGATGCCGAATGGGAAGTGAAATATCTACCTTAATACTTAGTCTGGGTATTCATCAATAAGATTCAAAAATCCTTAAGTATAGCTGTTTTTTTTCTTTTTCTTTTTAAGGTAGGACATCTCAGGGAGTGAAACTTCTATAACTCACCTGTTCAGAGTTCTCACTCGGAAACATCAATGAAACACCACGCCAACACCAGTCATTCACCAGTTAAACAATTGCTACTCGTCATACAGACATAACATCAATAAACTTAGAAACACAGTTTGCATTAACAAATCACCCTTCTAGCACCGCAAAACTTAACAAGGAAATACAATGGAAGGAAAAGAGATTCAAAAATGAAACAAAAAGCAAAAAGAACCTGAGGAAGCTGATGCTGCAGCTGAATTCTACAACTTATTTGGAATACAATATTCTATCCTGTTGTAATAGATCGTGCAAGCTTGATGGAGCTTCAAGCTGCTTTCGGTGCACGATGCCCATCTAAAATGAAGAGCAAACACGCATGAGTGAGGTGAGCTCATACTAATCCTATGAAGCAACAGCAAGGAAACAAATGATAAAGTCCACCTAAAATGAATCATTGTTCGACAAACCATCTCAGTTTCACAGTCACCCACAAAACCTAAGCTATCTAGACTCTAGAGAAGAGTCTACCTTTTCTCTTATTAGAGGCTGATACATTGGCACTGTTAAGCGCTCCTTTTCCATTGCCAACTAAGTTCTGATCAGCCACGCATTGCAACTGATCAAAACCACAACCACTCAAACCTTGTTCATTAACCGACACACCTCCTTGGCTACTCCCTCCAAACCCATCTTGAAGACAATAAACTCCATCAACACATTGCACATTACAAGGATTCATCATATGAGAGAAAGAAGGAACATTAGGTTTCTGATAAGGAAAACACCCAATCTCCCCATCAATCCTCCCTCTCAAATCCACAAGCAAACACTTAAGCCTCGAGACCTCAGCTTCCAAGGCAGCCTGACTCTGCAACCTCTTCACAAGCTGGAGATTCACAGCCGTAAGCCTCGCAACCTCGTCCTCCAAGGAAGCAGTTTTAGCCTTCTTCTTCTCTCTATACTTCCTAACGGCTTCTCTGTTCCCCAAAGGCCTCTTACCGCGTGACTCAGCTGTATCGTCCGTGGAAACCTTTTCGTCGCTGTCGTCAGGGAGGATCTTGGTGTGGACGTGGAAGCAAGTGTGAGTGTGGGTGTTCTCAGGTCCCGTGGGGTTACATGTGTGTGTGTGGGTGCAAGCAGCGTTGGAATCCATGAGAAGCCCATCGAAGAAAGCATCCATGGAACAACTGGTAAGTGGTGGTAAGCCATTCATATCGGAAGTTGAAAACACTTCCTGGTTCGAGAACTCGAGCTCGCCGTCTTCCATTATCGGAAAACCCTAAAAATCGATAATTTATAGCTAACACCCGTGAAATCTCGAGCTCCCGAATCAATTGGATTAGCCAATTTCACAGCAATTCGATCAGTAACTGAAGAGAGAGATCCAATAAAAGCCCTAAAAATCGACACTTTATAGCAAAAATCGGTGAACTATCGATCTCCCGAATCAATCAAAAACCCTAATTTCACAACAATCACTCGACCTGTAATTTAGAAGAGAGATCTAAGAAAACCTCTAAAAATCGATACTTTCTAGCTGAAACTAGTGAAATTTCGAGCAGACGGATCAATCAAAACCCTAAATTCACAAATTGTAATTCAAGATAAACCCTAAAATATCGAAATTGAGAATAGTGATAGGAAAGGGAGTGGGGGAGTTTTACTGAGGAAAGGGGACCGTTGATTTAATATATAAGGACGACACTAAACAGCTGTCGTCATTTCAGTGGCTAGCGAAAAGACATGGATGTACGATCGCTATTTCGAGATGTAAAGAGATTCTTTAACGTGATTTAAGATTCTTAATTTAAAAGTTCAATTATTTCATTACAAATTAAATATCTTAACGTGATTGGATCTCCGCATCTTCCAGATTTAAATACTAAAGTAAACTTTGTATTATCATCATACTAATAATATAGATGTACCAAACAGCTTACATGAGGAAAAAAAACATTGACATAAAAAACGAATAATAAAATTAAACAATAATTTCTCATGTACTGTTTTGTTTACTTTTGGTGATTAAAAAAACAAATATATGGTTAGTCAATAATCACCAGCTATTATCTTCAACTTGTTATTTTGCGTTCTTTTGGAAAGATTTGTTTAATCACCATCTTTTAAAAGATTAGTTGATGTGAACATTAGTGGTTGTCATAGACGTAGCTTTCTTTAAAGTTTTGTACTTTATATTTATTTTTAGATAAATAATAACTTCAGATGCCTACAAGCAGCTTTCCACATGGGCATCAGCTTCCTAGAGCATAGAGCTAAACGACCATTTCCACACTTAATCTGGCTGAAACTAAATAAAAGCTTTGTTGGAGAATATAATCTCTAAACAATTCGTGCGAGTCTAGGAAACAAATAAATCAAGGATTCATGGTATATATATTCACAGATCAAAAGTGCAATCAAGAATACAAATACTTGTTACTAGTTCTTATGCTTTGTTGTCAAAAATTTCCAGACTATTGTGAAGATTAGGCTTAAGTCATTAGAGGTTGGGTGAGGAGTTATATAATACGAAGATGTAGACCAAAAGGAATACGGACGAGAATACAGAAGGCAAAAAGAGCATAGTTCGAGTGGGATTAATATTTAGTGGACCTTTCCTTAATCTGGTACAAGTATATGTCCAAGTACACGCAACAATCCATCTGAAACGAGCATATTAGAGACAGGGAGATCAAAAGAGTTAAGCAATTATAATTAGTGTTTATTGTTTTGTGATCTTTTATATTTTGTTCTCGAGAAATCATATTTTCATAGTAAAAGTTGTGGGAGATGGATCCCATCACGGGAACTCGGTTATCAATTTTCTTTCTGTCTTATTCATCCATCTAAACATATGTTAAGACCAAAGTTTGTATCTAAACACTTACGCGGAGTTAAAAAAAAAAAAGAACTTACAAGTGAAGTGTCTCAAGATCTCTAAAACAAAAGAATAATAAGATCAACTTTTTATTGCTTTAAAACTACTCGAAACTAAAAAAATTCAATATTTCTTTTAGATCTCTATGTTCTATTAGATTGCATGAAACACCTCTCTATATACCTATATTTATAATGAATGACAATTCTTTAACATGTGAGATATGAAAACACAAACATAATCTAATAGAAAACTTTCTTTTCCTATTCTAGATTTATTTATTGTGTTTATCTCTTAACATATTAAACATCTAATATATGTTAAGTTTCCACAAGTTTGGAATTAACACCTCATTAATTCCAACTTGAATTAGGAAGATCAATTTCTTAAACTCCAATTAAACTCTTAATTTGCTTGAATTTAATCTTTGCTAATGGTTTGGTAAGGATGTCGGCCTTCTGCTCAACACCCGACGCACGCTCCATTTCGATTTGCCTATTCTCCACACTTCTCGAATGAAATAATATATTGAAAGTATGTGTTTACTTCTTCCATGGAAAACCAAATTCTTGGTTAAAGCAATGACTGATTTTTGTCGATACTAAATATGACTCTCTCGCCTTTTTCACTTAGTATCTCACTCAACAATTCCTTGATCCATATATCTTGCTTTGCTGCTTTTGTTGCTGGTATAAAATCTATTTCGCATGATGACAATGCAATCGTTTGCTACTTTTGCAACGTCTAAGTAACCAATGATGAACCGTAATAAAATGCATGTCCTGACGTGCTCCTCCTGTCATCAACATCAATATTGTGATTGATGTCATTGTAACCAACGATGCTCCTTTACCCATCTCTCTTGAAGAACATACCAAAGTTTGTTGTTTCTTTCTCATACTACAATATGTGTTTGATGGCTTGTTCATGAGAATCTCTTGGATTGTGCATGTATCTTAAAACACCTACTACGTACGTGACACAAGTCAGGTCGTATGTGAAACAAATACCTCAAACATCCTATGATTCTTATGAAATCAGTTGCATATATCTCTGGTTCATCTTCATCTTGTAAGATATTTAAATCTGACTTCAATGCTACGTGAATCGTGTTACATACTTTCATCTTTGTGTCACACATGATTCTTTGAACATAACTCTCCTCCTTTATCTTGATTATGTATACTCCTTGAATCTTGTGATACACTAATGTGCACTTCCTAAAACTCATCTCCTTTAGGACCTGCTCAAGTTTTATGTTCTATGCTCTAGGTGTGTTGTGTAACCCATACAAATCCTTGTGTAACACATAAACTCGATCTTTTTCTCTTTTCCTTACAAGCTCCCACGTCTTGTTTCTTGTGGTAGACTCCAACTTGGCTACCATGGCTTTAGCCCACAAGTAGTTCGACATCTTCAACTTAACTAACTAAAATCTCCTCCTCTATTGGTGCAACCTAGATTGAACTTAGTTAAGGCAAACTCTCCTCCTCTATCAATGCAACCTAGATTGAACTTAGGTGAGGGAAACTCTCCTCCTCTATCGGTGTGAAGTCTTTTGAACCGATAGAATGCCTCACGATTATTTGCTGGCGTTGGTGGTGTGATTCGTCCACACAAATCTCCATGCAATAATTCTAAACAAACCATGGCCTTAGTCGGAAATGAGTCATTGATTTGCTTCCATGCGAGACTTATGTTACACACGCCTTCTCCGTGTGTTACACTCGATAATGAATGTCTAATCTGCTTCCCTACTAGATATTCATAACACACGTTTTCTTCGTGTGTTACACTCGACATTCCTTTGACTAACGTCTGAAGTCTCGCCTTGTGATCGTCTTAAGGGTTTGCGGTTTGGTCAATATCTTCTTCTTCTTCTTCTTCCTCATCTTGATTTATAGCTTCATGATCATCACCTCTACCATTACTTTCTTCTATATCATCCTCATGTGGAAGCTTAAGCATATTTGGTTCACAATCAGCTTGGTTTGTTGTAGACGACCAATCCCAAGCTTTTTCTCATCAAAAATCACATCTCCACTCACCATCACCTTCTCTGCGACTGGATCATAGAGTCTGTAAGCTTTGGAACCTGGCTCAGTTCCAAGATTGATCACACACTTTGATCTCTCATCTAACTTCTTCAGATGAGTCACACATATTTTCGCGTGTGCGCTACACAACCAAATATCCTCAAGTGCTTGATATTAGGTTTCTTCGATATGAGACATTCGTATGGCGTTTGATCCTCTTCATGGATCAACTCCAACGCCTTCCTTACACGAACAACTCCAAGGTGTCGTGACTTGATGTCGTTCCAAATGTCTTTAGAAGTGGCTTGTTCTCCCACCTGGAGAATCAAGTTTTTGGGAATGAATTGAAACAAAAGATCTATCGCCACATCGTTCTTTTTTTTGATCATCCAAACCAGGTTCTATCGTGACACATACTTTATGAACACACATTGTAACCTTCTTCCTCATCGACCAAATTGTGTAGTTTGTCGTCATTAATATTGGACATTGGATGGATGTAGATCCAAAGTCTTTCAAGTGCGGTGTAGTTATAGTCACGTCAGCCATTTTGCCTTCGCGATCTTTGATTCACAGTCACCAGGATCGAAGCTTCAACTTAAGCTTTGATCGAATCTTCAACGTAAGCTCTGATACCAATTCAAGATCTTTAGAACAAAGAATAATAAGAACAAATTTTCTTGTTGGCTTTAAAAACTACTCAAAACTAAAGCTTCTCAATGTTTCTCTTAGATCTCTTATAATCTACTCTCTTAGATCTCTTATGATCTACTCTATTAGATCTTATGAAACACCTCTCCATAAACCTATATTTATAGTGAAAGACAATTCTCTTTAACATGTGGGATATGAAAAACATAAACCTAATCTAATAGAAAAATTCTTTTTTTTTTATTCTAGATTTCCTTATTGTGTTTATCTCTTAACATATTAAACATCAAATAATAATAAGTTAAGTTTTTACAAGCTTGGAATTACCCAACAGTGTGTCGTGGCAAGAAAACTTGAGAGCTTCTATCACACTACACTATCATATTGCTCAGGTTCTGTGTTTTAGTAGAAGAGTTTCAAAGTAATTAATGTGACATCCATTTTTATCGTTTGTTTGTATTTAATCTCTTAAATGGTTACAAACCTAATAGTTTTTTTTTGCTTTTTGGTTATGTATAGTTGTTTAATGATCAGATCACATTCGAATGTTTTTATTCGTATCTTAGCATTGAATTTAAGAGATTTTTCTTTTTTTGATACGAATAAAAACATTCGAATGTGATCTGATCATTAAACAAATATACATAACCAAAAAGCAAAAAAAACTATTAGGTTTGTAACCATTTTACTGAATTTTGTTAATAAAGGTTTTTGGTAGAAATTAACAAAACGAAAAGCTTATTTGGCATTAAAGAAACTATCAATCATCTATAGAATCTATTTAGTGCTGCTACAAAGATGCTAGCTAAATTCACGAGCATACAATTGGTCGTGCGTTACTGCTCATTGCAACGTTTGTGAACTACATTGGCATAGTTGTTCAGGATTCAGATCATCACATCTACGAAACTATAATAAAAAAAAGAAAGAAAGAGGATCTCACATGAACAGAGCCAGATGTGTAAGTTTGAGGTTGTGTTTGTCATATTTCTTCATCCCATTTGTCTTTAGAGATCTCTCCAGAATCAGCAATCACAACTTTCTTCCTGGGTTTGCCACTGTAAGTACCAGCTCCACCTTCAATGGCTAACACATTGTCCATCCCTTGTATCACCTTCCCAAACACAACATGTTCCCCTTCCAACCTGTGCACACACATTTCACATATTGTTATCAAATCCTACTCTGACAGACCATGAGTGAAACTACATATTATTCTAGACCAGAACCGTTGGTTCAAATGCCTTGTAAGCCCATCTAAGTAGGATCATTAGAACAAAACTAAAAATGGGTGTCTTTCTCTTAACTCTTGATCTCAATTCTACTCGGTTCTATGTAAGCGCATGAGGGTTTATAAATGAGTGGAGAGCGTACCAGCTAGCCTTGATAGTAGTGATAAAGAACTGTGAGCCATTAGAATCAGGTCCTGTATTAGCCATCGCTACAACACCTACAAACACACAGATTTGGTTAGCTACAAGAATACATGAAACTCACTTTCCTAAGCTGGTATAGAGAGTACAAGCGTACCTGCATGTGAATGCTTTACTTTGAAATTTTCGTCAGGAAAGGAACCACCAAAGATGGACTCACTCCCTTTTCCATCACCATGGATGATGTCTCCTCCTTGGATTACGAATCCAGATACTATTCGGTGAAACGGTTTTCCTTTATAATGTAGAGACTTTCCGCTTGAAGCTTTTCCCTTCTCTCTTAAGTTAAGTGTGCAGATCCATTTAACAAGAATCTGAAGCATCCAATTTCAAGATAAAACACTAACCATTTTAAGTAGCAAACCTGTGCATAAAGCCCTGAAATTTTCTGCAAAAAAAAAAAAACAAAATGAACACTACCATTACAAAAGCTATTTAGGTTAAACAATTGAAACCACATCCTCAGATTTTGTATTGAAGATGACAAAACAGTGCCGTATAATCCACTAACGATCCTCCCTGCAAGTATTGTAAGTTTGCAACACTGACAACAAAACCAACAAAGTTAAAAGTAAGCAAATGGCAAAGAAGAGGTGTACATGACTACAAGAAAGGTGAAGAAGCAATCTTGTTTTCTTTTCGTATATCAACTATTCTACAAAGAAACAATATATAAGTCCCTTTACATAAGCGCTGGCCTTCGATATCAACATCGAGAAACACTCTGTGTGTTACTTCGTGGTCCTTGATGACTTGCTTCCCCTCCTCCTAAGCATCAAGAGAGCATAGGTTAGTCACATTATGCTGGTCCTTCTCACACTAATCGGACCCATAGGGTAGTAATTCAGCAACAATCCTATGCACAGCACTGTCTAAGTTGCTTATGAGCTAGACTAGCAGAACAACTTGTCTATAACTCAAACTAGTCTCTCTTCTACATTTTATCATTCAGAGTTACGTGACAATGAAAGATCATACTGAAGAACATACACAATTGGAACGACATTGTAATCCAGACACAATAATCATATCATCAGATGAATACAAAGCATATCTGACATTGATTCTACATCATCCCGTTTACATTCTTTTACTTATGATATTATAAATTAAGGTAAATATAAGAACTAGTAATACTAAATTTAAAATTTTTTAAAAAATGAAAATATTTTAAATACAAGAATCAATAACACTAGATTTATAAAAAGAAATTTAAATCAACTATTGAATAAGAGTAGATTTTCCTTAGACTTAAATTCTACTCAAATCCATTAATGAAACAACACCTCGTTAAACATAAAATTGTAATCACAAACTAATTTAAAGATCAAACATTAAGCTATAGTATATATAACACCAAGCTTTAGACAACAAATCAAATGATTTCACATATTTTAATATACATGAAAGTTAATTTAAAAAAACTTGCACGTTCGCATCAGAGTGTAGTACTATATATTTGAACTGAAACAAAAACTCAAATAAACTAAAGAAAAAACATAAGATTATTGGGAAATACTCTTTCATAATATTTTTCTTAAAATAACAGTAGGAAAACAAAAACGAAAGATTGTTCAAAAACGAACAGAGTCAATCTCTATAGCAGATTCAAGACAGAAAAAAAAAGAAGTAATGGTGTAGTTATGTTGTGAAAGTAGTTGTTATACCAAAATCACTAATCTAACTTTTAATCAAAAAAAAAAAAACAAAGACGTTTGTTATAGAAACACGTAGAAACTCCTCTCGTATATTTCTTTTTCTCCATCGATCATGCTAACTAGAATCATCTTTCTCATCGCCGTCGCCACTTCTATCACCATCGTCCTTCTACTCACTTTATTTTCACCCGTTCCTGATTACGACCCACCAGAGTCACTCTTCTCCTTCTCCCTCTATGTCCAGCAAACCCAAATCCCCTCCTCCTCCTATGTCTCTCGCAGGTCAACTCAACGCATGGCCGGGACACACACGAGAGGAGGCAGAGGAGGAGGAGCGTTGATCTTCCGGCGTACGCTCACGGAGGGACCGGATAACAATTCTCGGATCGTGGGGAAAGCTGAAGGGTTTATAATCCCCCATGAAGAATTTGCTAACTCGGATTTTAACGTGATATATTTGACGTTAGAGACTCCTGAGTACACGGGGAGTGTTGGTATTAAGAGCAGAGACATGGCACATAAACTTGAAGAGGTTATGGAAGTTGTCGGAGGGACAGGAGCTTTCGCCTTTGCTCGCGGAATTGCCATGTTTGCTGAACTTGGTGACGTGGATGAAGCTCGTGTAACCACTTACCGTGTTAAACTTCTGCTTAAATTTCCACATACTTCTAAAATCTAATTATAATTTAATTATATATGTTTTACTATGTTAACATGCACTTTCTCTCTTAATTATTCAAAAATGAAAAACATAAACTATATATTTCCAAACAAAATACTTTGAGACTATATATAATAACCTAAAATCATGATATAGTACTTTGAGTTACAACATATTCTATACACTTATAACAATGTCTATGAGTATCACCAATGTTTATATACAGAGAGCTCGTCAAAGAAGAATTCAAAAAGAGAATGTTCATACTAGAGAGTTAAGCTTTTGTCATAATCAATGAAATCCTCTTGACCCTCTAGATTGATATAGTTCCAATCTACTCTTTGCTTCTGGCAAAATCTCATCAATGATCGGTGCTTCCACCAAATGAGATTGCTTTGTCGACCACTCAAGCACTACAAGAACCTCTTCTTGTGCTAGAGTCTCACTGTCTGGTACATTCAGTGCTATGTAACAAGTAGTACCAAAGCTGGGACTTGAACCATCTGTTCACCAAAGTACACCAGCTGAATCAAATGCTTTGCACCTCCTGCTGCTATGATGGCTTTAGAGTGGTTATCTCTAAGGAAGTTCTCAGTACATGAGAACTTAATAAGCGCCACGGCTGCTTCCATAGAAACCTCAGCTTCTCTTTCATCAAGAAGCTTCACAAGTGGTGCTATAATTCTTGTCTCGGTTGCACGGAACGTTCTTGAAAGACTACCTATTGATTTGATACATGGGATTAGAAGGTCCGGTACTTCGTTTTCGATCACTTTTAGTAGCTGTTCAACCACAGCTTTTGCAGCAGGAGAGGTTGGTTTGAAGGCTGAACGTCTTAGCTCCGAGTATTGTTCAGCAACTTCAGTGATCTCCATCATTGCTAATGCAGAATATGACTTGACTTCATCGTCTCCTTTCTCTAATAAAACCGCGAAACAGAGTAGTGCTCTTGACTCTGTTATGCTTCTACATATTTGGAGATTTCCTCTTGAGAGTTGCCACAATGCTCTTGCAGCCATTGCTTTCATCTGAGCTTTAGTGGCTGGATCTTCATACTCTCTTCCTTTAATGCTTGTCCCTATCAAAGAAACATGTGTTGGATTGTTCCCTCTTGGTGTTGGACCACCTTTTGTATGATGATGGTGTTGTTGATTACTTTGTTTCGTCTGATTCTTGTTTCCTGAATCCGAACCTGAACCCTTTGTTGCAAATGTGTTTGCAACCAAACTATGCATCTGGCTTGGTGTTTGGTTACTCATAGGATGTGTAATATTACTTTTTGTCTCGTCATTCTCGTGGTTCTCCTTCGGGTTCGTGTTGCTAGCCATCACAACCGTGTGGATCGAAGACAATGTCTGCTTGTTACTCACGATAGCGTACTTGCTATGCTCCTGAACCGTCTCGAAAGCGAGATGGCTCACTAGGAAGCGTATGATGTTGTTCTGAGCGAAATGGTCTTGACATTTTGGATGATTAGATGCTAGTTCAGACACAGCCCATGCAACAACGGTCTGAACTTTCATATGACCTTCTTTAAGAATCTTAGCAAAGACTTGACACACACCTGCGTTAACAATCTGTTCAACACTCTCAGGATCTCGCCTTAATAAACCAATGGCCCGAGCCGCGTTTTCTTGACCTTCAAGTTTCCCTTCTTTAGCAAGTTTCAACAACGGAGGGACCCCACCTTCTTCAATAATCAACCTCCCGTACCGATCATTGTCACGTGCGAGCGACACGAGCGAAGCCGCCGCGTCGGAACGGTCATCAAGAGAGCCTGTGAAGAGGATAGCGACTTGCTCCCATATCAAACAGAGGATAGGTTCGTTTGCAGCGATAGGAGGGAGACCTAAGTACTCGTCGTCACGGTCGTCCCCCGAGGCGGAGACACGGAGGAGCCAAGAGACGTCTCCGAGTGAATTCTCTAGCTGCGTCGTGATCTTACGAAACGCAGCCGCGGGGATGATGGTGAAGACGCGTTTCATCAGCCCCGTGGCGCGGCATTTATCGACGAGGGCTATGGCTTTGAAGAGGACTTGCTCCGTGTCGTCGATGATGCGGCGCGTGGGACGTTCGTAGAGGTCGTTGCTCGCACGCGCCGCTTGTCGGAGGAGACCGGCGAGCTTTTCGGTTTTGGTTTTGACCTCTAGACATTCTTGTCGGAAGGTGTAAGCTTCGTCGGCGGCTTTTGTTATCTGGTCTGCTAATTGAATTGGTCTCACTAAGATTTGCTTGACGATATCTGCCATGAGAACCAATCAAAGGTAAAGAATATGAAGCTAACGTTGGTGGAGGTGATGGCCGGAGACGACGGTGGAGAGAGAGATGCAGAGAGACAATGAAATATAGGTGAAACGTTAATTTCTCCGAGATTTACATGGAAGAAGGAAAGATTCTAAAATTAGACGTTTGAGATTGTTGCTACTGATTATTTTATAACGGTCCAGTTAATGCTGAGTGAAATATTCATCATATACAAGTACGTAATATACATTAATTTTAGTCATATAGTATGATATTGGTTTTGTGTTATTTGATGAAATATCTTTTTGTTGAAAGTATTTGAGGTTTCAATAAAGTATACACTGAAAAATAATAACAGTATGGTATTAATACACGATGCTGTCCATGTTTCAATTTCTAATTGATTTTAAGATTGTGTTCAAATTAGATGATTACTGATGATAAGAAGTAATACCAGTGGTGTCCAGAGTCCTAACCAAGAGCGAAGCCATGTGTGTCAACGTTCGGGTCTCTCGAAGTTGGCAGAGGACATGTGCATAACATAAATGCGTTGGGTCTAATTGCGAAGTGTTTGTTGAGGACTCATGATTCTTGGTACGTTTGGATGCAAGCACATTGTGGCATTGCATAACACAGTCAAGGACACAAGTTTGTCCTCTTTAATAGACATCCTATTTTTATATTTTAGAAATTTGTACAAACCTAATGGTTATAGCCTTAGAAGACCATTAATCATATCACCCCATCTAGAGTGCTATTTATTTTATTTTTCTAATTTAAAAAATAAAATAAAAAATGAATTACTTACAGATTGCCACGTGTCAGTGGAGTCCGCAAACAATACAAGAACAAGAACCAATGCTTAATTTGAGCCATAGGAGCTGATGCTTAAAGTTTTGGTGGGTTCCACCCCTTAAGCACTCCTCTAAACACCTTGATTAATGGTGCCCTAATAGGCATGCCCAGAAGTAGGTTAATACCATGATTATTGCAGATTTGTTAGGAAAAGTTAAGAAAATTTATTAGATTTCTTAAGAAAAGTTAAGAAAGTGTTTCTTAAAACTATAAAATAAGAAACTGCTTCTTAATATTTTTTTTTAACTAACAAACAGTTTTTTAATTTTTCATAAAAAAAACTCAATTTAAAAAACATGCATTAATCATGACTTTAGTCTAGTGTTTCATCTTAATTATTCAGAGAAGTTTTTGTTACTTCTTAGACAATTAACAAACTAATCGTATGCTAAGCTCAATTCTACAATCAGCATGCAACGCGGATCACGGATCATATTAGCAACCACGTGCCGTACTATTAGAATTATTTACAAGAATCATAATTAATGACTCATGAGTTACTGTTCAAAGGTTAATATCAAAACGAAGAAATATTTTTACATGGTTATAATATGTCTAATTCATGACTTCAGAAGTAGAAATATGTTTCTTGATTCTCGCAACTGTAACTATCAAAACATAGTACTCATCTCAGCCTCTTGTAACACTATATATATCGCTGAATATTTACCAGAAATATCAATACACTTCATTACAAACTTTATAAAATACACTTAGCACGTTCACTGACAAAGATATATTTACACGGATGAAAATACATAAATACAAAAAGCAAACATCAACACGTCGGGAAAGCATACATTCCTTAAAGTAAACATATATAAAAGGCAATTAAGAAAAGAGAAAACATATTTAAGGGTGTTACAACAAAGACCAACCATTGTTCAGTGTAGCATATACCATCAAACTCTTCAATTGATTCTAGCGTATGTAAGCCCAACGCAGGCATCAACGAAATCCTCATCAATAAAATCCGTAGAAAAAATCTGCAACTTATCTATACATCCCTCGGCTATACACCTAGAGATAAAGAGCCTTGCGTACCTTCGGATACGGTCAGTCACGGGTATGACCCACACAACCACGTTATCTGCTTGTGGCGTGAGTGTATTCTCAACTCGGTAAAAGAACCTTCTAGAAGACATCGATGGTTGATCTTTCAAATGGTTCATATTGCTTTGAAACTTCCTCCATGGAAGATCTGTATCGGTCCAGTTATCTTTTAGATAGTCTGAGTTCCACAACAGTCCTCCCCTGCTCGGCTTTGGAGACTCTCTTGGTTTCCAGATGCAGATAACCCTTTTCGGCAAGATCTCGGATACTGCCTTGCTGAACAAGTTATCGTCTTGATGTATCAAGAACCGACCTAACTTGTCAGTCAAGTAAGTCTCGAACTCAGGAGGGTCTTTGTGTCCGTACTCCGTCCTTATCTCAAGGATTATGATCTCCGAGTGAGTCTCCTTCAAGAACTCGGTGACATAGTTCATGACAACGTCCACGTGGTATGACGCCAAGATCCCGTGGCAGATATGGCGATCCTCTTGTACACGGATGTCGAGGACACGTGTGCCAAGAACTAGCTGGTCGTAGATGGAAAGCGTTTGGCACTCACCCAAGGGACGAGAGAGCAGAGGGGTGCCGATGTCGTTGGTGGCTGAGTCGTGAGTCCCTGGCCACACGATCTTGTTGAGAGTTAGCTTCTCAAGGGCTAGACCGGCCATCCAGTTTTTTCGATCGGACGGACGGTAGTCATCGCCAGGGAAACGTGAACCGTTGGTTGCGAGGAGATCGTCTAGGATTGTTTCTTGCTCAATGACGTCCCGTGGACGCTGGAACTGTGTCTCGATGAGCGCTACGGTCGGATCTACCACTTCTGTTACAACAGTTTTTGCAGAATCTTCTACAAAAGATACTGTCGGATCCACCACTTCTCTTACAATAGTTCTTGCAGAGTCTTCTACAAAAGTCACCGTTGGATCTACCACTTCTCTTACAACAGTTCTTGCAGAGTCTTCTACAAAAGATACTGTCGGATCAACCACTTCTCTTACAACAGTTCTTGCAGAGTCTTCTGCAAAAGATACTGTGGGATCTACCACTTCTTTTACAATAGAGTCTGCAATTTTTTTAAAAAAATCCATAGTAGAGAGAATGAAAGATAAGAACTTCGTTTAGGGTCGTCAATAATAAAAATGGAATTTCTCGTGAAGTGTTTCTCCCAACTTGTGAATACGTTTTGTATTAAAGACAATTTATTTTACTTGTGTTTGGCTTCTTCTCAATCTAACGATTGGCTTATCTAAAAGTTGACCAACACTCGGTCTTTAAAAACTTTGGTCTTTCTAAACATTTATATAATATATGAAGTTGTTGGTGTTTATAATTATATAATCCCAACTTTCTCTAGTAAAATCTTTGTTAGGATGCTCTTAGAAACTCTTGTTCTTATTATTTTAAAGATTTCTTGTTTATAATTTTTAATATTTTCTATTATCATATTTGAATGAATTGCTCAATACTCCAGTATTTCATTTAACTAATTTTATAGATAAGATGCCTTCTTCATCTGATTTGGATTTTGCCACTTGTAAATATGTTTTTTTCTATTCGTTTAAGAAAGTTCAATTAGTATTGGCTCCAAAATAATATATTTTCTTTTTGAAACCAAACATTGCATGGTTCAATAGAAATATCAAAACTGGAAGCAGCAGTCCATTTTGCTAAACAGAACAGTCCTGATCAGATTGGGCTGGACGGAAACCGTCCCTCTGTTCATCCCATTTGTCTTTGCTTATCACAATTTCATCTGGTATGCAGAGAATAATACACAATCTTTAAGGAGTTCACGTTTTGCATAAAGACAAATCCGACCTCGAAATATTGTCAAAAACTTTGCTCATTTGCAGCGCGGATAACTATAAAACTCCTTCCATTAACGACATTTCAATGTTTCTCTTCTCAAGGTATGACACTACAAGGAGAAGCTTTAAATAAGTAAGCAAACCAACTCATTTGAAACCCAACATGAGGTTATACTATACTAAATCAAGGGAATCCGAATACAAATGCAATACATTCATCTTGATCAAGATTCAAATTTTTATAGCAAAGATATGGTCCCTATGAAGCTCTGAATTTTTATTCTTAGACTTGGAATTTGTGTTAGTTCATCTTCTGGCCTTTTCAGATGCAATTAACATGATTGTCTTGCCGTTTCTGTCTTTAGACATTTCTTTCTTTAAGTAATTGTCATATACTCGTACTCATACATATCAATATTGATGTAATAATACACTGGTAGGTGATGATGGTCGATCAACTAATGGCCGACCTATTTGTTCAATAAATAAAGCAGTAAAAACCATCATGTTTTGCAAGAAAAGAAACTCTTATAATGGATACACACTTAACACACTATAAAAAAAGCGTAACGTAAGATACACGCAACCCAAACTTAAAGAATCTTGGTTCCAATCCTGGTGGAGACCAACCCTATCTCCAGAGTTCAATCAAACTTTCCCTTCAATTCTTGCATGAGTGAGTCCAACACAAGCATCAACAAAGTCTTCTTCAATAAGATCCGTCGACAGAATCTGCAACTTATCTCCACACCCCTTGGCAACACACTGGGATATAAACAGCCTCGCATGCTTCCGGATCCGATCAGTCACCGGTTTAACCCAAACAACAGGATTATCTGCTTGAGGCGTAACAGTATTCTCAACACGGTAAAAATATTTTCTAGAAGACAAGGGTTGCTGCTCGCTCAAATGCTTCAAGTTGCTCTGAAACTTCTTCCATGGAAGATCGGTATCGATCCAGTTATCTTTAAGATAGTCTGAGTTCCACAACAGTCCACCGCGGCTCGGCTTGGGAGACTCTCTAGGTTTCCAGATGCAGATAACCCTTTTCGGCAAGATCTCGGATACTGCCTTGTTGAACAAGTTATCGTCTTGTTGGATCAAGAACTGACCTAACTTGTCAGTCAAGTAAGTCTCGAACTCAGGAGGGTCTTTGTGTCCGTACTCTGTTCTTATCTCAAGGATTATGATCTCCGAGTGAGTCTCCGACAAGAACCTGATGACGTCGTCGATGACGACGTCCACGTTGTATGACGTCAGGATACCGTGGCAGATATCGCGATCTTCTTGGACACGGATGTCGAGAACACGTGTTCCGAGAACTAGCTGGTCGTATATGGAGAGCGTTTGGCACTCAGCTAAGGGTCGAGAGACCAGAGGGATGCCTATGTCGTTGGTGGCTGAGTCGTGTGTCCCTGGCCACACGATCTTGTTGAGAGTTAGCTTCTCCACATCTAGACCGGCCATCCAGTTTTTACGATCGGACGGACGGTAGTCATCGCCAGGGAAGTGTGAGCCTTCGGATTGTTCGAGATCGTTTAGGGTTTTCTCCTCTTCGGACACAGCTTTGTGCTTGTCGATCTGGTCGGAGAAGAAAGAGAGCATGGTTCTGAGAGATGGTTGATGAAGAAGAAGATAAGGTTTGTGATTGTGGTTGAGTTTTACAAAACTCTGTGTTAAGGGTCTTTTGGTTATATAAAAGCTAAGAGAGATCGTGGAGTGTTTGTCTTAACGTGTGAAACGTTACACCAAAGACAATTATTTGGTGTGGATTGGTTGGAGTTTGACTTCTTTAAGTTAGTTGATTGGCTGTCTAATTAAAAGTTGCCACCAGTTAAGATTTGTGATTAACATGAGTTTGTTAATAAACCGAATATGCGATTTGTTTATGTATACTAATAAAATCAAATTTGGCCTAATAGAATATTTGTTAGGTTGTTTACTTTTTCTTTCATCTTTTTCATTATTATCGCTTTAGAAGCTCAGCATGGATAACTTTTAACTAAAATCTATTTGAATACTTGAAGTTTAGTTTTCTTAAAACTTTCCGTCAAAGTTTGTATTTTTTTGACAAAAAGTTTACTATTAATCTATTTGTTTCTTTTGCCTTTAAAAATTGGCATGACATATTAGAAATCAACTCACAACATATATATATATATATATATATATACACATATATTTTATTGTTAGCAAATTATAGTTTTATCATGGGCATCGTATTTAGTGTATTAATTTTTAAGGAAATTATTTCCGTGAACAAGATTTTTGACTAATTGTGGATGACTTCATTGGTTTGTTTTGATTCATGCGATTTTCTATTTTTTTAAGATATATAATTCGTTAGGATAATGATGATTGTATTATCATGTACAAGTACAACATATATAAACCAATAAATATTATTTTTAATTTAATATCATTTGTAAACAAAAGAATCAATCAATTGGTGACACATGTGGCAATAATTTATCCAAACAAGAAACGTGCAAGAATATTGCCTATGTATCCCAACAAAAATAAGATAGTGACGTGAGTGGACTAGAATGTTTCCAACCCTACAACGTTTGTTGCAAGTTAATATCACATGTCAAAGCATTCTGAGGTTATAACATATGGTTGATGAGCGTCGTCCCAAGCTTACAAATAATTATATCAGAAAAATAACTCAGAGAATAAAAATATCAATAATGGAGCTAAAAAGGATTGGTATGCTTTTGTCTCCTTTCTCTTGTGTAATCATAACGAGTCAAAATTTGTTTAGACATAAGCAAAACGAAATAATGTTAAACTGTCTTCTGTTTCTTGTGTTTGGTAGAGCCATCATTAGATCCTTTACCATCTTTCTTCTGGCCAACGCCGCCACCGTGTCCTCTCTTAGATCCCTAGTTCATTGAAGAAAGCAAACAATAGATAGAAAAGGTTAGCATAGATAAGCATAAAAAGAAGAGAAGGCCAGTAATGTTAGTTGTGTGTTTACATTGGCACTGAAGGTTTTGAGTGGGTCACCGCCTTTTCTGGACCGTTTCTTGTTTGTGTTGTTGCGACCACCGCCACCACCGGATCTCCTACTGTTGCCCATTGCTGCTCTGGCTAACTTCACCATCTTGCTTGCTTCTTGAGTCTTTGGGTCTACTAGATACTCAGGAATGTCCTTTAGATGCGGTGCAGGGGCAGTCTTACTCAGAAGCTTGTCATGTTTCAAAAGATCCAAGTCTCTTGGATTGGCTTCAAAATGAGACTTTAACCTGAAAAAAAGAAACAGAGAATTAAGTAAAACACCACTTAAGTAACACATCTTAACAACAGTTGTCTTCTTGTTTACTTTTCAGAGTTGATTATCTCATTTCTTAAGTCCTGAGCTCGAGACTCGCGAATAGCAATCTTTGTAACACTCTTTGCAACATCCTACAAAGCAAAAGCAACTTTAGTACTACTCACAGGTTCAAAGTTAGCACCTTACTACAGGATATTACTCACCTCAGCTCTATATCTTAAAGACTCTACAGCATTTTCAGTCAACAAAGGGAAGGGTGTTATGATATCACTATCCTTGTCCTCTTCGCCTGCTACGAAGGATTTTATTTCTTCAAACCCTTCCATCTCATCAGGAGAAACCTGTGGCAGATAAAACAGATCATTAAGACTTGCAAATATAAAGAGAACATGCCAATAAAACGACGAGAAACTCACAAGAGAAACTGAAGAACCGCTGCTATATGCTCTCCCGGTGCGCCCTATTCGATGAATATATCCTGTCACACTTTGAGGCATATCATAGTTTATGACCTGTGTATCAAAAAAGAGTTTAAAAATAAGATCAAGAATCTAAAGAAAAGATAACAATGGAAAATCTACTTGAGTGAAGAGTCTAGTAGCATACCGTGTGAACTTTTTTGAAATCAATTCCCCTAACTACACCAAACTCAGCGTCCAGCTTTGGTTTGAACCGCCTTTTCTTTTTATTATTATCCTTGTTATCTTCATCTTTAGCCTCTTGCTTTGCTTTAGTCTGGCTACTATCATCCGTTGCAATCAAATAATCAAAAAGACCTGCATTGAATTGCTGTACGAACACACATTGATTCAAATGAAACGCAGCTACTTCCGTATAAAGTTAACTTTGGTGAGTGACTTGGTGATGTACCTCAAGGATATGAAGCCGAGAATTCTGAGGCAACTCCCCGTTTAGAATTGCAGTTTTGATACCAAACTGGCAGAAAAATAACAAATTAACTCAGTCATGTTACTATACAATGGTACCAAATATCACTCGTATAGGTGACCTCAAAACTTACCTTTTCTAAGAATAGTTTCAACTTGAAACCCATGTCAATCGTATTGATGAATATCAGAATTTTTTTCTGAACCACCTCTAGCTTTAGGAGAGCAAGAATGTGAAGCAGTTTATCCTTCGCACTGCAAGAAATCTAAGACAAGATAACACAATAATCATCATCGCTCAGACACACAACTGTGAACTTATTTAGAAACCAAACATAACCAGCAAAATTGATCTATATAAATCTAAGGGACTGAGTCATACCCAAAACTGTTGAACATTACTTGGGACGGGCTCTTCCTTGTCAGCACCTTCTTGCAAGGTCAAAACGACCGGGTTGTGCAGAATCAGTTTCTTCAGTTTCTCAACATCAGAACTAACATTTTGCAAACATGATTCCACCATTCAAAACAACCTCTTCAGAGGAAAATGTGAGGCTTAACTAGGATTATTATCACTCAGAGACGTGTTACCTCGTCGTAGCAGACATGAGAAGACACTGGCAACGTCTTGGAACTATCGAAGTTACCGACCTTAGATTGTCTTCATATCCATACGACAACAAAAGATCTGCCTGACATAGCAAAAAAACATATCAACATCTCCTCAATGAGTGAAGTAGAAATAAAACATGACACAACACAACCTCTAAGGATTAATCAAGTGCTTATACTAATAACTTTCCAAGAACATATAACCAAACAACATCCACTTAAAGAGCTAACTCCTTGACTATCTAGAGAATCCGCAAGCTACTGCTACTTCTCATCACCACCGTAAACTACTCAACCTCAAAAGCTCAAAAGAACTAATCCAATGCTTAATACTCATAACTTTCTATGAATACAGAATCAAACAACTTCTACTTAGAGAGCTAACTGTTTCCAAGAACATATAATCCAACAGCTTCCACTTAAAGAGATAATTACTTGGCTATCTAGAGAATCAAAAATGCTACCATCACTTCTCATCACCACTGTAAACGATTGAACCTCAGAAATTCAAAAGGGAGACATTAATCATACCTCATCAAGAACCAAGATTTCAAGCGAGTCACTGATAGCTGCAGGATCCAAAACTCCGTCAGCAAAACATTTTGGAATACAAGCAGGTGTCGTGACAATAATCTCAGGCAGTCCAGCCAATGCGTTACGCTACAAATGAAAAAAGGTTATAAGAAAACAACGCAAGTAATAGGAAGGTCATATATCAATGGTGAAAGAAACAACACAAACCATATCAGATAGAGGCATGCTACTAGTCAACTGAACTGCTTTAAGCTGAACACGACACAACTCTATAAGAGAAGAAACCTCTGTGTAAACCTGTATATTTCAAAACCAAAGATTACTGAAACCTATCGAAATATAAAACATATGAAAAAACTGTCGGAAAATACATACCTGCTGACATAGTTCTCGAGAAGGAACGAGAACAAAAGCAGAAGGAGCAGGCTTCTTCTTCTTGCCCCCAGAATCTGTAAACAGCTTCTGGAGCAGTGGAAGAAGGTAAGCTAATGTCTTACCTGAACCCGTTTTAGCCTTAGCAACCACATCTTTCCCTTCCTAGAAAGCACAGAGACAACACTATCAACTACAAGACTTTTAAACAAGCCTAAAGGTTGAGACTTTGTTACTTACAAGAATGAAAGGAATGGCTGTTTGCTGAATAGGAGTGGGTTTCTCTATACCCTTTTTACTTAGAGCACGAATGAGACGAGGGTCAAGACCTAGCTCCTCGAAGCTCTTATCTTTCTCTTCTTCTTCATCGTCTTTCTCTACGACGTCTCTCTGTTCCTCAACTTCCTCTGCTTTCTCAGATTCTTTTACTTCTGGGTTCACGTCATCAACAGGTTTTCCCTTCGACTTATCCATGGAAACAGTTTAGCGTCGAAGAAACTCGAAACTTGCGACTAGGGAGGAGGAGGAGTTTCAAAAGCGGCGGCACAGAGGTTAACAAAGAAGAAGAAGAAGAAACACTCTCTCGTTTCTGTTGATTTGGGCTTTTATTTAGTGGGCTTTACAAAATAACTTTGTCAGGCGAGATTTCCACAAAAAAAATCAATCCTAAAACACAAGTCATATAACCAATCAATGGTGAAAGATTTACGGCGTCGGCGAGATGGATGGCATATCAACGGAGATGAAAGTCGGATTTTAAGATTAAGATTTCATCAGATCCAGTTTTCCTTCTTCGAGATCTATGGTGAAAGATTCACAGCATCGACGCATGATGAGGTGTGACGTCTCCTCGGCCACCGATCTACCTTCCCCTGTGACGGTGTGTTTGTTGGAGAAGTGCTGCGACGGGCGGTTGAAAGAGCTTGTTTTTTGGTTCTCGCGGTATGAACCTTCGACGACGGACTTGTCAATCGAAGTGGAGGTCTCTGCCTCTGAGGCATGGCAAAGCCGTATTTTTCAGTGTCGCTGACTACGGATATCCTGGCGGTACGAACTTTTCACCCTTGGAAGCCGTGATTTGGTTCTTCTTGCTTGTACACCGACTTCAAAACCCGCTTTTCAGTCCGGACATTCATGTTCAGTTTCATGGCTTAGGGTCGAGACAGTGATTGCCAGAGGGATGGAGCTTGGTCGGTATGCACCAGCGGTGATGGTCCTATTAGTACATGTGCTGAAGGTTTACCATTAGGAAACTAAGGGCACCCGCAATGGAGGGTCCTTAGCGCGAAGTCCTAAGGAAAAAATAATTAAATAATTGGTGGATCCCATGAATAGTTAAAGATTTGATCCTTAAAATCTCTCCCTAAGGACCGATCCTTAGGGAGTCCTTACTGTTTGCGCCCCCCCCCTCCCCGCGACACGTGGCGACCCGCGATTAGTTGATATTTTTTTTTTATAATCTGAAAATGAAAAAAAAAGTGAATAGTTAAGGATCCCCAGTGGGTTTCACCGTTGCGGATGCTCTAATAGACCGTTAAAAAGTGAAAGTGATTACGTTTGTTATCCTTCTCCGTGTAAGTTACTATCTTCGTACTTTGTGGTCGAATTAGTAGGGTCTAAGGGACGGCCATCTCATGTCATGAATTGGTGTCGTCTCCGAGTGGTGAAAAATACAGCGATATCTAAATTAGGTAGCGTAGGATCCAACTTAGTGATTCTATGTGTTACTAGATTTCGTCGTTTGTATGTTGGATTTAAACTCGTGTGGTTATAATTTTGTAATCTACTTTTGGTTAACGAAAGTTTGATGTTAAGCCAAAAAAACCAATCAAATCACCAAATTTTACCATGTAATTAGTGTTTAGAAAAAAAACTTAACTACCCACTATCTTCTTTTCCATCCAAGATTCTTTACCATACGCCTATATCATATTTCTCTTGAATTTGACAAACCAATAACAACGATCATCTTCACTAAAGCAGGAAAGATACAATACAATGTCTTGAAACCCGTAAACGTTCAATACATGAATTTTTATAGCTTTTTTTGTTGTACTCAGAACATTTCTAACATATTGTTCAGGCATTAGAACATCAGATGAGATGTTACAGGAAAAAAGTACAGCAGATGAGTTCTCAAAGAGTCATGTAATTCTTCTAACATGGAGCTGCAAAACCACATTTGATTGGAGTCGCTAATTCCCAAGATCAGATTACTTCAGTCACTGTAAGTCTTTGTGATTATGTAAGTGTCGATAAATCTGGAAAATTTACCCGATTTGTCAATTAAGAACATGTTTTTTCACAATACCATGTGAATTAGAGTATTTAAGGGATGTTTGATGTTATCTTTATTTGACCAAGTTTCCCATGTGAAATGAGTGTCTAATTTGAATTAGGGTTTTGCGACTCTTACCGCCGTCGTCGGTGTGACCTCTCGTCCACCAACGAGAATCTTCCCCTTTCTTCCTCCTCTTCCTTTCTTCCTTCTCTGGTGATGTTTTCTCAAGTTTTGGTTTCATTGGTTCCTCTTCCTCAGCCAGATCCAGAACCACCACCGTTTTATTTTCCAGATCTGCTCTTTGTAGCCTCTCCTCTCGATCCTCCAGCCCCTCCTGACCCACCCGACCCACCAGAACCACCAGACTTGTATTCCCTTTGCTGGCGACCTTCCTGCTCCTTACCTGCCGCTTCTCCCCCTAGATTCAGTTCTATGTCTAGTGGCTTAGCGAGCTCGGTCTTAGGGTCTTTTGGAGTATGTGTCTCTACTGCTTGGTGCAGCTTTCAATCCAGCCTCTCTTTCAATTTGGGGCTTTGGTTTCAGTCCGCAGCATCTCCCTTCACCAGGATTTCAAAAAGTATTGTCTCTGTTTCTTTTTGGAACAAGTCATATTTAGGTGTGCTTTATCTTTTACCTTTGAATGAGGATGGTGTCTCTCTGAATCTCTTTTTACCTCAGCATAAGGAATTTACAAGGCATATGATTCTAAGCAATATTTTCCAGTCAACTCGGTTTGAGAATATTTCACTAAATTTTTCCCCTTCTTTACCTCAGTATGAGGATGTTATTAGAACCTTTATCTTGTTGGCTTTGGTTTCTATTGTATCAGGTCCGGTTTGTTGGTGGTGGAGTTCCTCCTATCAGCCTTCAAACTTTTTAAGATGGTGCTTTGTCGCCTCTGAGTTTGTAGCAGTGAATTCTCCAGTTGTTCATGTTAAAGAATTACCGACTAGCTCGGTGTATGGAATCTGGAATGATACTGTAAAAAGTGGAGTTTTTGGATGGTATATCCATGGTATGGACGAAGCTCCTGACTCCCATAACAATTCTTGTAGAGGATGTGTGGACTCTACCCTTGTTGATGAAGCTTCGACACATCAGGTAGCTCCTCATTCAGCAATGTCAGCTGGACTCTCAAGTTTTCAAGTTCTCCAAGACTCTATCGTCTTGATCTTTGCCCTACGGTTAGGGTTGGACCTGAATGAGATTGCAGGTTATGTTCCCAACATCACAAACCTTGCTATTCTCTTCACTCTGTTATCTTTTAAGTTCATTCAGCGCACAACAATATGTTTAGTTGTTGCATTTGCAAAATGTGTAATCGAACTATGTTCTTCCTTTACTCTGGTTTGAGTTCCTATGAAATGAAACCTTTGACCAAAAAAAAGGGATGTTTGATGTTTTAGTCATATCTGATGTAAAAAATTTTGAGTACTTAATTTTTTATTTACTTTCTTAGAATGATGTTTATGTATTACATGCTGATTTTTCCTTTACTTATTTAGTGTTTTGATTGGATTTGTAAAACCGTTTTTAAACATTGATTTGTAAAAAAATTTAGAGATGAAAATGTTGAATGGACTACATGTTAAGAATTAGGGAAAATACAAGAAGACTAGAAGGGCAAGACAAAAAGAAGTAATCAGAAGCTTCAAACTAATATTTGTGCTGAAGTCTTTACAAAAGTATTTTTATTGAACAATGTAATTTATATCAATATAAAAAAATTAAACGGATCTAACTTAATTTTTATGTCTACTAGATTTTCAACTCGTGCTATGCACGAGTTTATTTAAATAATTAATTTTATTATATTTTTAAATAGATTTTTCTATGAATTTGTCTTCAAAAACTAATTTATTATTATTTTATTTAAGTTACATACAATTATACTCTTAAAATAACTATTATTTAAATATTTCTTTGTTTGTATATGTAAATGAATAAGTGTATTTATAAACATATTTATATTATTTATTAATCATAATTTAAATATATATATATATAATATTAGATGCATATTAATTGTTTCTACATTTTTATGCATACTTTATTTATATTTTTATTTTTCTATTTGAGTTATATAAAACATTGTCTCATTTACACAATATCTAACCTTGTTTTGTATTTACCAAATTTTTACATGAGAATATAATTATTATATACTTATTGTGTACATATATATATTTGAAATACTCTTATTTATTTCTCGGATGCATATCTGATAGTATAATATTTAAGTTTGAATCCTAATAAACATTTTGATGAATTTAAATAGTGTTAATTTTTTTTTAGATATAAGAAAAAAGAAAATAAATCTATAAAATTTTAACTAAAATTAAATAATAACTTTTGATAAAATAATAATATATAAAATTTATAATATTTGATATATATCTACTTAATCTAGTTACATTATAAATTAATGTTGGTAGTATGTTGTTTTATTAGTTTACATATCTATTTTCTTAATTGTTAGAAATGTGTGAAATTTCATTGTTTTTAGTTTATTGATTAATATTCTTAGATAATATAGTTTCCAATTGACTAATGTATAATGAATATTCTCCATACCTATGTTTTATGTTTTCATCGAGAATATACTATAGTGTCATTATTATTTGTAAATAGTATTAAATTTTAACGTGAATTTTTAAGATATTTTTATGTTTTCATATATTTTGTTAATGTGAAATTAGGATGTTGGTCTGGTATATTATTAATGTTATATGTATATTCTATATGATCAGTTTAAATAATATATGACCTAAATTTTGAAATCATGTATTTTTATATTCATACTTTTTTATTCAATTTTTTGTGTTCTTTAAGATTTTTTCGCTAGTTAATTTCCTATGTAATTATCCAGTTTTTAACTATTGATTGTAGTATTAGAGATGAAAATGTTGAATGGACTATCGATTAGATATTAGAGGAATAATTACAAGATGACTAGATTTAGGCAGTACAAAAGAGAAGACATTAATCAGAAGCTCCATATCTAATATTTGTCCTGAAGTCTTACAAAAGTATTTTATGACTACATGTAATTATATATCAATATAAAAAAATTAAACGATCTAACTTAATTTTTATGTCTATAGTTAATCTCGGGTAAATGTGTAATGCTTTTATGTTACTTTTTATTTTTTGGGTAGTTGTACACATGTAAATTATGTGTATGTATAACACTAAAATTTTTTGTAAGAGAAACATTTTTTTCCGGGCAACACTAGTAAATAAATAAATCAATCAAGATTGGCAAAAGAGATTAGTGTGTCATTCTCCAACGTGAATAGCTATAAGACCTTCTTTTGTTCATTACCAACAAGAAGATTATACATTGTAATGGTTCAAATTAAAATTTAATAAGTTTTTTTTTCTAATTAATAAAATTTAATAAGTTTTTTTTTCTAATTAATAAAATTTAATAAGTTAAAAGTAAAAGATTTTTGAAACCAACAAATATTCAGCCTGTGCATGGCACGAGACCCGCGGCCACCATTGGATAACCAAACATCTTAATCACTGCAAAAATTCTCACAGACTACTAAAACTGAATATCTCAACCAAATCTTTTCATAATATATTTAAATTAAATAATTAAATTTTCTTTTCTCTTCAAAACCAAAATCATTTTAAAATTATTAAGTGTCTAAATAGAGTTCTAAGAATATCTTATAGAGAGTTTTTTTTTACATTTTTCAATTGTACGATATCATATGAGAACTTATAGTGAAGATAATACCGGTGAAATTCAAAAATCAACAACCTCATATGTTATGCATGGCTTCATGAAGACTTTAACTTTTTGCACCTTTCCGATCGTTACAGTCTCATCTCGTCCGTACACGTGGACCCAAACCCTCCTTTGCTGAATAGCTTATACGTCTACTCTTTCGCCTTTTAATTACTTGTTCGACTAACTGATATATATATACACTCTGGATTCTCTTCTGTTTCGTGATCAGAGAGAACGCAGAGCAGAGTGCGAAGCTCGTCGTCTTCTTCTTCGTTCAACGCTCGATTATAAAGGTTCGTGATCTCTCTACGTCTTTCTGTGTAGTTAGGATCAACAATTACGATTTGATGAGGTTGTTTCACTGCTTTGTTTTTGCGGAATCTTCGGGAAGAATCGTTTACGTGCTTTAGCTTGATGAGAGTTTCGTTCTCGATCTGTTCCGTGCGTGTTCTCGCTAAAATCGAGTCGGAATCTCTCTGGATTGTTATATCTGTTCAACGTTGCTATCGTTCGTGAAGTTTCTCTGAACTTTGCGTTTTGATTGATCGTGTTTCTCCGTTTGATACGTTTTATAGATAGCAGTTTCCACAGAACAGCTTGATTGATTACGTTTGATCATGCCATTGTTATGCGTTGTGTTTGAACCTTATTGCGAGCAAAAATTGATCTGATCTGTTTATGTAAACGCAGGTCATGATCATTGGACCGTTGGTTAGGATTTGAATCAAATCTGTAGCAATGTCGACTTTTAATCTGAACGGTGATGCCAAGAGTGCTGATAGAGTGGACGATTTTGATGACATTGATTTCTCCAAGTTGCTGCTAGAGAAGCCAAGGCCGTTGAATATCGATAGACTGCTATCACTTGACGAAAGGTCTCTTACTGAACTATCTACCTCACCACAGCTTAGAAACGCGGATAATGCTTCTCGTGTACATGATCATGCGGACTATGTGGTTTCACCTACCTTTGGTAGACGGTCTGGAGTCAATACTCCTCTGTCAGTGCATGGATTTGAGTCTCATCCGATGGTGGGAGAGGCTTGGGATGCTTTGAGAAGGTCTATGGTGCACTTCCGTGGACAACCTGTTGGGACAATCGCTGCTGTGGATAACTCTGAAGAGAAACTCAACTATGATCAGGTGAAGAATGTTAACATTTTTCTGAATAAAAAACACATTTTGATCCTCATGTTAATGTGCTGTCTTAGGTGTTTGTGAGAGACTTTGTACCAAGTGCGTTAGCATTCTTGATGAACGGAGAGCCAGATATAGTGAAGAACTTCCTTTTGAAGACTCTTCGTCTTCAGTCATGGGAGAAAAAGATTGATAGATTCCAGCTTGGTGAAGGAGTTATGCCGGCTAGCTTCAAAGTTTTTCATGACCCTGTTAGAAACCATGAAACGCTTATAGCTGATTTTGGAGAGAGCGCAATTGGAAGAGTGGCTCCGGTTGATTCTGGATTCTGGTGGATTATTCTTCTCAGAGCTTACACCAAGTCTACGGGAGACTCTTCTCTTGCTGACATGCCTGAATGCCAGAAGGGTATACGGTTGATACTAAGCCTGTGTCTGTCTGAGGGGTTTGATACTTTTCCCACTCTCTTATGCGCTGATGGTTGCTGTATGATTGATCGTAGGATGGTAAGCAAAGTCTATCTTAGTAGTTATTTATAGTGATTCTTTCTAGAAGAAGACTGTTTGAGCTATCTGTTTTCTGTGTGTTTAGGGAGTTTATGGTTACCCGATAGAGATTCAAGCCCTTTTCTTCATGTCCTTAAGGTGTGCCTTGCTCCTACTTAAACATGAGGGAGAAGGTAAACAGATGGTGGAACAGATAGTGAAGCGACTTCATGCATTGAGCTACCACATGAGGAGCTACTTTTGGCTAGACTTGAAGCAGCTTAATGACATTTACCGGTACAAGACAGAGGAATACTCTCACACTGCTGTCAACAAGTTCAACGTTATCCCTGACTCTCTTCCAGAATGGGTTTTCGACTTTATGCCGCCTCAGGGAGGGTTCTTCATCGGCAATGTTAGCCCCGCAAGAATGGACTTCCGTTGGTTTGCCCTGGGAAACTGTATAGCCATATTGTCTTCCTTGGCTACTCCTGAACAGTCAACCGCAATTATGGATCTAATAGAAGCTCGCTGGGAAGAGCTTGTCGGAGAAATGCCACTGAAAGTTTGCTACCCTGCAATAGAAAGCCATGAATGGAAGATAGTAACTGGTTGTGACCCCAAAAACACTCGATGGAGCTACCACAATGGAGGGTCCTGGCCAGGTAAAATTTACTAACACTCCTTCACATTGCTTCTGATTACAAAAGCTGACCTGACCTGTAATTACTGATGTACTGTTCGTTGGTACAGTGCTGCTATGGCTACTGACGGCTGCTTGCATCAAAACGGGTCGACCTCAAATAGCAAGACGAGCAATTGAAGTAGCAGAAGCTAGGCTTCATAAAGACAATTGGCCTGAATACTATGATGGAACGGTAGGGAGATACGTGGGAAAACAGGCACGTAAATGCCAGACCTGGTCAATCGCTGGATACTTAGTAGCAAAGATGATGCTTGAAGATCCGTCACATGTCGGTATGGTTTCTCTCGAGGAAGATAAACAAATGAAACCTGTTATGAGAAGATCCAAATCCTGGACTTGTTGAAAAGTTTGATCAAGTTAACGTAAGAAAGACATGAGCTAATGCTGCTGATTAAACGATTCTTTCTTACGTTGCTTTTCTTTGTTGAAATATTTTTCCTGAGACTATGAGAGATTTAAGCATAGCTTACGTTATCTTCTTATTATTATATGCTTTCTCTCTGATGAAATGACAATATAGCAAAAGGGGATCTTTCTTGAGCCTCAAGGTAAAACCAAACCCTATTACTATTCATTCACTTTCTTGCTCAGACATCAAGGTTTCGAGCAACGATGCCTTCAAATGTAACACCAGGTCCAAAAGCAAGAATCAGACCCCACTCGTTTTCACCTTCATGCATGCTCCTCGCTTTCCGACTCTCCTCCAACATATACTCCAACACATAAACGATCGAGTTGCTACTTGCGTTGCCATAGTCCATGAGAGCTCTTCTGCTTGGACTCAGCTTCTCCGGCGACAGGTTCAGCCGTTTTTTCCATTCGGTTCAAGATGGCCGGTCCACCTGGATGAACCGCCCAGAACATTTGGTTATAATCTTTATAAGCCAGCCCAGCTTTTCCTATTAGCTTCTTGCAGAAACTCTCCACGTTGTCTTCTATTATCTGTGGAAGCTCTCTCGACAGCGTGAAGTTTATCCCTTGTTCCGTTAACCTCCCATCTATCGTCTTCTCCGTGTCTGCGCCATGGAAAAGTAGTGTAAGTTATAGGTTACAATGGAATGCAAAGTATCTTGTAGCTTTACCAGGCAGAAAGTTTTGTATTGCAGTGTGAAGCTCAAAGAGAGGCTTCTCATGAATCGGGTCTGGATCGGATCCAATGATCATAGCTCCGGCTCCATCACCAAACAAGGCAACCCCAACAAGATCATATGGTCTATCAGCACTCGGAGGTTTGAACCCAATGATGGTCGTCTCAGACGTGGCAAGCAAGACTCTACTCCCCGGGTTGTTCTCGGCTATGTCTTTGGCTACACGGAGACCCGCAACGCCACCAGAACAGCCGACGAAGTAGAGCAGGACACGGTGTGTCTCGGGGCTGAGACCAAGCCCTTTGGCTAAGTACAGGTCGCCACCAGGGAGACGAGCTTCGCTTGAAGAGACGTAGACAAGGTGAGTTATGTCGGAAATAGAACGGCCCCAGTTCTTGATGCAGGCTCTAGAAGCATCCACTGCCATTTCAGTTACAGCGTCGTTGCATATGTCCAGACGCTGCTTCACGGTGGATCCTCCTTCAATGGCTAGTTCTGGATACTTTTTTAGTATCTCCTCTGACATTACAACATACCTTGTCTTCACCGTCGTTGTCTTACCTGTATAGTAATCGAAACAGCAAAAAAAAACCTCAGGTTCTCAGAAAGCTTATACAAAGTTAACAGAAAAAGGTTAAAGTAAAGACATTACAGAGACGAGTAAGCTTCTGTTTGAGTTCAGGGTCATCACAACTGGTGGTTTTGAAGTAACCATCAACCAAATACTCTTGCATTACTAGCTGCTGAGGAAAAGCTTTTCCAATAGCAAGAATCGTTGCTTTCCCCGAGTTTGGTTTCTTCTCTGAACCCAACTCTGTGGCATCGATGCTTCCCATTTCTATCTCTTTTCTTCCTATTAAAAGACTCAAATCTTGGGTCTGTTCAAAAGGGTGAAAGTGAAGACGTATATATACACTGCAGCTTTTGAAGTTTATGACCTGCACCATGTATGGTGTTTTATCTAGTTGATATTTGGTGAAGATTAGGTGTGATATTCAGGAACTTCATGTTTATTGCATTGGCTCTTTCTACAACCAAACTCGAGTTCTTTGAGAATTTTCTCTAGGCACATAATCTTTTGGGCTTTTAATTAAGTATATGATACTAGCCAACACAAGAGTGTGTTACTTTAAGCTTCAAAACAATGGACAGAGAAGCGACCAAAGCTTCTTTTGCTATTTCAAGCATAAATAACAAAGAACACCAACAATGGAATGAAAATTTCTGATTTAATAGCAAAAGTTGCTGAGATTCTACATATAAATTGATACATCATCATATGAAAGAGAGCCAAAAAAGAGAAACCATGAGGAAAAGTGGAGTTAGAAATGAACTTTCTGCTCCAACCTATTGCCTAATTTGCCTATAACCTCTCTCTTTTGCTTGAATATCCCTTCTTGTCCCAATGCAAAAATGTAAACCGCTTCAGAGGTCTGAAAGACACTTGCCACTGATGAAGTCAATCAATTTGGTAAGTGACTCATCAAGCTTAGCACTGACTGCAGCTAAATTCTCTAAAAATTCCTCTGAGGTTGGTCTATTTCCGTCCACAATATCAGTTACTCCTTTTATTAAAATCGTAGGAACCTTAAAAATATCAGCCACATAGGCCACTGCTGCTCCCTGAATTTGCGGAGATACGCAAGATAAGCAGTAGCAACTGATAAAGACATAGTTTAAAGAAAAAAAGAGTTCATGGACTGTTTACCTCCATGTCTTTAACTGTAGCATCATTTGCTGTGATGGATTCTTTGTCATGTGGAGACATATCCATAGAATCGCCAGTGGATAATCGTCCCACCTGGGAACATCAAGACCAAAGCGTAAATCTACCACTCATAGCACACAACATATCAAGAAATAATAAAAAAGACTTGCATGAGGATTACAATGGTGAACTCAGAGCAACAAATGAAGTACACACCTTTAAGTTCAGCTCCTTAATAAGGTTAGGTGTAGGGAAGGCTGTCTTCATACCAACACCATATAGATCAAGTACCTGAAGAGACAACAGAGTTATTGTTCAGTGAAAGCAAGGAGAACAACAGCTTTATTTTGTAACTCATACGAAAGAGCACTCACAGGAACAGGTATTCTTCTGTCATGGAAAGCAGAACTAGAGACAATATACACATCGCAGATACTTGCTCCTTTTGCCTGAAATGGACCATAAGAAAAACATCAACGATAACTTTTATTCTTTCTGACACATATGACGCAACTTATGCAGAGAAAGCATTCAGTATGTAATGTCTGTACCTTAAACCCACCAGCAGTTCCTGCATTAATGATTAGATCTGGATGAAGGGCTAGGATAGATGCATAAGTCACGAGAGATGCAGGAACCGTGCCTACACTTTCAACCCCTAAACAGAATCAACCCAAATAACAAGAGTTAGGAAGAAGAAACATTCAAATGTAGTAAGAATGACCATTAGAGATGCACATACATACATACCGAGAGCTGAGTCTTTTCCTGGACACACTATATTGATGTTCAGGTCTTTATACATTCCATTAAACAGAACCCAAGTCACCTCTTTTGGAAACCTAAATTAAAAAATAAATAAAGTTTTCATTTTTCAAAAGCAATCACATTTCGAAAAAGTGAATGAGATAAAAGAACTCACGGCGAGTTAGCTTCTTTAACGAGGCGGAGCCTTTCGATAAGAGGCTGAGCTTCCTTTTACATAGCTCCGAATATAAGAACACAAAAAAAAAAAGTTTCACAATTGAAGAAGAAACATCAACGAGGACGGAGGATAAGAAAACAGTACCGACGATGATGACGACGGTAGAGATCGGCCGGTTCTCTACTTGGGTCGTAAGTTCTTCCATGGTAGCATTTGAGATTCCGTCGCCGTGAGCAGCCATGGCGATTCGTAGAGATCAAATTTGTAGATTTCCCCCGGAAAATTGGAAACGTGCATAAAGAAAAGGAAGGAAACCGGATCCGACCGAATCCTATCCGGATTTAAACCGGAACCCAAACCCTTCAAAAGAATAAAAAAAGATAAATCATGCTTCATATACCTAGAAACCCAAAATTAAAGAAACTTTTGTATGATATAAAATCTGAATATTTGTTAAATGAGTAGGAAGATGATATACGAGTAAGACAAAATGATGTTAAATATTAAAGAGTTACTTGGCTTCTTTGTCCATAAATTAATCCGTCATAGACGATGAGACTGAATTAATTTGATGACCATATTGACCATATATACTACAATGTCTTTAAGCATAGCTGTGTAAGAGTTTGTGAGTATATTATGTTTTAGACAAGTTAGCTATACGTAAAGAATAAAGAAAATTACCTAAATATATATTTTTATCTTTTTTTTAGCTAAAAATAACATAGATCGGTTTTCTCGCCTACCAATTTACAAGGAAATCTTTTATTTTGCATATCTCTTATAAAATTATTATTTCCTATATATATATATATATAATATTTTCATACTTTAATCGTTATTATCGATTATTAATATTTTATGTTTCAATTAAAAACTATCGTAGATGCTAACAAATTTGTTAGCTGTTAACAAATACATGTACCAGAAGTGTTACCTGAGGTGTTAGCTGTTAACAAATTTTGTAAGTGTTAACAGAGGTATTAACCGTTAACAAATATATTCACAGAATTGTTAACAGAGGTTTAGTTGTTAACAAATACTGCAGATATTTGATTAATGGTTTGTTAGCTTGTACATGATATGATACTTAGTTAATAACTTCATAAAAGAATTGGTACATAAGTTTATGAGTTTATACAATGTTTGTTAAATGGTTTATCAATGTGTATTACTATTTTAACTTATTACATGTTTTGATATATTATTATATCAAGTGTCATATAAGAGAGCATATGATAAATAATATATCAACCATTCAATAAATCATCTATCAAATAATGTATATGTTAACCAAGCATGTATTAGTTAACAGATAAGTTAGCATGTAACAATTAATCTAATACTAATATCGAATTTATAACAAATTGTAGATTTCAGAGATGTTGAGATCTTGCAATCAATTCTAATCTTGTTTTCAATCATATCAAGTGCTAAACTATACTGTTATTTTATTTATTAAAGTATTTTATATTATATTTTTTTAAATATTATTATTTGATAATAATTTTAGTATTTAAAAAAATCTAGTAAATATATAGATAAAAGTGAAGTAGGTTTGTGACTTCTCTTCAATAAACTCTGACTTCTCTGCAACCAACATAAATTATGTGAGTTAGAAAATGGCATTTTTATCCAATGCTAAACAAAAATATATGTCTTCAATTCTAACTGTCACTCAATGGATAAGTAACTAATATTACCTTGGATTTAAGACAGATGGCTAATTGGCTTAATATTAAAATGTAAAAATAAGTTGTCGGAAAAAAATCATTATTGATAGCTGTAGGAGGTTGTGTAGTCGGGAAGGAGCGATTTTCAAAGGTTTGTGTTCCTTACCCTCTTTCTAAGCATTTGTACGTTCATCGACAAAGAAGATTATAAGGTTTGAGACGATCATCGAAAATTAGCTACTCTGAAGACATTAAGGATAGTCCCGACATCCAAGACAACGAGGAGAACCTCACAAATCCGTGATCATTGTCAAAGGTTGAGAACAGTTACCGATTCTTGAGAATATTTAAAACGAATAAGCAGAATGTGCCGAGTTTAATGGGTGGGCGAAACTAGTCTTAGTAATAGATTGACTCGAGAAATTTTGTTCAATTCAACCTTGTAATCTAATCTTGTATTCCCGTTTCGGATTATTTTATTAAAAAAAAAAGAAAAAAAAAAGATTTAAATCTCTCCGAGGCCATACATACACATTCCATAACCAAACGATTAAAGAACAACAAACAAATCTTTATAACCCACTTATTGATCTCAAGATATGGGCATCGACAAAAAAAAGAGAAAACCCTTTTTGTCTTAAATAAAATTGACTGTACAAAACTGTTATTGTTAGAGAAATTATTCAATTATTATTAGAACATATCTATCCACATATTTTATGGAGTATTTATAAATTAAAATAGTAATTTAGAAATTTAGACGTAGGGGTTCTTGTTTCGTTAGCTCTCATATATTTATGAGAACCCCAAATTACACTTTATCTAATGATTCAAGTTTTTGAAAATTTTAAAATTATTTATATAATTAACGTATATAGTTCTTGGGCTCAACAAACTCCGTTAGAACACTAGAAATTAACAACAATAAAAAAAAATAACAACAATAGTTCTATCGTCTTCACCGATTCTACAATAACATAAAGTTGTAAGAATTTATTTAAGACCAATACAATTTGTTCTCTACAATACCACGCTGGAAGGTCGAAACAAAATTCTTTCAATAAATAAAAGAAATCAATCTGTTGAAATAATCAGTTCCATGTTTGAAACATATTTCTCTCAGTATAATAGTATATTAAACAATTACACACGTAAAATTGGTAAGAGTAAATCATGTCATGTTGGTTTAGTAGCAAACAGATTTCAGGTTATTTTTGAAGGCACTTCACTAGATTTCATGTGACAATGAAAATATGAATTCATTATTAATAATTCATTTAAATATCCGGGAAAAAGTTTATATGTGGGTTGTGTATTTTTTTTGGAGATTAGTTTGGACTTTTTAATTGATTTGGAATATCCTAAATTAATAAAAAAATTGGTAAGAGTAGTAATATCTTTCGGAAAATAGTAATATCTTTAGCAAAAGAGATTTAAATCTCTTATTAAAGCTTTGAATCAAGAGATTGAATCAATAGCCTTTAAATCTAGAGCTTTTAATGGTTTTAATATGAACGACACTAGTACAACTTTTAATATCTTACTAGAGACATTTCCGGGCTACGCCCGGGTTGTTTTCCATTTATTTTAATTTAATTTTGATCACTTTATAATTTGTATCCGAATATAAATATATATTTTATACTTACTGATTAAGCTATATACTATAATAAACTCACATTATTAATTGCTAAATTTTATTATATTGAATATTGTATTTTAGTATATTGAATATTTTGATATTTAATGTGGATAAACTTTTTTTATTAAAGTTATATAAATAGAGTTATGTAGATTTTTATATGTTAAAGTAATAAAAATACTAATATTCAAAATTTCATAAACAATCTATTTTGGTATGAGTAACATCTAAAGACCACAATAAATAAACACACAGCTTTCACCAATTTATGATGTCTTTTTCCTCTACACCAAAGAATTTACAGTACAAAAAGAACAAAACAAAGTTTAATCTATTATATATCTGTATGGCTACCCCTAGCCGATAAAACCCAGAAGTAAATATCTCCTGATCCGCCTCATGAAACAGCTGCTCAGTTAATCCGTAAGGCAGGGCTGATTGTTTTTACAATCTGTAGACATAAACAACGAAGATCTTATCATCAAACATGAATGAAAAATCCATAAGCACAAATTTTCTTATTTAAAAAGTAGTAGAAACCTGATAATGTTTTCCCATAATCTCATCCCTTCTAACAGCTTCTTCCTTAGTACTTACTACCGTATAATCCAACATCTTGCAAATACTGAACTAAACATGATAGAAATCATCACAAAACTGAGAGATAATTTGTTGAACACTGAACTTTGGGATAGCAAAACAGAAATTTTAAGATCCGCAAAAACCTTCTCGGCTCTAGTGTCTTCATCACATCAAGCTCCAGTGGTCCTCCCAGAGAGTAAATTCTGAAATACCATACATGTATCATCATATGCTCATCATTAATATACAAAATTTCTAGAGTAATGTTTTTACTGTACATATATCTCATCCCAATGCAACTCTGTTTGAAGATACTTTAAAAGGAATAAGACATTTTGCAAATAAATTGTAAGTTACCAGAACATTCGTCCACTCCACGGTCCCTATGCCACCGAGAGATGATTGTCTTCCATGAGGATGAACGATGATTGTTTTGTTTGTTGATATAGATAAGGTTGTAGCTGAGAAGTCTCTCGGCCTCTTCATTTGCTTCCGCTTGTAATTTTCATTTCTTTGTATCTTTCAATAAACACAAAGTGACATTAACACATAAAGCAAATATGCTACATCTGTTGAGCAATGCTTTCTTGTGCAATAATGGAGTTTCTACTTGATCCTCATATTATAAAACGATTTAACTTGCAGAAATAACTCATGGTATTGTTGACTGCCTCGGCTGCAAGAACTTGACTGTCCATATCCACCTCGATCTCGATCATTGATGATATCTGAAGATAAGTGTGTTGGAATGAAAAAAAAAATCTTTTAATCAAGAGTTAAAATCCAGAAAATAAACTTTGATTCTAAGGATTTAAAAACTGGTGGTTCGTTTTCTTACTCTAGCATTGCTATCAATAAGCTCAGTCCTTTAATCGCATTAAATCCACCCTCGATGCATTAATGCCATGACAAACTCAACCCAAGCTCTTCAACAATAATAAACTTCATCACATTTTCCCTAGAGCCATGTAAGAGAAAACTAACCCAAGCTCTTCAACAATAATAGGTTGTATCACATTTTTCCTAGAGCCATCTAAGAGAAAACTAACCCAAGTTCTTCTTATTCTATGCTGGTAATGTCACCAGAGAAAAGCTCGTATTGAAAATTTGCACATGAGACAATATAAGAAAATATGAAGCATATAGTATACAATTAATTTTAAAAAGAAACGATTATCAATTACATTGTCATTACATGAACTCCATGTTGGGTTTTGTAATTTTTGCAACAGAAATGGATATCAAACAGCTTAAACTTCTCACAACTTTGGCTAACCTATATCAATAGCAATGTATTCAAAATCATGCTTAAAACATAATTAGAGTGCTTGCATGAATCCTACCTAAGTGATTAGTATGTTTGTTTGCTTGTTTATCTCTGGTGTTCTGTAGAAAACCAGAAACTCTCAAGCAAGAAGAAATACCATATACCAACACTGTCTACACCTCGATAGCAGGCCTTGACCTTCTCCAATGATCAATTTCACGCTGACCTGCCAAAATACACACTCACACCATAACTTGCTTAATCGATTAATGGAATCATACGATAAATTAGCGGTTTAGAATAATATGGAAGTAAAGTGGTGGTTAGAGAAATCATACATGTTCGATAAAGAGGAGCTCTAACCCAATAAAGGTCCAACCTTTAGCAATGTTTCTTGCCTCCCCTAAATGAACTAACCAAAAATCGAAGCTCTGACTAAGCAGGTCATGTGAGATGTCATTAAAATAGACATCGGCTTGAGACTTGTCGAATGAGATCTGAGATTCTCCGGTGGATTTCATGGACATGGGTGGAGTTTCACAATAGGTTTTTGATTTTGGGTGGTTTAAGTTTTGATACAACGCTTTATATATGAGGAGGGTCAAGGAAGGGTGGGACGAAGACTTTAAGAAGAATTTAAAGTTGATCATTGATTGATCAGGAGAGGTTCAAAGTAACGCTGAAACTGAGAGATCGAAGAAGACGAAGTGGCAAAGTTACGGACTCTCAAAGCATGAACCATAAAAGAGTTTGTTGACAGGTTAGGGCTGGGCTGAATTATTGTTTAAAAAGCCCACACATAATGCACATTATAACTCAGCTCAAATACGTGGCAAAAAGGTAATATCTGATTGGCTAATTTTTCAGTCCAACGTGGATAGGCTGAATGTTGAATATATCCCCTTTTTATTATAGTAGTGATTCCGAACACACAAAATTTGAACAAGTGTCATATACACAACTAAATTTCCTATAAATCTCCTCTTAAAGAAGAAAAAAAAAAGTTTCATCAAAAGTCAAAACCCTTTAAGAATAGAATAGTAGAATACTACATATTAATAATTGTGTTCCTCAATGCAGCTGATGAGAAGTAATGAGATGAAGAAACGCCTCTTCTTGACAAGGAAGCGTTAATCCACCCATTGGGTGATGAAATCCAAATTCTTCCTCAGCACGATTAAGAAACTCTCTGAACAAAGGATGGTTCAAGTATGATATTGGAACCACAAACCTTGTCTTCTCCATTCTTTCCCCAACATAGACGGCTACGTGACCTTTAGGAACAAGCCCTGAAGTTTTTGTTGGTGATGGTGATCCATTTTTGTTCCTCATAGATTGTGATTTGAAGATTTGCTTTGCGTTCGGAAGCATGGACCGCATTAAACCCATCTTCTTCTTCTTTGTTTCTTGTATGCAACTTATCAATTTGAGTATGTACCAAATACTTGAAGCAAGTGACTTGATAGACAAGGAGGAGAAAAAAAATTCTATTTATAGTAGTAAACTTACTAGCTAGCATGTGACTTCATGATAAGGAAAAGACACCAATGCTAAAAAAATAACACTAATATGCGATATATCTATCACTACAAAGCCCCCAAAGTCATGGGCTGTTGGACCCCTCCATCATCCATCTCGCTCACATGGCTTAGCTCATATTTATTTTTACATTCATATATAAAAGGAGAATGCAGATATATAACTATATAAGGTATGTGTTTATATGATTCCCAATATAAAAGTTGGGTATGTGTATTTAGTTAGAGCCTCGAAGTGGTGAATAGTGTGACCTAGTAATGGTCCAAGTCTTAAAGTAGATTTTCCTTTGCTCTCAAACTAGGGGCCGTACTGCTGGAAACTATGAGTACAGAGATGGGTTTTTTTTATATATTTACATTTATTCAAATAAAGATATTTTATATTTTTTTAGAGCAGCTCGACCAATAATTTGAAGAATGTATTTGCCATTGGATAAGATTTGACTAGTACATCTTTGCATCTGATTATGATGATGAATAATAGTGATTGTTGCTATGACTGAGTTTTGAATATACAACATACTACTGTTTGCGATCTTAATTGGGTGTCCTAGTACAGCGGATGGCTTAAGTGGGAAACAAAACGGTGGGATCGTCTCAGGTTGGATTTCCTCCAAGTTTAATCCGATGTCTTCTTATTTTTAATAGTTAAGGTTTTGTTTTCTAAAATGTTTATATATATATATGTAAATTTGAGGTAAAATGTCTATAAAGGGCCTAAATATTATATATATATATATATTTGTTTTCATAACAATTTTTAAAACATCATATTTATAAAATTAGTTTTGAAAATATATTTATTAAAAAGTTTAAATCAATATTAGTTTTAGTCTGAAATATATATGTAATTTTGAGTTAAATGTTATAAAGGGTATATATATATATATTTTTTTTTCATAATAAATTTTTTAAATCATATTTATAATTTTTTTAAAAAATATATATTTATTAAAACATTAAATCAAAATTAGTTTTAAGGATCTAAAATATTTTTTCGCATTAAAGTCAGTAAAATTTTTTAGCAACCCGGCTACTCTCTAGACTTATATGTTCTTCGACTTTAGATCTAAAATAGTAGCTTGATGTATGTAGATGGTTTCAGTGACTGCCTGATTGGTATCATTTATATGTCAAAAGAAAAGAGTTGCAGACAGAAACTGAAAAAAATCATGAAACGCGTCATGAGTAACTAAAAGAAGTTTTGCGTTTGTTCCTCTAAATATGAACCTTTTAAAATTTGAATCAATTTTATGTTCACTTATTTGTATCGATTTTAAATTTATACCAAGTTCCTTTATTTATTGGACCAAAGTATCTAGTATGTAAATATACGGAGTTTCAGATATTAGAGGTGGGCTGCTTTAGCTTGTCAATAGATTTTTGTCACTGGTAACTTCTTTAAGATCATTGTCGGAATCATACAGATGATTACTGATGATTATCTATAAGTTTTCAGGCGACTTAGATGACACCAAATGATTGTTTTGTTTGTCATAGGCTCATAGCTGTAGCTTTACTATCAAACACATTCGTTAAGTAATAATAGTGGTCTATAAGTTTTAATACTAATAAAAATACAAAATCCATAGTGGAATATAAATTAGTGGAAAATTATCTGTTATTACTATAGTAACCATGGATAAACCATGATACAGATTGTAACTGAGGCAGTCTTGTTATACTGTAACATGTAGAAATGATTGGGCACCAAATACATTAATATGATGTGCCATCCCATACATTAATAGCGTATAACGGCAATTTGAGTAATACATGCAAAAGGGACATGGAATTGTTATTAAGATCTTGGATCAGAAAATGAAACTGATCGACCACTCATTATTAGTCACTTAGTCCTACATCGCTGAAACATGCCACCGAATCTACATAAAATACAAAATACTGAAAAGAACTTAAAATACTACTAATGTATTAATTTGTTAAATAATATTACATTACTTATATTTTAAGATATTTTCCTTTTTATTAATTCTCAAAAAAATGGAAGAAAATTTTCAAACTTAATTATTTCTCAATGATTTCCTAATTAACTGACTAACAAAATAAAATAAAGTATTAATAGGACAAATAAGTCATAACAATTGTCACTTATTAAAAGTATCTAACTGGTTGTGGTGAAAACTAATGTGAGTTAGATACTCTTAAATTTTGAATATTATTGAGATATTAACATTTCAAATAATATTATTGAGACAGATATATTTATTTTAAAGTTTTAATTGGTAAATTCAAGAACTTAGAGGAATTGGTAATAATATTCAGCATGATATCTAAAACTATATTTGGTAAATTTATTAATTTAATATAATAAGAAGATTGAAAAATAATAATGTCAAAAAAGAAGAAAAAATGTGCTCAGGAAAAAATAACTGAGAGAATAGAATTAAGATAGACATTTTTAATTCTTAAATTTAGAAGAAGAAAAAGAAACAAATCACATTATAATAATTATTTTTAGATACTTCTAAATCCACTATTATTTATTTTATTTACTTTTTCATTTATGTTATCAAATCTATAACACGAGTGACAATAACTAACTACTCTTTTTTTTTTGAAACTTTAATAATAATTAACTACTCTTTTTTTTTGAAACTTTAATAACTACTCTCTTTTTTGAAACTTTAATAACTACTCTTAAGAAAACAAACCTTTTTTTTTTGCTAAATTTTGGAAGAAAAAAAAAAAACAAACCTTCATCCCTATAAAGTATATATATATAGCCACAACGTCTACACATGCATCTTCTTTCAAGCAATAAAAAAAATTAGTTCATTTGAAAGATAGATATGATTCGATTCAAAGAAATAATTGTTCAAGCAAAGAGAATGGTCCGTAACAAAATATCGCGTTTGAGGTACATAATTAACTTACGTAAGGGTCACTTCGCAGTATACGTTGGAGAAGATGAAGAAGAGACGAAAAGATTTGTGGTTCCGATCTCTTATTTGAAACATCCTTTGTTCCAAGCTCTCTTGCGTCAAGCCGAAAATGAATTTGGCGCAGATCATTCGAGGCAATGTCTCACGATCCCTTGTGCTGAAGATATCTTCATTGACGTTACTTCTCGTCTAAATCGAATTTAAGTACATTAGTGCTAAACCTAATTAAGTACCAGTCCTAGTACTAGTAATAGTTTGGTTTGATCATGGTAGAATATATATTTATTATTGTTAGCGTGAGACAGTAAATCAAAACCTAAATGTATAAAACGAATAAATGAAAATTTGACTGGGAAATGTACATTTCTTATAAATGTTACAAATGTTTAGTTCTTTTTTTTAAGTTGTTTCCAGATCAATTACTTCCATGAATATAACTTGTAAAAAAGGCAAGCTGAGTTCTAATAGAACGGTTAAAAAAACTCACAAGATCTGTTATTTTATTTTATTTTGCTAGAATCTCACAAAATCTTTTAGGAAGTGATTTTTTTAACAAATAGAATGGTTAAAATAACTCACAAGATCTTTTTAGATCCAAAACTGAAAGAGACTCACTTATACAGTATCTCAATCTCGAGAAATTTTCTCTCCACTCCCTTAGATACATTTAAAGAACATACAGAAAATATGTGTATGAAGAAACTTAATGAATATTGTGATGATCAGTGAGCTCCTTATCATGACCCACTTAGAATAGAAGCTAGAGAAGTGAAGTAAGCTTCAGTGCAAGGGATGGTTAAACCTCCCATGGGATGGTCGAACCCGAACTCTTCTTCCGCGAGGTTCAACAAACCTTGGAACAATGGATGGTTTAGATATGATATAGGTATCACGAATCTCTTCCTTTGGTAAGTCTCCCCCACGTAGACGGCCACATGACCCTTTGGGACATTATTAGTACCCGACATGGCCAAGAGGCTTGAGATTTTCCCTGATAAGCTTCTTTGAAGCTTGTGCTTGGCATGAGATAGTCCCATTAATTGAATACCCATCTTCGAGGATTAATGCAAGTAACTAAAGGTGGATACTGAAAGAAAAAAAGAATTCTTGAGGGATGAATATTTGATATCTTGTGCTTCTTTACAGAAATGGATTAGGTTTTAATTGTTGGCAAGTTTCTCCAAGTGTGAAAAGTATATATAGGGAACTAAAAGAGTTTGTGACTGCAAGTCATCGGAAAGTAATAGTTTGAGGAACATATCAGGTGGAGCTAATGGATGAAGTTCACATGCTTATGCCTCGTCTTTTTAGAAACCATTTTGTTTTCTTTCTTTTTTGGTGAAGCATGTTTGTAAGACCCTACCATTCGCCGAAGATGAATTAAACAACCTACCATCTCTTATATGAATACAACCAAATTAAATAACAAAGGAGAAACATGTTACAATTAACTTGTATGAATTTATATATAAATGCGTTCCAACATGCCATATATATAACATTGTTTGTAAATTAGATACACACAATGCTTTGCTAGATGCTAATCCTGAGTGATTTGACGTACCATATTAAGCACACTGTTTCAAATTAGAACTTGTTGGGTAAACAGTTGGCTACATGTCAGCTGTGAAGATGAGAGGACATGAACCATTTGGCTACTTCTCAACCAAAATTTTGGCATTTTTTTAGTTCGATAATCTAATGTTTCTCATCTAAAATTAGGACTGGCATTTTATCCGTAAATTTTGATTCTATTTGTTATTCATTTCGGTTCAATATAAAAAATTCAAATATCTGTAAGTCTTCAAAGCAAAATAAATATTAAAAATTAGTATTTATTAACAATGAAACAAATCACAAACACACTCGGACTCGAGTAGTTTAGTGGTATTTACGAGCTTCGGCTGGGAGGTCGGTTGCTCGACTCGTGACGGGGAGGAGTGTCCAAGGCCCTTAAGAAGGTACAGACAAAGGCTGGCTCCGAGCCTAGGGAGGATTAACACTACAAGAAAGGAGGGCAATTCCCGACGGACATTCCGACGGAGAGCGCGGCCGTCGGAATATACCGACGACATTCCGACGGCTACCTGACGAAAATAGTAATTTTGTTTTCGTCGGAATTTCGTCAGAAAAATCCGATAAAATTCCGACAACATCTCTTCCGTCGGGAAATACCGACAGAAATCCGACGAAATCTTGACGATTTTTGTTACCGTTGGAGAACGTCGGGAATCCGTCAGAATTCCGTCAGTATTTCCCGACGGAACATGGCTCCGTCAGGAATCCGTCAGAAAATACCGGTGAATTTCTGACAGTTTGAGGTTTCACAATGAAATTAGATTGTCGTCGGAAATCCGTCGGGAATTACCGATGGATTCCCGACAGACACATGCAAATCCGTCGGGAATCCGTCGGTAATTCCCGACGGATTTCCGACGGCCATCTAATTGAGTAAATGCCTAATTTTATCATTTTTTTGGATACGGAAAATGTCGAAATGACACTTCTTAAGTGTGTAATAGGATATTTATTCACAAGGAATGAAATTTTCATCTAAAAAAATTATTACGAAGAACATCGACATATTCTTTATATATCACCTTAACACTTAGGGGGTGTTATTCAACAATGGATTTAAAGTTAATTCTATATATGTTATAATCTATTGTTATTCAATGATTGATTTTAAATCTTCTATTAAAATGTATTGTTATTGGTTATTGTATTTAAAATGTCTTTGTTAAGAGATTTTAAAATCTAGTGTTATTGGTTCTTCCATTTATAAGACATTCATTATACGATTTTGAAATCTATTGTTATTCAACTAAATATTTGAATACAACATTTAAAATCTTGTGTTATTCACATTTGATATGTTCTCACATTCCATTTGATTTGAGATACTTTGAATCTAATTTCATGTGTAAATTGTATGAATCCAAATCTAGCATTTTAGCTTCAGATTTTATCATCACTTTTAGTAGCAGACATCGTCACATTATTGGAAAACGTTCAACTATTATCACCACACATCATTTTTTCAAACTTATTAAAATCCAGATTTTAGAAAAAAAAAATCTTATCTTTTGACCAAAACTAAACTTCTCTTATCTATCAATTCGATAAAATACAGTTTTTTTCTAACCCTTTTCGATTATCCACATGAACTGCATAATTCTGTTTTTTATCAACAGCTACATCATTCTCCTTATATTATGAAACCCCAAAACTATAAAATGCCAAAGGCCGTCGGAAATCCGTCGGGAATTTCCGACGGATTTTTGACGGAAACGTAAAAAACAATTGCAAAGCAAATATGTCCCTTCCGTCGGGAATCCGTCAGAAATTCCCGACGAATTTCCGACGGAAACTTAAAAAAATTGTAAAGCAAATAATATGTTTTTCCGTCGGGAATTTCCGACGGATTCCCGACGGAATGGACATATTATTTACTTTGGAACTTGTCAGCCTCGGGAAGTACAATATCCCGACAAACTCCCGACGGCGTTTTTACCGACGGACACTATTTGGTCGGAATACCGTCGGGAATTTGGTTTACCGGGAACAAAAAAAATTGAATTTTTTAAAAAACAAAAAACCGACGGAATCCCGACGGTACTTATCCGTCGGTTTTGTTTTAATTATATTTTCCTCCTCCTTCCTTCTCCATTTCTCTTCTCTTCCTCTCGGGTCTCTTCTTCTTCTCCGCGATTTCTTCTTATTTTCTCTCCGATTTCGGCTCAAAATCCTCCAAATCTCTCATACTTCTATCCCAAATCATGTAAGTATCTAATCCCTCTTCTTATTAGTTGTTTTTTGAGGATTTGGAAGTTAGGTTTAGGGATTTTAGGTTTCAAATTAAGGGTCTTTGGTTAGAATGGATAGTTTTAGGAATTAGATCTTAGATTTGTGTTGTTAGGTTGTGATTTACACTAGTTTTGATTGTGTTTTTGTGAACGTTAGTTTATTTTCTTGTTTTTGGAAATTTAAAGTTCAAATATTTATAGAAAACATTTAAAAAAAATGTTTTCTTATACTTATATATATATATCTAAAAATGTTTTCTAATAATTATATATATTTTAAAACTTTTTTTAAAAACGTTTTCTAATAATTATACATATTTTAAAACATTTTTTAAAAACAATTTCTAATAATTATACATATTTTAAAATATTTTTAAAAAGGTTATTTGTATTTATAAAAAAAGGTTTATATAACATTTTTTAAAAACGTTTCCTAATAATTATACATATTTTAAAACATTTTTAAAAAGGTTATTTGTATTTATAAAAAAAGGTTTATATAAAATTTTAAAACATTTTTTAAAAATGTTTTATAATAATTATACATATTTTAAAACATTTTTAAAAAGGTTATTTGTATTTATAAAAAAGTTTTACATAATATTTTAAAACATTTTTTAAAAAACGTTTTCTAATAATTATATATTTTTAAAATATTTTTTAAAAGGTTATTTGTATTTATAAAAAAAGGTTTATATAACATTTTAAAACATATTTTAAAAATGTTTTCTAATAATTATACATATTTTAAAACATTTTAAAAAAGGTTATTTGTATTTATAAAAAAGGTTTATATAACATTTTAAAACATTTTTTTTAAAACGTTTTCTAATATTTATACATTTTTTTAAAATGTTATTTGTATTTATAGATGGCACAACAATCGGCTCAAATGGAGCAACAGTCGGCTGAGATGGCGGCATATCGAGAGGAGATGGCGGAGACAAGGAGGTTAAACCAGGAACTTATGAAGAGGATGGAGGATATTTTTTCTAGAAGGTTTTAGTGTTTTTTTTTTAAATTATGAACTTTTTGAATGTTTTTTTTTTAATTTTGTAAAACTTTAAAATTTCTATAATATATTTTTGTTTAAATTTCTATTTTTAAATTTTAATATTTTTAAATAATTCAATTAAATAAATTTAAAAACTAAAATATTAAAAAACAATTTTTAAATTCAAATCCGGAAAATCCCGACGGCTTTCGTCCGTCGGGAATTTCGGACGGCGTTCGTCCGTCGGGAATTTCCGACGGCCATGTTCGTCGGAAAGGCCGTCGGGATTTTCTGACGGAAAGTGGGCGTCGGGAATTTCTGACGGCCATGTTCCGTCAGAAATTCCCGACGGCTTTTCCGACGGAATTTACGATGGTAGATTGTTGTCGGAATGGCGTTGGAAATTGTTATCGTCGAAAATTCTCGGAATTCCGTCAGAAGTTTCCGACGGATTCCCGACGACATTTGAGTTTCCGACGAAATCATACCGACGGTCATTTTCGTCGGAAATTCGTAGGAAATGGCCTATCCCGACGAAATTCTGACGAAAATGGCCGTCGGTATTGCGGCAGCATCTTGTAGTCTAAGACCGAAGGCCCGAACCCATCCTGGTTAACAAAAAAAAACAAAAAACAAATCACAAACACTGAAAAATTAAGAGTTTGATATCAACTATGCTCCGACTTTTATACAAATAAATGTATATCTACAGTTAAATATATAATTTTAAATTAATAATTTTATATAGTTATTATTTTAGCATATAGTTTAATTAATTTTATTTATAAATTTGCTCATAATAGTATTAAATTAAGAAAGTAGTATAGAATCTTTATAAAAATTACAACTAAGATTTTATGTAAAAAATTTTAATTATAAAAGTATATAACATATAGTTTCATTAATATTACTTTTTTATTTTATATTATGTAAAAGATATTTTTGAAAACTTATATAGTTTTTTATAGATTTATTTGTAATGAAAAAAGTCGATGAGTCAGTAAATATTCGCAAATATTTGTAAATTTTTCAGATATCCGTATTTTCGAAGCAAAAAAAAATAAAAAATAAAACGTTTATAAAATATGAAATACATCACAAATACTAAAAATTATAGTAGCATTTGATATGTACCTACCCCTATCTAAAATAGTATAAAAAGCCATGGCCCATGATCAATTTATATATGTGATATTAAATGTAATGGTTTCAATCATGCTAATTTGGTGGAATCAAATCCTATAACTTGAAGGTACTTTAGTCCGGTTTAAAATATTGCTCACTAACTAATTTAAGAATTAGTGCTCTGAAATTAGTATTAGAGACTAAATTTTCACATCATTAGTTGGAAGAGACATTAACTAGTACATAAAATAGATATGTCAATCCACTTATTACCAATTGGTTTTAGATTGAAAGTCCATTTAGCTTAATATAGTAGCATAGTCGGATCCATACAGTACAACCCGGTCCACATCGATCTATTTCAAAGCTGGCCTATCGATCCTTGCCAAATATTTCGAGATTGATGCTCAAAAAACCATCATCTCTAAAGGGTGTATTAGAGACTAAGCCTCCCATATCGGTAATTAGAAATGACATTAACTAATATATAAGATAGATATGTCGATCGACTTAGCAATTAATTTTAGGTTGAAAATCCATCTATTTTAACAATTAGTGTAAAAATAAAATAACTGAATAAATAGAAGAAAATGAAAAAGCAAAATCCATGAAAAGAACACATTTCTATAACTTTATATAGTCTTATACTGATGTATTTAAGTAGGTATTTTCAGCCGTGAAAAAAAAGTAAAATTATTTGGGAACACAATCATCTGCATTTGTTGCAACCACTGTAGATAATGGCTGCATATATTCAGATGAACTGAATGTACTCATAAAAAACAACAACGAAAAAAAGACTAAAGGAACAAAATCCAAAAGTGTTTGAGACAAGTGCAACTAACGGTTCTTTGTTTAGTTGTTTTTCCATTATCAGCATAAAGAATGTCCGTATATGTACACCTCATATGTCATGCTTTCTTTTAAAAGTAGCTGCTGAAAATTAAAGAAATTGACTTCTTTCAAATATACTCAAGTCCCATATGAACTTGATTATAAAGTATTTATATTGTATTTCTCAAAAAAAAGTATTTATATTGTATTTATTAAATTTAACTATCCAAACGAGCAAACACATGTGGCTTTATTAGCAAGAAGGCAAGATGCATGTTAACAAATGTGCATGAAAGCTGTCGATAGCTCTATCGTTATAAAAAATAAAGAAACTTCACACAAAATAAGGACTAATATAGAAAAAACGAAATGCCGATTATTATTATTTTTTTCCGAAAACTCTCAATCATGTCCTCGTGACCTTTTGAACGTATTTGACATAATTGAAGTCAAAAAGGAGAATAAAAATATTGTGCTTCGAAGCTTTATTAATTGGGTGGATTTGGATATGTTAGTGTTTGGCAGCTACTACATGCAACACGAGGGCTTCATCAGCAACTCACTGACTATCTATGTTTGACCCAAAGGAAAAGCTAGATGCTATTGGAAGATCTTGTGACGGTCCATTCGTGGATATCATGCATGTTTCGTGGCTTTATACCTATGTATCTATTATTTCGGATAATGGATTATATGAAACAATCAGAGAGCATGTGATGTGACTAACCAAATTATATAGGGAGCGTTTGATATTTGAAAATTTTCAAATACAAATCAACAGATGTGAGACTTTTTATTGTGCTAGAAGGAAATGTATCTTTAATAATGCTAATGTCACATGTAGTTTTATTTTTGAAAAGGCTAGTGTATGTCAAACATATCTGACTTCTACGAACTCCAGGATTTTACCAAAAAAAAAAAGTTGAGTTCCCAAAATTATGACTAAAACATCTCTCGGTAAGACAAAAATATATAAAATTTACATGATCTATGTAACGGGCTGGAGGCCTGGAGATATAAATCACTGGCCCAAGTTTTAGCATATTGGATATAAAAGTAACTAACCTAGAAACCCTAGCTTTTTTGTCATTGCGAGGGAGGAACCAAATTTGGTATTGTGGTTAGAAACAATAGTTATGTTTAACACCAAAATATCAAATTCGGTGTTATGGATTTAGTTGCTTTTAGTAAAACTCATTATCTTGGTCGTAGTTTACATCATCGAACTAACCGAAGTTATAATGGAAAAAACAATAAAGCCAAAATCAAATAGTAATTCAAAACGATATCCCGTTCGAATGTTTAGTGTTTGGTAGAACCCTTTAGATAAACACTCAAATGCAGTATTAATTTTTCTTCTATTTATTATTCTCTTCTTTTCACAAAGAGTATCATTTTGATATTTTTCACACAAATTAAGAAAATTGTTGGAATGTATTATATTCTTATTATTTACACATATTCAACCAATGACATTTTTAGAAACTAAAATTATTTATAAAATCAATGCATTTACAATTAATATTTAGCCCAAAATTGAAATTCTAAAGTGACATTTTTAATGTAACTAAAAAAAATATTAAAATGACACTTATTTAAAAATAAAAAGAGTAATAAAGTTAACCAACTTTCTAATTATAATGAAGCACGTTTGTATATATAGTATTAAATAATGTAAAATCATACTCAATATGCTCTGTGTACTTTCTTAACACTGAAAATCATACATTTATGAAAATAGTAAAATATAGTTGGCGATTTTATCGGATATTTTACTCCTAAAATCAGGATTTGAATCGTAAAATCAGGATTTGAAATATTTTATTTATGCTTTTTGAAGGTAACAATTTCACACATAACACGTATATATGACAAAAAAAGTTTGTCTCAAGTAAGAAATAAAAGGGGCGAAAGAGTAACATGGCGTTCATGTGCTCACACTGAGTCTCTGCCCCTGATGTCACCAACGTAGAACGACAACATTCACCATGGAAAATAAACCATTCAGTTGATTTGATTTACTAGCCAATTGAAATTTCAGAAAAATAAACAAAATGGAACAATTACTAATGAAAAACATCATGGGTCATATGCTCATGGGCATCTTGTTTCAGTCACGTATTCCCGCGATCCATCATGTGACACAGAACATGCGAAGCAAACAAATAAAATGCATGATTTTATTTTATGGGGTATCTTTTGTGATTTTAGTTTATATTTAAGTTACTAGATCTAGCCTATACTTTATGCCCCAAAAGAAAAAAACTATACTTAATCAGCTATAACTTGTACCGGTTCTAAGTTCTAACCGCCCAACACAGATTCTACCATTGCTTTTATATCAAGTTAACAACCACATGAAACTTAAATATAGAATGCAATGCTGACAGATTTTATATCAACCATATCTCTCCAACCGCTTAAAACTACTTGAAAGCAGTTTGTCTATTTCAATCTATTTAAGAGAAAACTGCAACAGGATATTGCCAATATTCTCGTTTTTATAATTGTACTTCAAAACAATTGATCACATATCTAATATAATTATTAATGACATAAATGAATATTAATACTTATAAAAAAAATTGGGTGAAATTGTGAAATTGTGAAAATGACATTCTTCATGAAATAAGAGGAATAATTAATCTAAAGTTTAATAAATTATATTTTGAATGCATCATTTTGTTATTATGAATTTTAAATAAAGTTAAACTAATAATAGTTTAATTCATTCATTTAAAAAAAACTTATTTTCTGTGGAATAATTTTTCAATATATATATATTGAAAGAAACGGGTGGAATATAGTTTTTATAAAAAGAAAGTCGACCCCATCAATTATCAAAAAGAAAAGTTGAGATATTTATAGAATAATTAAGAGTTGATTAGGACAAAGATGATTAGGACATAAGAGATATAGGTGGCTCCTAAAGGCATGGCTCGTGGCATGGCTCGTAGCTCCTACGACGGCGCATATGGGATTGTCTAAGACAAAACCATGTTTGCTTTAATAATAATCAATTTAGATTATGACTATCTAACATACGAAGTTATGTGACAAAACCAATCCCGTCGATTATGGAAAATATATTTTGAGAAAAGATTCACTTAAATGTCGTATTGGTTGGTGAAGTGATATTTGAATTGTAATGTATTCAACCAAAGAAGCAGACTTTTGAAGACTAAAATAGCTCACTGACATCTTGAGTCTCACACAGTAAGCTTTGTGTGATTGAAGCACAAAACGTGATTATATTTTTCACGTATGATAGTGATATCTCACATATTTACATTGTTTTAATCACCTATCTTTATACGTTTTCATCATTTAGATTCGCATTTAGACATGTTTAGGTTGCATTGCATTGCATTTGTCTATATCAGGTATTGGAGTTCTTTATTGGTGAGTTCGAAGGCAATTGGGATTAAGAAAGAGAAGTTTGAGACAAAAGTGAGATCTGGCACGAGTGTAACGACAAGGAATGGCCGCTACAGACTTACATGAGAATTGCAGATGCTGTAGCGACCACAGCGTAGCGACCAGGAGTGGTCGCTACAGACTTACAGATGATGTAGCGACCACAGCGTAGCGACCAGGAGTGGTCGCTACAGACCCACATGATATTTGCGGACAGCGTAGCGACCATCCGTAGCGACCAAGACAGGTCGCTACGGGGCGCAGAAACCTTATTTTTACGGGTTGATCCAGGCTTGTTGGGTCGACCCGGTTCATTTTTAGACTATTATTTATGCTTATCAAACCTAATTAAAAGTGAGATGTTGTTTTCTCTTGAATCAAAAAGAACATTTGGAGAAAATTTTGAATCTTTATCAATCTTTTGAATTTATCTTGCTTATTCCATCATGATTAACCTTCTATCTTCCATAGATTTAGGGTTAAACATGAAGATTAGTGAGTAAACCTCTTTAGAACTTATGGGTTAGGGTGATTAGGGTGATAAAATGATAATTTAGAGTGTAGGTTGTTAGATTCATCTTGTTCTAAGCTTATAACTTGTTCTTAATGCTAGATTAGACTTGATATCACTAGTCTAAATCATTAGACATTTCATGCCCGAGAGGTGTTCGATGAAATGTCTGAACCAAGGTTATATTGCTCTTTGCTTGCTTAGCCAATGAGAATTGATGCTAGGATTGCTTAGATGGTTAATAGACTTGCTCTTAATGATTGTTTGATAAGATTATGCCAATGAGAATTGATGTTTAGTCTTTGATTGCAAATGAACTCTTATCTTGAGAAAGAATTAGTTTAATGGATTGTGTCTAGACCTTTAGAACTTGATTGATTTTTGATTAATTTCTTAGCACTCTAGATTTGATTCTTGATCACCCAAAGTCAATATCTTAACCCATGAGTTCCTTTGTCACCATTTGGATTAAGCTTTAGCTATTGCTTTGTTTCTCTTGTCACTTGTTACTATTAAAACCCAAACTGATTGCACTTAGATTAAGCATACACTTGTATTCTCATTGCATCATGGTCACTTAGGATTGGATTGACATCCCTTCTATACTACTTTGATTTGATCATTAGGATAGACAACTATCCTTTATCAAATTTGGCGCCGTTGCCAGTTCTAAGTTGATTTTGACAGTGAGATTTAGTCATTGCTTGAGACTAAGTCTTGTTTTCTTTTATTTGATTACTGACACTCTTTCTTCATTCCTCTTTGCATCATCAGGTGTATGCATTTGAGGAGTAGAGGACCAACAGACCTTGTTCCAAGAGTATATAACATCAGAGTTTTAGAGAGAGAGTTGGCAAGAAAGCGAAGAGAAGAGAGAGTGGTTCACTTGGACATATTGGGGTTAGACATGGAAGAAGAACATCATAACCCTCATCAAGAAGATTTCTATGGAGTTGACAACCATGGACAACAACCTCAGGGAGTTCCTCAATGGAGAGCTCAAGATGGAAATGGCCAGGAGCTGCAAACCTTAGGCCACAACACCCTCCACACCAAGCTAGGCCGATTGACACTTATGACCAGCCTAACACCCATGGGACTAGGGCAGGCATTCGAGCACTAGCTCTGGAGAACAACAACTTTGAGATCAAATCCAGTTTGATCAACATGATCCAAGGTAACAAGTATCATGGTCTCCATTCGGAGGATCCCCTAGACCACCTCGATAACTTTGACAAGTTGTGTGGAACAACCAAGATCAATGGTGTTTCAGAGAATGCTTTCAAACTGAGATTGTTTCCCTTCTCCTTGGGAGACAAAGCACACTTATGGGAGAAGAGTCTACCAAGGGATTCTGTTGAAACATGGGAGGAATGCAAAAGGGTTTTTCTCAACAAATTCTTCTCCACCTCAAGAACAGCTAAGTTGAGAAATGAGATATCTGGTTTTCACCAAAAGAACCTAGAGAGTTTTGCTGAGGCATGGGAGAGGTTCAAGAGCTACTTAACACAGTGCCCTCACCATGGTTTCACTCATGAGAGTCTACTAAGCACTTTTTACAGAGGAGCTTTGCCTAAGTTTCGAAGTATGTTAGACACAGCCAGCAATGGTTTCTTCTTGGGAAGAACAGCTCAAGATGGAATGGAGCTTGTTGAAAACATGGCTCAAAGTGACTCAGTGTACAATGATGACTGCGATAGGCAAAATCGTGGTGGAGGTGGTGAGGACTCCCATACAAGAAAAGAGTTGAAATCTCTTCAGGATAAGCTTGATATGCTCATATTGAATAAATCAAAAGAAGAAAAGGTGAACTTGGTGGGTAATCAGAGTAAGGCAGAGGGTCTAGAGGTTAATGAAGTTGAAGGCTTGGAAGGACAACATAAGTTGTGTTTCATTAACGCTAATGGTCAATGGTACAGAAAGGAACCCAACTTCCAATACCAAAACCCATACCAACAGAAACCAGCCTACAACAACCAGCAAATTGGTTACCCACCAAAGCAATCATATCCTCCAGGCTTTAACACAAATGGAGGACAGTCTACTGATGCTCAAGGGAGTTCTTCACAACCTCAACATAGAGATACAAGTGTGGAGTCTATGTTTAAACAGCTCCTAGAATCTTAAGCAAGAAATGAGAAAACTATTGGAGATGAGCTGAAGAACATCCACAAAAAGATTGATGGGAGCTACAATGAGCTCAACAATAAGTTCAAAGCATTAGAGAATCAGTTTGCCTCCATGAGTTCAAGCTCCAAGCGCCCAATGGGATCTTTACCAGGGAAATCAGAGCAGAACCCCAAAGAGTATTGCAATGCCATCCTCTCTAATGATGTTTTTAAGATTGTATTAAGTGATCATGAGAAAGAGGTGGATGAAATTGAAAGACTCTTGTCTGGAACTGAGGATGAACATGTTGGAAAACAGATTGTCGCCAAGGCTGAAGCGCAGATTGTGGAGAGCGTTCAACACAAGGTTGTACAGAGAGTTGAGATACAAGTTGTAGACAAGGTTGAGGAAAAGGTTGTGCAACCACCTAACCACAAGGATGAGAAACCGGTTAATAGGGAAGCTGTCCAGCAATTGAAAAAGGTTGAGCTAGAATAAACTCATAAGGTTGAGCAATCCCCTTATGATAAGCTTCCATTTCCACAAAGGTTCCTCACTAAAGCTCAAAAGAAAGTGATTTCCAAGTTCAGAAAAGATATGTGTGGGATAGGAGTCAAGCTTCCAGAGATCTCAAATATGCGTGATGCTCATGTCCAAATGATGATGATCAAGGACATTCTAGCTCACAAAGAAGAAGTAGGAGAGCTTCTAGACACCTCCACAACAAGCCTTGATCCACAAATCTCACCAAAGTCACTTACTAAGCTTCAAGACCAAGGGAAGTTCACATTGCCATGCTCTCTTGGTGAATTCACACTTGATGATGCTCTTGTTGATTCTGGTGCAAGTGTGAATGTGATCTCATTCGAGATGGTGAAGAGCTTGGGGATTAAGAACATGGAGACTACCACTTCTTCACTTATGTTTGGGGATTCTTCTTCTACAACCCCCATTGGTCTCATCAAGGACTTTCCTTTGAAGATTGGAACATGCACCATTCCAATAGACCTCACTGTTTTGGATATGATGACTAAGAGGAGAGTACCATTGATATTAGGCACACCTTTCCTTGCTACTGTTGGTGCTTGCATTGATTTTCCTAACAAGAGGGTGATTCTCCACAATGTCAACAAAGCTATCTCTTACCCAATCAAATCTCCAACAATGAATGTTGAGTATTGTGGAACCATCACTTGTGGAGAACCTCCCATTGAGAAGATGAAGGATGAAGTGGTTGTTCGTGGGCAAGAAGGTCTTGCTGAGCATTTGGAAAATGCTCAAAAGGAGGAGGTGAGTAGAGCCACTATGGCTACTCATGGAAAGAAGAAGAAGATTAAAGAACCTCAACCTCCACCTCTTGATAAAATGCCACACACTCTCACTCTTCATCCAACGAAGCTTGAGGATGGAACTATTGAGTAAAAGATCAAGTGTAAGGGAATGTCCAAAACATTCTCAAGTGCAAAGGAAATCATAACTCCTCAGCTCCAACATGATCTAGCCAAGCTTCAAGATCTCTTTTCTCAAGTCCTCACCATCACTCTTGAAGGTGGAAAGGATCATCCTTCTCATTAGCCAATTGAAAAGGTAGTCAAGCTAGAGACTTAAAACAAGCTCACTTGGGAGGAAGTCCCATGTTATCCTTGTATATACTCTTGATTGTTATTTATTTTCAGGTTGTTTAATAAATGTGGTTGAGTTTTTCAGGTTGAGTTTAGCACTAGAGGAGAGAAAAAAGACGGTGAAGCACCCGAGCCTATTGGTATACATCCGCATCAGCCTCCTCTAGTCGCTATGAATCATTTCAGTTCCTTTCACCGACTCTAGACACCCACTACCATACTCCAATCTCCACTTGAGGTACTACTCCAAGCTTTCCTTGTATATACCACTTTTCTTTTGCTTTTGTCATATTTTCGGTATCTCCCTTTCTCTTACTCACACAAAGACTGTGTGATCTAAGTTTGGGGGAGGTACCAAGTATCTAATTATGTTTATTTTGATAAATTTCATACACTTTAGTCATGCATTGTACATATTTATTTGCATCAAAAAAAATTTAAAATTTTTTTAAAAAAAACAAAAAAAATCATTTAGGTTGCATCATTTCATTGTTAGGATTGAGTCTAGAGCATATAGATTGCTTAGATTGCATTCATATTGCATAGGGAGCAATTCATAAAGAACACATATCTAGAACTCAAAATGACACCCTAGTTAAGCATAACAAGTAGCTTAAGCATCTTTTGAAAGACTTGTAAGCTTCGAGCCTTGAAAACTCTTCTTGAAGCTGGTTGTGCTTGAGATTGACATTGTTCTTGAAACCAACTCCAAACTGAACTAGGGCTTAATGAACTTAATATATCTTGCTTATGGACTCTTGTATACTTGATCATGAATCTTATACACATTTGGGTTCATCTTTATCAGCTGCACCACTCTTTGAAAACCCAAATGACACCTCCTTACCCTTTAACCCTCACCATTCTTTGAGACCTTAACTGAATTTGCTTGAGTGAGGCCTTTTATTGATAGATTTTCATGTGTAAAATCTTGAGAGTATTGGGAGCGACATTGGCTTATTCTCATCTTTGACTAGCTATAGAACCTCATTTGAGCTAGCATTTAGGAGTGGGATGTGTGTTGGTGATTATATGCTTTAATCTTGGGTTTTGAGGTGAGAGATAAGTAGAAGGAATGAACTAAAAGAGAGATGAAAGAAGATGGTCACTAGGGATCAAAGAAAAAAAAAGCTCTTGGTACTTTAAGCAGAACCCCATAGAAAAAAAGAAAAAAAAAAGAGAGAGATAATAAAAGGCTAGGGGAAAACAAAAAGAAGAGAATGGAGCTAAGTAGCAAAATAAATGAAAAAAAGATGTCCCTAATTGGTTCAAATAAAAGAGAAAGAGAGAGTTCATTTCATGAGTGAGAAAGGGTGTACTTCTGAGTCTTTGGGAAAAAAGGGGATGGGATTAACACCAAGAGAAAGGGTAGAGTTTGAAAGTGTTTAGGAAAATGGTAGAATGATGAGAACAAACCATTGTATGCATGAATTGCTCCTTTTCTTAGATAAATTTTGCATAATGTTCAAGCTCCGTTTCTTGAGTGTAAGTCACCAAATAATTTGAACCCTTTTTCTATCCTCATTAATATGTTTCCACTTACCAAGCCAAGTGATTGAGATCAAGTTTCCATTAGCAAGGATTCGCTTTGTCAATTTGTTAATGAATGTGAGAGTTGGTATAGAGACTTGTTGGTTGATGAGCATTGCATCTGGTGTAGAGGCAAAAGAGTCTTGATAGGCCTTGAGAAGATAGAGTATACTAAGAGAGTTTGCTCATGTTATTTGTTATGTTTGCCTAGGATGTGATGTTGAAGACTAGGAAGTCTATCTTTTGGTTATAAGCTCCCAACTTCCAACCTCTCTCCCTTGTTTGTTCTTGAATGTTCACTTGAGGACAAGTAAAAGACAAGTTTGGGGGAATTGATATCTCACATATTTACATTGTTTTAATCACCTATCTTTGCATGTTTTCATCATTTAGATTCACATTTAGACATGTTTAGGTTGCATTGCATTGCATTTGTCTATATCAGGTATTGAAGTTCTTTATTGGTGAGTTCGAAGGCAATTGGGGTTAAGAAAGAGAAGTTTGGGACAAAAGTGAGATCTGGCACGAGTGTAACGACAAGGAGTGGTCGCTACAGACTTACATGAGAATTGCAGATGCTGTAGCGACCACAGCGTAGCGACCAGGAGTGGTCGCTACAGACTTACAGATGCTGTAGCGACCACAGCGTAGCGACCAGGAGTGGTCGCTACAGACCCACAAGATATTTGCAGACAGCGTAGCGACCATCCGTAGCGACCAAGACAGGTCGCTACGGGGCGCAGAAACCTTATTTTTACGGGTTGATCCAGGCTTGTTGAGTCGACCCGGTTCGTTTTTAGACTACTATTTATGCTTGTCAAACCTAATTAAAAGTGAGATGTTGTTTTCTCTTGAATCAAAAAGAACATTTGGAGAAAAGTTTGAATCTTTATCAATTTTTTGAGTTTATCTTGCTTATTCCATCATGATTAACCTTCTATCTTCCATAGATTTAGGGTTAAACATGAAGATTAATGAGTAAACCTCTTTAGAACTTATGGGCTAGGGTGATTAGGGTGATTAAGTGATGATTTAGAGTGTAGGTTGTTAGATTCATCTTGTTCTAAGCTTATAACTTGTTCTTAATGCTAGATTAGATTTGATATCACTAGTCTAAATCATTAGACATTTCATGCCCGAGAGGTGTTCGATGAAATGTCTGAACCAAGGTTATATTGCTCTTTGCTTGCTTAGCCAATGAGGATTGATGCTAGGATTGCTTAGATGGTTAATAGACTTGCTCTTAATGATTGTTTGATAAGATTATGCCAATGAGAATTGATGTTTAGTCTTTGATTGCAAATGAACTCTTATCTTGAGAAAGAATTAGTTTAATGGATTGTGTCTAGACCTTTAGAACTTGATTGATTTTTGATTAATTTCTTAGCACTCTAGATTTGATTCTTGATCACCCAAAGTCAATATCTTAACCCATGAGTTCCTTTGTCACCATTTGGATTAAGCTTTAGCTATTGCTTTGTTTCTCTTGTCACTTGTTACTATTAAAACCCAAACTGATTGCACTTAGATTAAGCATACACTTGTATTCTCATTGCATCATGGTCACTTAGGATTGGATTGACATCCCTTCTATACTACTTTGATTTGATCATTAGGATAGACAACTATCCTGTATCAGATAGTATCTTAATATCAGTAACTGGAAGATTAATTAAATGTTTAAACACGCACTAATTAACTTATTCTACCAAAATACCACAATTGAATAGTATGTTATTGTAGCATTTTAGGATTGAAACCACATAAAACTAAAAATTTATAACACTAAGAGTACACTATAATCTAAGAAAATAGGAAGAGATTTATAAGCTAATCCATGCAAAATAGAAAAATTAACAAATATCAACTATAAGAAATCGACGAAAATGCAAGAAATGCAAACTAAGGTAATTGACTAGATGTGTTAAACTCCAGACTCATGATGTCAAATACAATCAACTAACAAATTCTATAGGTTTAGATCATATTCAAATAGACTAATCCACTTCTATGACGATAATCCATATGTTAATAACGCATCGAACATTAACTTCCATTGGCCTAAAACATTCAAGCATCCATAAATTACAAGTTTACTAACCACTAAACATCTCTATAATGAATTTCCATTGACTAAACATGTAAAAGACAATTTTAGGATGGTTTCAAGCATTTCATCAAAAACTTTTCGGGCATGAAATTACTTAAACTCTAATTAACTTGACCAAGTTTAATCTACCATTAAGAACACCTAACAAGCATAGAAAAAGTTGATCTAGTCCTAAACATCTCATATCATCCATTTTTCCACTCTAGTCTACCAAACCCAAAAACTCTAAAAAATTACTCTCTAATCATTATAAAACCACAAAAACCCATGATAGATTGATGTATAAACAAGATATTAAAGAGAGATAAACAAGATAAATCTTTAAACAAAGATAAGATTGACAAAATATTAAGTCTAAAATAAGATAAATCTATGCTTAGGTAGCTTATGGTTTTGTTCCTTTAAAATGTCAATTTATAGATCTTAAAAACGAAATAAGTTGACCCAACAACCCTAGATTAACCCATTAAAATATAGGTAAAAATAACTAGTCAAAAGATGGTCAACTGCACATTTGCACCGTATCAACCAATGTTGAAACCGCTAGGAGTGGCCGCTAGATTAGTTTGAGCATAGTGATTGCTTTTTGGCCGCTAGATTAAGCCGCTGCATCCAACAAATTAATTTGGTATATTTCTTGTATGTCGCTATCAGTCAGTGTCGAGGCCGCTAGGAGTGTCTATTACGGTTAGGTGAATCGGTTTAGGTAGAAATCGCTAGACGCTCTTTCTACTCCAAACTTTTCATTTTGCTCAATTCAACATCTAAATGCTTTATTTTGCTTATGTACTTATTCCAAGAGTTCAACAATGTAAACGTACATACAAAGATTCTAAATGCACTTAATGCATTCTAAATGAACCTAAAACAAGAGAAATCTAATATATTAAAACAGAGTCATATTTTTTATCTACTTATAAGTAGTTTAGATTGGACCATTACATTTTTTTAATTTCCATTTTATTCTCCTACAACTAACTTAATTATTATTAAATATATATTATATCTAACCAATTATTTTAATACTTTTAAAATAAAATATTTTAAATATCTTTTCGTAAGATTAGATTTTAATAATATTTTTAATATCTTTTATTTAAAATGTAAATATACATTTGTTTTTAAATAATAAAGCCATTATTAATATTAACTTTATTTAAAAACGAAAAAATATTTATTATTCATTTATATAATAAAAAAAATTTATATATTTATATATATGTAATTTATATTCATAATTAAATTACTACACCAAGTAATAAATATAAAGTAACTTAATTCATTAATTAACTATTTATAAGTTCTAAAATAACAGAATAAATTATATTTATGAATTTTACAACATACTTCAACTTATTAAATAATATTAAAATATGATATATGAACTAATAAATCATTTCATAATTTAATATACAGATTTAAATTAAAATATTAAAAATAATTAATATATTTCTCATATATGAGACGAGTATAATAAAAATAGTTAATTTGTATAATAATGTTGAAAAATAGATAATAATAAAATAAAATTTTATGAATATTTAAAATTTAAAATTTGTATTATAATATATGAAGCAGGTTATATAAATTAATTATCTTATTTTCATAAAATTATATTAATATAAATTTTATTTTTATTATATATAATTCAAAATAAATGTTTTAATAAAAAGATACACATGTATAAGATTTCTAATTTTTAGTAAATAAATATTTGAATAAAATTCATCTCGCTTTAAAAAGTACGGATCAAATCTTAAAATAAACATTAATATTTTATCAAAATCTAATAAGAAACATTAAAATGCGGGTGAAAATATAATAATAAACATTAATATTTGATCAAAATCTAATAAGAAACATTAAAGAGCGAGTCAAAATTCATCTCACATTCATGTATCTATTTCTAATTTAATATGTATCCTCTCGAATATTAATCTATTACGCTTGCAATGCGGATCAAAATCTATTTCACACTCATGTATCTATTTTTATTTTAGTATGTATCCTCTCGAATATTGATCCATTACGCTTACAATAAAATGATAAATTAATTTGACTAACTTTTGTAAAATAAGAACATAGCATTCATAATATATATCTACCATTCATCTAAACATTCATTAATTAAAATATTTTAAATATGAAAATTTAAGTCAAATTGTATTACATAGTGGTCACCCATAGGTTCAACCAGTAGTCGGGTCCCAAATTTTAGCGTATTTTACGGATTTTATAAAAATTTAAATAACGAGTTTAAAGAAAAAACAAACCGGACTCCATATAAGGTCATCAGTTAGTCAGTTTAACCGCGAGTCCGGGTCGTGACTCGACTGGATATAACGCTTCATTTGTAACATTTAAATGTAGATACATGATCAAAAATACAAATTTATTTCATATAATTTGGTTTGTGTCGAAAATAATCTCGCGCTTTGAAAGCGCGGATCAAAATCTAGTAACAAACTTAAAACCATGCAAAAATTCAGTTAAAAAAATACTGTCCAACTCCCCAAATTTTGTTTTTTCGAACAAAACAGTTTAGTTTGCATTTAAAATAATTCAAGGTTTAAGACTATATCTTCCATACTTACTACTTTTTCTAAACCGTACTATTTATTCATCATTGTTTAAGTGTAACTTAATCTTTGGCTGACTACGTACAAAATCGTATGAAAGTATTATAAATTTGTATGCGTCAATTCCTTTACTGGTTTATTTAGTTTTCTTATAATCGAGACTACAATCCAGATCCTATCAGTTACAGTATAAGAAAAACATCCACCACCCATAACTTAGCAGTGAAATCTCACTAAAGAGAAAATAAAAACCAAAATTAAGCTCATTGTGCAAAAGAGTCTTTCGATCCGTTCATCCAACGTCGGTAGCATTATTATACTTTATAGTGAGGTCGGACATCATGATGTGAGTGTACTCACTCCATGGTACGCAGACCTATTTGTCCAAAGAGTTATTTTTGGTTTGTGAATACCAAGACGCGTTTTTCAGAATATTCTACAAGGTTTTTATTTATAAGTTTTTTATTTATAAGTACAAAATAAAATAATTCCAGACAATATGATCGAGTAGTAAACGAAGGAGATAAGACGCACACGTTTCATGTTCGATCCATCTAATGCGCGAAATTAAATCATATTGTTCTTAGACATCCACACAGATACGAGTCCATGCTTTCAGGTCCATTTGCATACCCGGAACTCGGAATACCCTCATGCTATAAAATAAAATACAAGTAAAAAGCTGGGGACTAACTGCAACCCATCGTTGGAAAAGAAAAACGATCAGATCCACTGAAATTTATAACTTTATATCAACAATAAAAATTGGTAAGGGAGTAAATATTACAATGAAAGAAGCACATGGGTGTCTGCATACAAAAAGGAAAAAGGATTTGTCTGAAAGTGTCACAGGCACACTCTCTCGAACCACATTTAACAACAATCCAAACAATCTTCTCCTGCTTAATTTGTACTCTTCAGTACATTGCTTTTTTCAAAAGTCCGTGATTTGCGCTCTTCGATGACACATGTACATTTTTTTTTGTTCTTCTGCCATTCACATTTTCAGCCTTTGATGATTCTGCAGTATCTTCTAATATTATGAAGTTAACAAAAAAATTTGATTTTAGTAGGAGTCTCTCTCTTCTTTTTTTCATGTTACTATTCCTCTTTAGGAAATTAGTTCAAATATGTCCTAATATATAGAATGTGTATTCACTCTTGTAGTATTTATGTTGTGGTTAACTATAGCAACTCTTAGCTGTTTCTAACTGTTAACCAAAGAAGAAAGAATCTTTTCAAGAAGAGAAGAAAGATGTCTCCTCTACAGTCTACACTCAGAACTTGATGCGATTATATGGACTATGAAGTGTAAATTTCAGCATTCAACAATTTAAGATTTTAGAATAGATTGTCAAGAGCTGATAACAATGATTTTGAATCTAAGTGTATGGCATAATTTCTCCACAGAACCTAAGGCTAAGATGACATTTTCAAACTTCAACATTGATCACGTACTAGTACAACAATTTTACAGCAGAGTATGTTTCATTAGTTATTCTATTCAAGTTTGGTTATCAAAACAATAATGGTAACAAAGTAAAAACCGTTTCTAACTGTTCAACGACTATAAAACAGTTAAAGGCTACAGTCTCTTTAGCTTATTTCTAACAAACAAACAAAAAAGAGTTTCCAGACACACCTTAATCCTATTATAATGTGATAAAGTGAAAATTTATCATAAATGCCAACAATATACATATGCTGCAAATGATATCCTGCAGCCGACTACGTGATACTTCTTGGAAATGTAAAAAAAATTGAAATTAAATATGCTACTACTTATGTTTCGATTTAGTTGTCACTTTAAATTTTTTTTCGTTTTAAAATAAATGTCATTTTATAATTTCAGTGCAAAATTTATTAATGTTATCTGTTATTCTATTTTTTTATTGATTAAAATGTGGTTAGATATATAGGTAATTATGTGTTTTATCTAAAAAATATGTAAAATCAAATATATATATTTAATATATATGTATAAATCTAAAATGACAAGTAAAATGAAACGAAGGTAGTATATATTTAATACATGATTATTCTTATAAAGACTGTTCTGGTTCTTTAAGGAAAATATTTTCCTAGTTCATGCGTATGTTTATTCCCAAGAACAACCTTCCAGACTCATTTGCTTTCCCCAAAGCAAATTTGATATATGACTATATATCTACCATTCGTAAAATATTATATATAGACATATCAAATATTGATGGGTTATAATAATATAAAACTAATAGTGCTCGTAGTTCACCTAGCCATTAGAAGATGTAAGTACTGCAACTGCACTAGAGTTCCATTGACCACTGCAAGTCTGCAACTAACATGATACATTTCAAATCTCAGAAACAAAAATATATGGTCCAACTTCCGAATTTTTTTCTTTTGCTAAACTTGCCAAAATTTATATATATTAATATGATAACTCAATTAAAATGATTCGAATGTTTATTACATATTAAAGATATAGACACTATATAGAATAAATCTGGTCATTATACTGGGATGATTCAGTTTAGCCAGTATATTTAGTAATATAGAAGGGTGGTTATCACATTTAGGCATCGCTTATGATATGGAGTTTATAAAAAAAAAGAATGATTCTTTTGCTTGCTCATTATTTTTATAAGTAGTCACACCTACGTGCTTGAAGTGAATATTTTAACCAGAAAAAGAAGTAGAACCGATCCTTAGTTAAGACCATAATCATTTTAAAATAAATTAATAATTTGAAACTCATAACAATTTTTTTATTAATTCTTTAATTTTTTTAGAAAATAACCGAGTGTTGTTAGGCTTTGGCCAAAACTAGCCATGGAAAGAACAAAAGGGGCCACAATGTCACAAAGAGGACCAGCAATGAAATTAAATCCTCAGCTGGCCTTTGCCATTTTGGTTCCCACCTTCACCCTCTACATATGCACATGTCCTCATGTCCGGCTCTCTCTCTACCCACACAAATATGTACTGACATTTAGACAACCAAATCTTTTTATTTATAAATATATACTCCTCAACTCCTCAATAACCACCCATCTCCTTCTCCATATCTCTCTCTCTCTCTCTCCTCTCATACAAAACCAAAACTTTTCTCTCTCAAGAACACAAAACCCAAATGGCTATCATGAAGAAATCTTTAAAACTCACTCAAGCAGCAATGCTGAAGCAGATTCTAAAGAGATGCTCTAGCTTAGGAAAGAAGAACGGAGGAGGGTACGATGAGGATTACCTCCCTCTCGATGTTCCAAAGGGACACTTTCCTGTCTATGTTGGAGAGAAGAGAAGCAGATACATTGTCCCAGTCTCCTTCTTGACTCACCCTGAGTTCCAGTCTCTCTTAAGACGAGCTGAGGAAGAGTTTGGATTCGACCACGACATGGGTCTCACCATTCCTTGTGATGAACTCGTTTTTCAAATCCTAACTTCCATGATTCGATGATATTTAAGTTAAAATGTTTGAAGAAGAAGCAGAAGGATATGGTTGAAGAAAAAGCAGAAGCTTCTCTTTACAAAAAATAGCATCTCTTCTCTTTTTAAAAAGGTTTTTTTTTTTCCCTTTCATTTGCCCATCTAGGTTTTTTCAGGAGTTAACTAATTTACTCGTCTAACAAGAAAGAAACCTGTATGAGATAGATATTCTATGGGTTTAGATCTGTAAAAAAAGGTTGTAATGTTTTCCTCGCAGATCTTGTTTCTGTGAGAGAAGTTGAGTAATGCCAGTAAAAGTATTCCTCTATTTGTTTAATATTTCCTTATTTTTATTGATTCTTGTGCAACTTATTTGTTGTTGTCATTTAACTCCTACAGAAAAATATAGATAGATATTATCAGAGACTTCAATACATTCTAAGCATTAAACAGAATAAATGTGTTTAACTTTGGACTAAAGTTTGTTATGACTTATGAACTTAAAAAAAAAATGAGGCCGAAGTTCATGTGATAGCTAAATAATCAGGGTTCTAAAGGAAGAAGATTATATGTCAAATCATATGAATGAATGATACATAAGCTTTTGAAAGTGCATGCTTGAACATGGGTTTGTCAGAGAATGTGGGGTACTTTATCATGTACGGAACCAGATAAGACTTTTTCTACATTCGTTTGAGAAAATCGTTTCTAATATTAAGATTGAGATTTTTTTTTTTTGTCACAACAATGAGATCCACTAGTTTGGTACGTTCAGCATATACTTCTCACCATTCATGTTTAACGGTGCTTGGCACGGAAATTAGGCCACCGATATTTATGTTACCGAAAAGACTCTACTATCTATGCTTTCTCTTAGATATTCTAAAAATACAATTTTATTTGAATTAATTATCATTATACTGCGAAGTACTATCAGTTATTCTAGTAGATTTCATCAGTTTACAATAAACATGAAAACACACTACTATCTATTCTATTAAATTGTAATCATTTTTAGATCAATGAATATCTTTTTAGTGTTCTAAAATAATGTACAATCGTGTAGTTGACAATTTTGAACTTAGAAAACTTGCATATGAGAAAGACCATAGCGTTTAAGTTTTCATTTTGTTGCATAACTTCTATCTGTTAGTCTCTTCCTATATCTTTTGGATAAATTTTTTATACCAAAACACCAAAACTTAAACTACATTTGCTTTTGAATTATCACCATTTAATTCCACAATAGAGTATATGCTAGTGAAAGTTGATACATTCCTCAACCAACAAAGCTCTCACTTTTTTTTACCAAGTACATAAATGCTAAACATTAGAATGTTGAATTCACTTTTAAAATATCTACTTGTTTTTTTATCATACAAATTAGGTTTATGTCAACACATAACATAATTAAGGCATAGAAAATGACTTAAATAACTACCCATTTATATTTATTTTTTGTAAGTTTTATATAAACATGCACTACTATAAAGCAAATAAATTGACTAATGCATGGTAATGGAAGTAGTTGTATAAAAACGCATTACAAATAATATTGAGCTGTATTTCCAAATATGGTGCCCCTTAATCATTCTTAAAGCCAACATTATATTTATATATATATTTATATATATATATATATATATATATATATGGATTGCATGCGCAATTAACGATTCCTAATTCTACGGCTTTTCCCTATTCCGTACAGTTATTTAAAGCTGTAATTAAACATTTATTTAATTGATCGAGAAAAGGTTAGACCTACCATGCCCCAATATTAAATCACTAGTATAAATAATGTACAATTTGATGCAAGATTTATTACGGTTTACTCTAGCTTTCAATAGTCGTTAGTTTCGAAAATTAACGCAAGATTTATTATCATAAATTTCGAGCTCTAAGGGTTTGTACAGCATTAGCTAATGCATTTTTATGTGTTTGCGTATGTAAATAGTCTGCGGCGATTGTATAGAGCATCTCCATTGGTTACAACTGATAAAATTTCCTTAAAAAAATATCATTATTATCATAAGAATTTATTTACTTTTTTATTTTTCTGTAAAAATTAGAACCATTAATAACTTAACACATATGCATATGGTTCGTATCTTAAAGTTGTTGTTTCAGAATCTTTCTCCTTCTTCTTTCCTAACTTTTCATTATTTTAGTACTTTTTGTTTGAGAAAATGTGTTACTATACTGCCATTAATCATGTTCTAACAGTGTTAAATCGCTAGTCAATCGCAGAATTGGGAGCACATGAACCAAAAAAGATCAGGAAGAATCACAAAAATATTAGTACTATGGATTACTGGTACCCTTGGCGTTAAGAAAAATTATTTTAATATAATTCTATGACATTACTTGACCATTAGAGCATATATATATCAACATAGTCAAACAACTATTGAACGGTTTATTAGTTAAACGAAAAGTATTGAAGATTCACACTGGAACATAATCCAATAGTCTAATGGAATAGTATTATATTTTGAAATGCAGTTAGCAGTATATGTTGTAATTAAATGACTTTAATGGATACGATATTTGCAAGTAATAATTAACAAAGAAACGAATGTTATCCGTTAGTTAATAGTGTAGCAGACACTATGATCTTTCGTATGTGACAACTTTTCAAAAGCAAAGCATCATAATTTAGGAGTATGACGAAAGAGACTACTCAACAAACAATCTACATCTAATAACTTTATAGTAGGTTACAAAGTCAGAATTCAACTTGCTCATAAACAATTAATCCCTATTGGAAGAATTGGCTTTTAATTTAGGTTTGATGATTTAATATTTGGTTGGAATAGTTTGCAACGTTAAGACCGTAAATATCAATTAGATTTATTTTCCTATATTATAATTCAGATTTCACATTCATATCTACGATTTTTTGTCCAGCCTCGGCCGAATTGGACTTTAAAACAAATCGAGATCAGGTTTAATGGATCAAATATTATACTAATCTTGGTAGAACTGCATCAAGTTGATTCCTTATGGGCACTACTTGGTAAAAGAACATTGTCGATAATATTTTCATACAAATAACAACTGAGATAATTCTATCAACGAAACAATATCAATAGGTTGGTAACGAGAATGCTTCTATTATTATATAGAAATATACTTTGGTCAATGAAATGTAATGTATCCACTAGTTGAGAAATGTAACATGACTGACAAAAATTACAAAGAAATTCTAAACAATAATTTCTAATAAACCTATGAACCTGAAAACCTTAACATGAATTCCTAATTAAAAACTATTAAATATATGACAAGGCGTAAATAGAAGATAACTGATTTAACAATTTGATGTAAATATAATATGTGATTTTTTCTTTACTAAACATTCATATATGCATTAAATAGTTAAATCAATTATGTCGAAGTTCTAGCATACATTGTTTTATCATAAACTCCAAGTCTTGCATGTTTCTTTGGTGAAACTCTCAACATTCATATGGTAGAACAATGCCATAACTCTTTATTTTTAGATGTTATTATTATAAAGTATATATATATATCTAACAAAGTTAAACGGTTCACAGTAAAGTAATTAAATTGCTTAGTGCTTTGATGAATAATCACGCAACATCCGAATGATTCACCGAGATATGCTTGTCTACTAAAAGCACAATATCAATTCGTCAAATTTTATTTATTTAATACTCAGTGTTGGTCCATTTTTACTATTATTCGAAGATCCAAATACATATTTAATGTCTTTAATTAAAACAATGAGCGTTTATGTGCGTAGTTATAAAAGAGGTGATTAATTTTACCATAAATGTGATATACTTTTCAAATTTATCAGTAAATAATAATCATTTTCATAAATACCTTACGTTTGTGATGAAAATAACTAGACAAACCCTCTTAAATTATTTAGAAATCTATAAAAGTTATTTATAAACTCAACTCCAACACTAAATACTAAACTCTAAACAACATTAATGTTTTGAAGAAAAATATGAGTTACTTTCAAATTTTCAGTGATGACTATTTGTAACTAAAATGAACACAAAACCTTACGTTTTTAACCAATTAAAGACAATATCACCAACAAGAAACATCTTCAATTTTATTATTATTCTTCAGTTTAAACTCAAAAATATAATATACAATTGAAAATATCAATAAAATAAATAAGAATCTATTAACCAAATCCAAAATATCTAAGTTTAAATAGAGAATCTCTCCAAACATTATTGCCTTCAATTTACCAGATGATTGAACCAAACTTAACCATAGAATTAGCAAAGGAAAACAAATGATTTTTTTAAATCGAAACAAAAGGGAAACCAAATATATCTAATTAGAGATTGAAAAAAGTTTCCCTAACCAAAGCTTCGGTTTGCAAAATGATTTGACACAATTAGCATACATAGTTTTCAGCAACACCAGTAAGCAACGACCGAGATTCGCACAAATACTCCACGTTCTTCTTCATCCCGATGTGCATGCATCTCTGGATATCATCCAACGTTGCCGACTCGGATCGAGTCATAGCCCCAGTGATCTCCTCGAACAAAGATTCATCAAAAACAAGATCAACGTACAACACTTTCGATCTTATTGTTCTTACCTATTTTCTCTATCGAACAACTGCTTCCTAAAAATGAAAGAAAAGTTGGGAGAGGTTACAAAAAAAAAGTTAAAAAAAAAACATTTTAGGCATAGCACCATATTGAGGAGGAGCTAGTGATATTTAAAGGTCAACTAGGATTTTGTAAATATCTCTTAAAGTTTGCTTAAATTATGAAATTACTCTTTTCAAATTCTGAAACTAATATATGGCTTTTTATTTTGTTGATCATCTCTATTTGTTTTATTTTCTAAATTAGTATCCTTGATTTGTAAAACAAAATGTATAGCAATAGACTTGTAAAATCTCAGCCTCAAAACAAAACTACGTCAACTATTATATCTTTATATGAAGTTTAGTGTACTACAACAATTATTTTTTGCATGCTGATCACTACTTAGCTAGGAAAGTAGGAACGCATTAGCCCTAAAATTCAAGATTCTTCATTTTATGAATATCCTATTCTCTTACATAAGCCTATAACAGCACGCAATTGCTATTCATATATAGTTTGGCAAGCAAAAGGAAGGTTAAAATGATTATTTAAATAATGAAATTATCAGGTAAACAAAACAAATATTCAGATAGTTTGATTCATGCAACTGCAAGATATATTTTGAAAAATCTTTTGTTATCTGTTGTTTATAATTTATTACTTTACAAAATTGAAGAGCAGGCTGTCACGACCATTAATTAATACCACTTGATATGGTGGGGGAATATAATTTCCTTCTCTAAATGCTTGCAAGGCCTTATATTCTTGATTAGGAAATGTTGTTGGACAAAATCGTTTCTTTTAAGGAATGATTGGACCAACAAGTTTGAAACCATGGGAAATTTGAAGCAGTCTGAGTTCATTTTTCTTTGTTTATAAATCAGTGTAACGGTTTTGGTCACGATTAAGCCCTTGTCTCTTCTTTTACTGTCATGTCTTTGTTATTTGGCTGACAGAAGAATCAAAATGGTTCGGTTTCAAATTCTCATATGTCTAAACAAAGCCAAAACTAGAAACTAAACTGAGATGAAAAAAAAGAGATTCTAAAATTACATTTTTTCATAGAAAAAAATCATTAAAGTTAAAATACCAAAACTAATAATCATGAAGCTGGTGATCATGATGCTGGTGCTTGCAACATACTGCTCTAAATAGGTGTGAATAAGTGTACATCTGTAGAATATCCGGTTTTCTCGATTCATTTGGAATTTTTTTACTAATACAGTTCGGCATGTTATTCTTGTAACAAACAAACGGATACCTTAGCACTCAGCGGTCGCAGTATTTCATGAGGATGGATCAATGTTGTTTATGAACCACCAATTTGAAAAGCCAAATCTTTTTAGTCAGTAGTTTATTTGAAACGCAATAGTATAAACTGGATCAGCAAAACATTTTAGCTTTGAGATAGATATTAGCAGTTAAGACATAATCTTTGTAAAAAGGTCTTGATATGAAATTTTTTAAAGAAATAGATATTAGAAATTGACATAATAATAAATGGGCTTATAACAGGCCCATACCTATAAAGATGTGGTAATCTCGACAAGCGACGTTGTTCCCTTCCACTCATCTGAAAACGAAAAAGATATACTACTATTTTGGATATACACAAACCTTTATAGTTAGCAATTAACTTCAACTGTTGAAAAAAAGAAACACAATATAAACCGGATTAGACAACGTTTTAATAGCTTGAGGTAGGCTTGGGCATTCGGGGATCTTTTGGATAGAGAAGTTTTGAATTCATATAAGTATATATAGAATTTCAAACCGGTTTCGGATTGGTTCCTTCCAGATTTAAAGATATATCTGAGTCTAATTTTCTGAATATTTATATTAGAAAATTCTTGAAAAAATATAAAAAAACTTTTAGTTTTGTTAATGTTTTTAGTTTGGGATCGTTGGGTACTTAATCAGTTTTTTGGTTCCAGTCGGGTTCAGTTCGGATCTAATCAAATTCAAAAATTTTGGATATAAATGTTTAGACTCATATAAATATCTATAAAATCTCGGATCATTCGGGTATTCATGTCCGGTTTTGTTCCCAAGCCTAGCTAACTTGAGGATAGATAATGAATATAAGTAAAGTGGGCTTATAACAGGCCCAGGCCTAGGCCTATAGTGACGTGTTTAAAGAAGAAGCAACGTTGTTCCCTTCCACTCATCTGACAAAAACAAAAATCGGACAGAACTACATCCACATCTGTCCATCTCTCTCTCGCCAGATTTCAATCATCGACTCGATTTCAGATCCCATATTAAGAAAAAACTTGGAACATGTCTACATTCAGCGGCGATGAAACGGCTCCCTTCTTCGGTTTCCTCGGCGCCGCAGCCGCACTCGTCTTCTCTTGTAATTCCTTTCTCCCTATTCCAACTCATCTTGTTTGATCTGCATCGTTGTTTGTGATCGTCTTCCTGGTTTCTGGGAAAAAAATGTGTGAGATTCGTATAATTGCTTGAGAAATGGTTGTAAAATACGTTAGATAGATGATATTTGCGCGTATGGCTGCAGATCGTTTGTATGATTGATTAAAGAATGAGTCTCTTAGGTTCGATCTGTGTTCAGCGTCGAAATGAATTATCTGATTTTATTGGATAATGGTTTGCGTTTGACCTTGGAACATGTGATTTTGAGCAATTAATACTTGTCAATCATCATTACATTGGTTGTTAAGTCATCTCCTATTAAATCTTAGATGAAGTTGACCTTAATGGCTAAAACTCTGGATCTAAAAAGTCACATGTTCAAATATTATTGCGAGGAGACTGCTTTGATTTTAAAAATCATACTCCTTCCGTTTCAAATTAGATGTCGTTGTAGTGTAAAATTTTCGTTTCAAAATAAGTGTCGTTTTATGATTTCAATGCAAAATTTATTAATATTATATGTTATTCTATTTTTGATGATGATGTAACGATGTTTTAAGTTTATAGGTAATGATGTTTTTATTTGGGAAATATGTAAAACTAAATGTTTTTTTTTTTAATTTGTGTGTAAAAACTTAAAACGACAAGTAAAATGAAACAGATGGAATTTATTAAATCAATATTGGTAAAATTTATTAGAAAATGATAATTGCAAAAATGATGCATTTATCATTGTGATGTAATGTGTTTTCTTAACATATTGAAAAAACATTAGAAATCTGTCTTTAAAGAATAAAAGTAGTATTACATAACACTCTCTCCCTGGAGATTTACATGCCTACGGGCCATTCAAAAAAAAAAAAAAATCTGAGGTAAGACTCGGTTTGATGCAATGTTTCTAGTTTAGTCAATTGTTTTCGTGGGATCCTATTGGAATTGTTTATTTTTTGGACATGGTGTTCAGTGTGTGAATTTTCATTGTATGGATAGGCATGGGAGCTGCATATGGAACCGCAAAGAGTGGTGTTGGTGTGGCTTCTATGGGAGTGATGAGACCCGAGCTTGTGATGAAATCTATTGTCCCTGTTGTCATGGCTGGTGTGTTGGGTATCTACGGTTTGATCATTGCTGTTATCATCAGTACAGGGATTAACCCCAAGGCTAAGTCTTACTACCTCTTCGACGGATATGCACATCTCTCTTCCGGTCTTGCTTGTGGTCTTGCTGGTCTTTCCGCTGGAATGGCCATTGGGATTGTGGGTGATGCTGGTGTCAGGTTTGTTCCCTCCTTGCAACTTATAAAAACTTCATGTATATATAACATTGGTGGTGCTTGACTTGACCCTTTGCAATTCTTTTTTCAGGGCAAATGCTCAGCAGCCTAAGCTCTTTGTCGGGATGATTCTTATCCTTATCTTCGCAGAAGCGCTTGCTCTTTACGGGCTTATTGTAGGAATCATCCTCTCCTCAAGAGCTGGCCAGTCTAGAGCTGAATGAGAAAGTGACCACAAGATTTACCCCGAAGGTACTTCGTTTACTTTTTGTGTGCTTAATTTAGTATGTATCATCGAAACTGAAAACATCTTCTGAATTCTTGGAACTTTGTTTCAGAGGCAAAACCACCTATGGCTGGTTATTTATTGTTTGGTTATGTAATAAAGAGCTCAGAGTAGCTTGGTATGTTTTTGTATTCTTGTATTGTCCTGAGGAGGCTAAATACATTTATTTGTAAAGAACTTTGCTTTCTAAAACCATGTCGAGTTTTATGATTTGTCTGTGATGTGTGTCTTGCTCTCCTGTAGTGTTTGTTCCAACGTCATTGCTTTGTTTTCTTGTAAAGGCTTAACGTTTTTCTTTCATGTTGAATTTTTTGTGACAAAAGTTTAAAGAAAAAGACTTTCGATTTGCTTTGTGTTACCTTTAGACATGAGTATTTCTATATGATTTAGGTTTTGATAATTTTAAATAGAAACTCTGAGGTTTGCGTTTATATGTGAAGATATTTTTTATTTAAAGACAAAAAGTTCTATGAATTTTTAGTTAAATTTAATATCTTTTTTTCTTTTTTATTTTTGCTAAGAATGTAAATATCATTTAACAAAGTTGGAGAATACAAAGTGCAGTAAACGAAATCTCTCGTTTGGTTATCACTAATTCATTATCGTGTATTGACATCACTCCTGATCTTGTTCAACTTAAATCATGAGGTGTGATTTGGATAATCGCACCACTATTAAGCGAAAACCCATAGTAACTATGATGGAACAAAAAAAAGAAAAAGAATACTATGATGGACCAAAATTAATACGTAGAACCGTTAGTAAGATGCCATGTTTAAAACAATCTAATACATACAAAGTTGAGTTATGCGGCTTATGCCTCACAAGTCACAAGAGCTTGACACATCAACACTTTTCCTTATGAGATACTACCAGCCAAGCAAAAATTTAATTTATTAAACAGAAAAAAAATCAAATTATTCTTTGTTCAATATTTCAGTTTCCCAAATTCCTAACTATTTTCGAAAATCAATGGGATATCAAAAAAGGAATACATATCGATTCAATTCGCTAGTGTATATTTAAGGGTCCACAACCTTTTTTTGAAAAAAAATGGCAAACCATTCTCCAAAGAGAGAATATGAAAACTCTGATGATTACGCATGTGTGGAAAAATCTGGTGTGGTGCGAATTCAAACTCGGATCCCTTTAGAGATTCACGAAACATCTTAACCACTCGACCACATATACGTGGTTCCACAACCCTTTTTAGTTTTAAGAAAAAAAGCTTCTCACTATCAAATGCTAACTCGGCAGACTAATTCGAAGATGAATAAGTGGTTATAGATTTTGGATACCATGTCTATGGAGAGTATGGCAGATTCCGATCCAGATCATATGATAATGGATACTTAAAACTATTCAGGTTCAAACATTGGAGACAAGATTTTGACTATGCATTCAAACGATGAGTTTCATAAGTTTTGCATGCATTGAATAAAATAAAGATGATTAGTGATAAGAAGATATTTTCCTCTGGCCGTTGATCTTTGAGTCATTGCTGTCTCTCTTACCCGAGGAGCTCATACCGGTTAGGTAAGAAAGGAGAGCGTTAAATATATTAATTTTCAAATTAACATATAAATTTTAATTTGTGGGATCGTGAGAGAAAGAACTGGGATGTGCAGTTTAGTAACAATCAACTATTACTTTTCCAAAAAGAAAAACAATCAACTATTATACTTCTTTAAAAAAAAAAACAATCAACTATTACTTGCAATCATATTGTGGAGTCATACATATTTTGTTTATTTAAACGCTTTAAACATCTACTTCTAAACAAATAGTTTGAAACGATTATTTATTCAAAATCTTTAAAAAACTATTTAAATCATTTGATGAACAGAAAATGTAGTCTTAGATTATTTATATTTTAATACCATCACTACAAGACCATGCAATTCATGCCTAAACTTTTCCTATTGAAACTTGCAAATTGTTATAAATAAAGCAGATTTTATAAAATTAACATATGACATCTAGAATTAGAAATAAAATATTCAAATTTAAATTAAATGTCAAGAAAACATAATTTACATAATTTGAAAGAAAAAAACATATTAAACGAAAATTCACGTCTATATGAGGCCTTATCTAATATTAATAATAGTTTTTTAAAATAATTTGGAGCTGTTTCGATTCTATAGAAAAGTTCAGATTAATTTCTAAATGAAAATGTAGTCCACGAATTTTTTTCGGATATTCAAATAAATCGTAAGCAATGATTATATTCGCGTTACGACACGATGAAATATAATAATGTGATTTCAAATTTTTATTTTTATTTTGTTTTAAAGTAAGCCCAAATTTATTTATACGGGGTTTTCCAGATCACATACAGTTATAAATGGAAAAGTGTGGCCAAAGCGACTCGAACTCAAGATAGACATTTGAGCTGAAGTTCCATTACCATTCGACCAAACGCTCTTGATTAAGTGATTTCAAACTTTTAATTGATTATAATCTGTCTGCCACTATCATCATTGTCTAGTTTAGTACTATTATAGTTTACGATTAGTATTTGTTCTTCACTTGGCTTTTTCCTCCTGGAATTTTGTCATGCCTCACTTTCACAATAAATTTTGTACAAATGCATAAACGTGATTAGTTGTTTAAAGACTTGGTTGAAGAAATGGTACCTGCCAATTAATGCAGGGCCACAAACCAAGACCTCGCCCTTTGGAACCTCTTTTAGACTATTTACCTTTGGGAAATAGAAAATCCATATTTGTTGAATATGAATAGTTTACGGATCACGCGATAGTATATTCATAAAACATATAACATCTATAGATTTTCATTATCTTAGACCCATGTGATGTGACCAGCAATGATCGTTATGCATTTGAATACGAATATGCCGTTTTACAACCTGATATAGTCCCTATAGTTATAGTGGAGCTATGGGGATCTGGTTCTCCACAAGATGATGGAAGATTGGAAGCTTTTGAAGCTATTTAAGTTTCTACATTTCTAAATTTCAACTCATTCAAACAATGTCACATCATTTGTACAAAAGTTTTTTGAGAAATACCATAAGATAGATTTAAAAAAAAATTGTTACAAAAATAATATTTAAAGAAAAAAATGTCCAAAATAATATTTATTAAATGGTGTAAATATACATTTATACTTTTTTGGTTAATTCTACACTTAGATTTTAAAGTTATCAGGTGGGGTTGTGGAGGTGAGGTTTAAAATTGAAAAAAAAAATATTAATTTTTAAAAATAAAAGGGACAATTTGAAAAATACTCTATAAATAGTTTGAAATTTGACAAATACATCTTCTTTTTATTTTTTTGAGAACTACACTTTACTAAATTGGAAAAGACATTTTTATCAAGATTATATATTTCAATAATTAAAATATAAATTCGAAAATAATAATAATAACAATAATATTAGAACCTAAGCTCTCTCTCTTTGCAACGTTTCTCTTATTTTTCAGAATTTTATTTCAAAATCATTGTGGCATGTTAGCTCTCTGTCTCTTTCACGAGTCAATGTTTGTCATGAGACATTAAAATGTGTGCAATTCAAAAACAAAACAAAAAACTCACATGGTAATTGCTTCTTTGTGTGTTGAATGATATTTTGTTGGTCTGTGATAATGAGCTTCGAACATTATCAGGTGTTGATACAAAGGTGAAAAGTGTGCATTACAGAGCTTCGAACATTATCAACTTCTTGCGAAGTGTTTTTATTTGGAATTTCATTTTTTTTATCAGTGTGCATTACAGAGTACTGAAAGAAAGCGTTAGTTTGGTGAAAAGTGAAAATAATCAAATTCATTACAAAATCAAAACTAAAACAATTACCAAAACCTAGAAAATCAAAATCAAATCCGAAGACAAACGCTTAGATCGCAAAACATGAAAATACACTTAAGTATAGAAAGAATAAAGTACTAAACTAGAGAAAAAAATGGTTTGCAAAAACAGATTGAGAAGAAAAAAAATAACGGAAAGAAGAGAAGAAGACATATCGCTTGGCTTTTTTCCAAAAAGTTCAAAATATAAGATATTGTATAGATATTATAAAGATTTATTTTTAAAAAGCATATCTTATTGTTGTTGAAACTGTTAATTTAAATATTAAATAAATTATGATAATAAAAATGATAATAATATCAAATATTCAGATGGCTACTTTAGTAAATTCATATAAACAGAAATGTAATTTTCAAAAAACTTAAATACTAGTGTAGTTTTCAAATTAAAATCTCATACAAATGTATTTTTCCAAATTTTCCCAAAATAAAAAAGTCTAATTTGGTCATTTTTGTTTTTGAAAGTTATTTTGTGATAAAAACTTCAAAAGAATTATTTGAGAGATTTGCCCAAAATTTTTTGCTTGAATAAATTTAACATTCATTCAAAAAAAAAATAGTCCCTATAGTTTTCAGTTGTTGAACTACCATATTTGAAGAGTTTGTAATAGTTTAGTAGTGATGACTTTTCCCCTTTACTAATGGTTTATTATACTAATACCAATGAAAACCATTGAGCTAAATTAGATTTCTGCCATCACTTTGTAAGAGTGTTATATAGCGTCAATTATACAATAGAAATGGTGGAAGTTGGATGACTGAAACATTTTTTTTTGACATAACATTTAATCATATGTTATATTATGTAAAATATCATTGATAATTGATGAAAATATTAGAATTTTGTTAAATTAATTAAGGAAACAACATTGTAATACTAGATACGTTTCCAATTCAATGATGTCCAGACAATATAAAACACCAAATCAACTATTTTTAATAGTTTTATTAATTTTCTTTCATTTATTTGATAAATCATTTATGAAAAAGTGGAAATAGGTATAATTTTTTTACAAGTTTAAACACTACAAAATACTAATATGTAATAAATTAAATTAATAGATTTTCATAATTTTATTTTCATAAATAAAAAACTATATCCATTCAAACTTAAATAAATTTCATATTATTGTATATAAATAAAATATTACGTCAGTAAGATAATATCAAATAATTTTTATAGTAATATGACACAATTAATTAAATAAGTTACAGAAATTTTATTAAAATTTCATATCGAAAGAGTTGAAATAACTGAAAACAAAATAATATCTTATATAAGAATAGATATACACAATAATATAATTATATATATTTCAAATATATTAAAATATATTTGTGAGTCTTATAAAACTAGAAAACTATGAAAGGTGCAGTCGAACGACCATAGGACAGCTAATTAGTTTGTTAAGGGCCACCTTAGCATTTTGTTTTGGTTCTGTGTTGCATATTGTTTTGTTTATTTATCAAATAAAGTCCGGATACATGGTCTTTACGTGACACATGAAAAATAATAAATTCGGGCACCCAGGTTTTAGGATCAGTTTCAACTCGTTTTTTCTGGGTCTGACTTCTAAATTATTTATGTCCTATATACATTTGAATCTAAGTAAGTATTTAGAAAATTTCGATTTGAGTTTGGGTAAGTTTCTTTCAGATCCGGTTCGTATCTATTACTAAATACGTATAAAATATATGTAGTTTTTAATTAAGTAAAGAGTAAATTCCAAAAGGACCTAAAGTACACAAACCTCTTACTAAAAAAACATTGAACAATATCTAATTTGAAATGGAAAGAGTATACTCAAAAATTTACAAATGGTATTAACATATATAAATAAATATATATTTCAAACGCTGTAGTTTTTAACGCTAACACATAAAATATGTTTTAAGCAACTGGGAATTATTTTTTTTTCAAATAAAAAAACTAAGAATTTTTTTTTTTTTTGAGAAAAGGGCTCAGTTGAGAATAATTATACACCACGATTTACATTGGCGAGATAGTCCACTTGAAATGATGTTTTGTGTGACATGACACTATATAGTTTAGTTATTTTAACCAGAAAAATTGTTTGGATAATATCTTAATTATTAGAATACTAGAAATTGCTAAAATAACACAAATTAAGTACCATTTTGTAGAAATATTTTCAATCAAAACTATATTAACATTTGGGTTACATTTTAGTGATTATTATTTTGGGTTTAGAACATCTCCAAAAGACATTCTATAACTTCAAATATGACTTTTTTGCGTCGGATCGAGGTGGTGGAACGCAAGATCAACACCTGGTTAAAATTTTTTTTTTTTCAGAACTTCAAATTTGAAATTTTGAGTAAGGAAACTTCAAATATTGAGTGTCACTATTCAAAATTTCAAATTTGAAGTTTTCGTCTTTTTATTTGCATTTTTAGTCCTTATAATTACACATTCTATTTCTAATTCTTAAATATTTTCTTATTTTCATCTTAATCTTTTAAAAAAATTATATCTCATTAATCTTGAAATTTATTTCTATTAATTTAAGTTTTACACATAAAATTAAAAAAAAGCTTTGTATTATTTTAAAAGTAAAATTAGATAACAAAAATATTACATAACAAACTTAATAAAAAACCTTTTAAAAAGTTACATGAAGACATAATTATTATAAAAATTTAAATATTATAACAACACTAATAATTTGGTAAATTTGCTTTGGAAACTCCAAAACTTTTAAAATATTGTCCAAACAAATTTTGTGTAACTGAAGATGGTTGTTGTTGTTGTTTTATAAATTCATATTAGTTGTGACTAAGGACCATAGTGTAAAATACAAATAATTTTAAAGTTAGTTTTGAAGTCTTACTTTTGGAGATGAACACTTTGAAACTTCAAATATAGAGTTTGTGAAACTTCAAAATAGAAAGTGTTTTTGGAGATGCTCTTAGTGTCGAAGAGATTGAGTTGAATTTCTAAACGTTTTATAAATATTTTGAAAAAAATAATTTAGTCTATTTTTATAATAATTTAAAGATATTTTTGAAAATTGTTATTTATTAAAAATAAATTTGCAAAATAGTATTAAATTTGTGGTAGAATTACAAGTTTTGCTTAGAATAGTAACATGAAATACATAGGGAAATTTTCAAATTTATCACATTATTTGTACCACTTTTCATTTTTATCTTTATTAAATTGATATTTTTGTTAATATTATTTTTGAAAGGTAATTTAAAAAAAAATAATTAGAAACCTAAATTTTATATTCCTGAACCCTATCCTACCCTACCACCACCTCTCAACTGTAAACCATAAATTTTAAATTAATTAAATAATATGTTATAAATGCAATGTTTTTTCTTAAAAATAAGAATAAAAATAGTTAAGAGAAAAATAAAAAATGGTATAAGTAAAATGGTATTTTTGACAATTTTCATATGGTTTAATCAACTAGGTAGGCATCGCACGTTAGTGCACCCGCAACGGGGTTCCTTAGGGGAGCCTTTGGGAAAAAAAATTAAATAATTAATGGACCCTATAAATAGTTAAGAATTCGACCCTTAAAGTTCCTTCCCAAAGATCGACATTTAGGGAGTTCTTAAACTGTTTGCGGATTCCTGCGATATGTGACGACACATGATTAGTTGAATTTTTTTTTTTGATAATCTGAAAAAAAAAATTGAATAGTTAAAGACCGTTGCGGATGATCTTAGAAAAAATTGTCGAGAATATCAAAGTCACTGCGTAGCCGAGTTGACCATCAAAATCACATGACAATGAAACTCCAAAATCACACGTCAGGTAATTGGTACGTTTGGCCGATGCAATGTTTTAAAACTTTTATATTGTTCAAAATTTTCAGTGCATGGGATTTTTCATACTTACCATATTAGTAGGTGGGTTGCCCGCATATGCGGGCATAAACATTTTATAAAATTACTTATTAATATATACATTATTAATTTAAAAACTATAAAGATAAATTATTATTTATATTTCCATTTAAATTTTTATGTGTAAATTCTTATGTATAATATATTCATTATTAATAAATCAATCTTATAATTTACTTAATTATATAAAATTAATAATTTTACTTGATTAATATTTAGTTATGAGATTTTGGTTTTCTGTTTTTTTTTTAACTTTTTATTATAAGATTCTTTTTGGATAACAATACAATATATATATATATATAACAGAATTATCTTTTTATTTTCAATAATTTTTATATTTTGGATAATCTTATTATTAATAATTTTAATTATTTATTTGATAAAAATATTCTAATTTCGTTTTAGTTTTATATATTTTATTCATTAATGACATAAATGATATTGACCGTTCTAACTTTTAACGAGAGAGCTCTATTGCGAAAAATCACTTCGCAAATAATAATATAGATTGGTATTACTTTTTATTTTTATTTTTATTAAAGAGAAATTTTCATAAATATCATTTTTAATAAGTAATTTAAAAAAAAATTAGAATCCTAAATTTTACATGCTTAAATCCTAATTCACTTTACTTCACCCCTCAACTCTAAACCTTAAGTTTTAGATTAGTTAACCTGAAAGTTATAAATATTTTTTTTCTCTTTAAAAATAAAGACAAAAGTAATTAAAGTAAACATGAAAAATACTAGAAAAGTGGTATTTTGATAAATTTCCATAATTGATTGTATATATTATTCTACTTACAAATATTTAATAGATATTTAATATGATTTTATAGTTTATATAGATCAATATTAATATTTGCTTTAAATTATCATTTGTTTTAGTTGTTTTATATATATATATATATATTTATTTATATTATTGATGTTCTATATTCCAAGATGCAATCGTTACGAATATCACTATTTAAGTAATATCTATATATTTTGTTTCCTTTACAAGAAAAAGGAATATAATTGTTTATGGTAGGAGTTGAGACGAAATGAATATACATTTTTTCAAATGTATTTATAATTCGATCTGTTCAATTTTACCAATTTAGTATATAAGTTATGTTTACTTGAATATTGGATCTTTGAATATCCAAAAAAATATATTTTAATTAGATATATGAGTTATTTCGTATAAATAAAATAATTAAAAAAAAGAAATTAAAAATAAAATAACAATATTTTGTTACAAAATAAAAATTAATTATTTTTTAAAACTCTAATAACTAAAACAATCAATTTAATAAATGAAAATATCATAAAAATTACATAAATATAATACCTATATATATGTATATATGTATATATATTTATAATAAATCAGATCAAATATTTTTTTTTAAATATCAGTATTTGTGTTTATTTCATTTTTCACGGATATTACTTATTATTATTTTTTCATAGATTTTTGAATATCTAAACATTTCAGTTCGAATCGAAAAAATAATGAAATTGAATTAAATTTTATGGGTATTTTGTCTAGCTACATGGTACAAAAAGATCAAATGAAAGAGCACCTTTTTAGGATTAGCTTTAAGAGCTATGGCCTGTGGATGTGGGTAGTCCACGTTCAGTAAACGCCGTTTACCGCCGTCAACGCGTTTTGCTTTCCTTATTCTATTTAATATTCTAATTGTAATTTTCCCAAACTCTATCAACTTGAGAGATGCATATGCTCATGAAACTGTTTGTTGTTTCTCAAGTTATTCGTTACTTAAAAGATGTATTAGTGTTAATATCTGGTGAATACTTAAAATTTGTATATAACATGTATTTAGTTTTGCGGAAATATTGGAAAAAGAAAAACCACATGAATGGCTTCTATTTATCTCATTTTCCAAAACGTTGCCCGTCACATAAGAAATACATACACGTGCATAAACTAAATTGGTTGCACATATAAACACAATAGAAGAACAAACACTTTGATGGATGAATAGTTGGTTGAAGGGTATTAAATTGTTACCAAATTATAAGGAATGGGAAGACTTTAATTAGGAAACCAGAGAATTGAAGAGCATATCCATCCGCCCATTATATCTTAGCCGCGGGACTGTATCCACTAAATAATGCAAATTTATTGCAAACAAAAACAATTGCCTCCCTTGAAATATTGCAGAGATAAACAATCTTTCTCCATCTGCTTCTGAAAATTAGTTGCTTAGATTTTTTTTGTACATTAATATATTTTTAAAGATAAGTCAACTAATTTGCATTCTTCTTTAAGATAACTTACTTAATTTTTTTAAAAACTTACTTAAATGTAAGTTTGTATAAAACAAAATTTAATTCTGAAACATGATAAACCAAAAAAAGCCATAAAATTTTAACTAACAATAGGGTGTTAACAGTTTAAAACTATGATATATAAAGATAAAATATGGAGTAAGAATTTTAAAATTAGTAATTTGATAAATCATGCACTCTGTTTTTAAATTTAATATGTTTTAGGTAGAAATACACATATTAAAGAAGTTAATTTTATCTGATGCACTAAAACTATAAATTATAGATCCAATAAACTATAAAATATAATTAGTTATATATTTTTTGATAAAATTAAAAATCCTATAAAATATATATTAGAACACTGAATAACTTATATTTCAGAATCAAGTGGATTATTTCTAGAGGAATGAAAAAAGCATATATACAATTTGAAGTTGGATTTCTTTTAGTTTGAATTAACTTAATCAGAATTTTGTTTTAGTTATTTTTTGTTTAAAAAAAACTTAATATTGTACGTAGGGGTAAACACTAATCGAATACCTAAATTTTTTGAAGTATTTGTAATTTAATCTGTTTTTTTTCCGAATAATCATCTAACCCAATCTTATCTATCCAATATATCATTATCTAGAAATTTAGTAGAAAGATATACGTAACATTTTATATTTTTATCAGATATCAACTCGATCGGTACAAATAAAATAAAAATTTCAAAATAAATTTAATAATAATTTATTAAAAAATAAATTGCATTTATTTTAATAAATAAAATATGATAAAATTTACATAGATAATATATATATATGTGTGTGTACGTAATGGATCAAATATACATTTTAAAATATTATTATTTATGATTTATATTGTCTTTTACAGATAAGACGTATTTATTTTTGTTTTGTTTCATATAATCACTGTTATTCTAAATTTCGATTCAAACTATAACATAGTATAATAAATCAAATCAAAATTCATGGAAATTTTGTCTAGTCCTATCGGTGATTTATTTTATAGATAGCTGACAAAAATTAATTGACATGCTTCCAAGTTAAAGTGCGGTCCGTGAAGTTACTTGGTTAGGTTGCAACATCCAACAAAATGGCACACGTATCATAACATGCTCCGCCACGCGGCGACTGCTAGCCAAGTGTTCGTGACCAAAAGAGAATCTTGTTCTTATAAAAAGTATTATCCCAAGCCAAATAATTGCAGTATATTATTATAATTTTATATTGATAAATATTCCAAACAATCTTAAATTTTTAATTATAAAATAGTGAAAATGATCTAAATAATATTATTAAATAATATAAATATACAATTATATTTTTAAAATTATTTAATTTAAACTAAGAATTTAGAATTATAGGATGAGTTTTGGGAATAAATTTTAAACTTTAAAAGGAAAAAGAAGTATTAGAAATTTCAAAATAAAAATAATTATTTCAATTTTTTTTAAAAGTATTTTAATAACAAAGACTTTAAAAATACTAGTTGAGAAAATTATTATTATATATTAATATCTTAAAATACAAAATGTGGAAAAGGAAAACATATGATGCAACGTGTAGAGGAAAATAGGCCCTTTCTCAACTAAAAAAAACGTGTAGAGGAAAATATAATCAGGAAACTAAACGTTGCCAGGTAATGTGAAGAAATATAGACCAATAGAAAAGCAAACCATTTGCTTTCTTTTTTCTATTTAACAAATCGCATATTAATTTCAGTCCACATGTTGAAAAAGATAACTCTAACATAAACGAGTAAGATACATATTCTTATCATATCATAATTTCCTTTTCATTTATTTCAAAATTTCCCCAAATTGGTATACCTAGAGACCTGAGATATATTGATAATATTACAAACATCATTTGGTTATTAGCTAAACAGAATCTATTGCACAAGAAAGTAAATCAAATTAATCAAAATCGGACGTTGGTGGTCGGGTGGCGTGAGGCGGCTCGCAATGATCCTAAGGGTCGCGGGTTCGAAACCTTCTCACTCAGATTACTCCAACGTTGGGCCACGCGGATATGGACCATTGTTTCGGCCCATTTGAATACCCGGAGAGAGGATCCATCCGTGGGCTGCACTTCCCCTTCGAGATTAGTCTGGGCTTCGGTCCGGGATACTCTCAGGTTAAACAAAAAAAAAAAAAAAAAAGAAAGTAAATCAAGGATAAGAAGACTATTAACATTTTTCTTTATTCGGTGTAAAAGTAATAAAAAGGCGTCGAAAAACATAACAAAGTTTTAAAAGAAATATGATAATGGGCCCCGCGGCCCACTTGCTTGACTCATATAACCTCCACCCTCCTCCTATATAAACAAGAACAAGTTCCCTTCATCAATCTCACGCCTCCCCCTTCATCAAATCTCTATTTTCTTTCACTTTTTTCCCCCGAGAAACTCTCACATTCCCTTCCTCCTTCATAAAAATCCAGATCTCTCTGCATGATAAGGCAATAAAACTTCTTGTTTAATCCCCCTTTATTCGTTTATTCCCACCATAATCTTTCAAGTTTCCTCCTGAACATTCACCGTGGAGAACCTCGCATCGGGCCGGGCTGCGAAAGGTGGGTTTCACGGCGGAGACAGATCCATCTTCCCCCTTCTCCTGAGGGGATAGCCGAGGCCTCCGGCCTCGGCGGTTTTCAAGCCCCTACCTTCACAAAAAGTAGATTGTAATCGTAGCTGAAAAGAGATTGAACAAAGATGCCTGCCCTAGCTTGCGTCGACACCGCCTTTCTTCCTCCTCCTCCACCGTCACCAACTTCCGCCGCCGTTGTTGACACCTCCTGCCGCTGGAACTCCTCCCTCTCCGCCTCGCTTTACCGGATCGACGGATGGGGAGCTCCGTACTTCGCCGCCAACGCGTCCGGCAACATCTCTGTACGTCCTCACGGATCCAACACTCTGCCTCACCAAGACATCGATCTGTTGAAAGTTGTTAAGAAAGTAACGGATCCTAAGCCGTTAGGCGGTTTGGGATTACAGCTCCCGGTTATCGTCCGGTTCCCTGATGTGTTAAAGAACCGGCTCGAGTGTCTTCAATCCGCGTTCGATTTCGCGGTTCAGAGTCAGGGGTATGATTCTCATTACCAAGGTGTGTATCCGGTTAAGTGTAATCAAGACCGGTTTGTTGTTGAGGATATTGTGAAGTTTGGATCTGGTTTCCGGTTTGGTTTGGAAGCTGGGTCTAAACCGGAGATTCTTCTCGCTATGAGTTGCTTGTGTAAAGGTAACCGTGACGCCTTTCTTGTGTGTAATGGGTTTAAAGACGCTGAGTATATATCTCTGGCTTTGCTTGGGAGGAAGCTTGCGTTGAACACTGTGATTGTGTTAGAGCAAGAAGAGGAGCTTGATCTTGTTATTGATTTGAGTCAAAAGATGAATGTGAGGCCTGTGATTGGGTTACGAGCTAAGCTGAGGACCAAACACTCTGGTCATTTCGGATCAACGTCTGGAGAAAAGGGCAAGTTTGGTTTGACAACTAGTCAGATTGTTCGTGTTGTGAGGAAGCTTAGTGAAAGTGGTATGCTTGATTGTCTCCAGCTTCTGCATTTCCACATTGGCTCGCAGATTCCATCGACTTCGTTGTTATCTGATGGTGTCACCGAGGCTGCTCAGCTTTACTGTGAGCTTGTGCGTCTCGGTGCGGATATGAAGGTTATCGATATTGGTGGTGGTTTGGGGATTGACTATGACGGGTCTAAGTCTGGAGAAACGGATCTCTCTGTTGTTTATACTCTTGAGGAGTATGCTGAAGCTGTTGTGGCTTCTGTTCGGTCTGTATGCGACCGGAGATCGGTGAAACATCCGGTGATATGTAGTGAAAGCGGAAGAGCTATTGTCTCTCATCATTCAGTGTTGATCTTTGAGGCTGTTTCCGCGGCTAAACCAATGGCTCAGGCTCATCAAGTGAATCACGATGATATTCAGTTTCTGCTCGAATCTGATGAAGCTAGAGCTAATTACGAGGATCTATACGCTGCTGTGATGCGTGGAGACCAAGAAAGCTGCCTCCTTTATGTAGACAAGCTGAAGCAGAGATGTGTTGACGGTTTCAAAGACGGTGTTTTGAGCATCGAGCAGTTAGCTTCTGTTGATGGGTTATGCGAGTGGGTGTTGAAAGCTGTAGGCGCATCAGATCCGGTTCAGATATACAATATCAACCTGTCGGTTTTCACTTCGATTCCTGATCTCTGGGGGATTGATCAGCTGTTTCCTATAGTTCCTATCCATAAGCTCGACCAAAGGCCCGTGGCTCGTGGAGTCTTGTCGGATTTAACGTGTGACAGCGATGGGAAGATTGATAAGTTCATAGGCGGAGAGTCCAGCTTGCCGTTGCACGAGCTAGACGGCGGTGGAGGTAAGTACTTTTTGGGTATGTTCCTTGGTGGGGCTTATGAGGAGGCGCTAGGTGGAGTTCACAATTTATTTGGAGGGCCAAGCGTTGTCCGGGTCTCTCAGAGCGATGGACCACATAGCTTTGCAGTGACCCGAGCTGTGCCTGGCCAATCCTCTGCTGATGTTCTCCGAGCGGTGCAGCATGAGCCAGAGATAATGTTTCAGAGTCTAAAGCACCGAGCGGAGAAACTGATGCATACCAAAGGTGGTGGTGAAGATGAAGATGATGAGTTGAACAACGTTGTGGCTTGTCTTGATCATTCCTTCAACAACATGCCTTATCTGGCGACCGAGCAGGCATCTATGAGTAACTCTCTTTCAGCTGCGATTAGTAACCTCGGCTTTTATTACAGCGACGAAGACGGCTTTGACTACCTGTCCGGATAATAAAGGTTCAGTGGTGTGGTTTGTTGTTGCATTTATGCTATCGTAAAATCGTCATTGTACGATTTCTTAGTTTCTTTTAATAAATAATAACCATATGGTGAGATCCATCGTGGTTCAAGGTTTTAATTTGAGGATCCGAATGATAAATTCACTTTTGTGAAATTCGGATCTTTATATCTTGTTTCATTTCTTTACTAAATAAAAGACCATTTTATGAACTCTTTTTGTCTACCACTAGATTATTTTATGAATTGTATGCAGTGCTACAAGTAGTCCTTGATTATCTTAGGCCTTAGGTTTGGCCGCATCTAAAAGAGTTGAACGCCGTCGTGGACAATGTGGTACATGTTACCACCATATGCTAGAAGACTCTGACATGTATTTGTTGTTATTGACTCGCTTCTTTATTGATTAGGCTTTGGGAAGCGGTTGACTATTATGTGGCTCACGTTTGTGTTGTATTTTTCTTTATATTTTAGAACACGGCTTGGACATATTTCCTTTTTACGTGGAGGAAACGGTGGACAAAAAAAAAGAAAAGAAAATGCATATTCAAGATAGTGTGTTGTTTTCGTTCTAGCTGTCAGGTTGTTGGTGATCATGCAAAAAAGCATATAAATATCCAAGATAAGAAGGAATCAAATTTTAAATGTAAAAAGTTTTACGGAGATGGTATAGTATCCTATATGGTTCATGTTATCAATTTGTAGATGATCGTGTCGTGTCACTTTTTGTGGTTTGTTCTTGTTGACATATATTAGAAAACATATCGTGGTTTCCCCTATTAGAATATATAATCTGGAATTATACTTCAGAATACAAAAACTGGAATTATATTTATATTTTGTTTTTTCTAAAGAAAGAGTGAAACAGAAGGATAAGAACGAAAAAAAAAATGATCGTTATTTAATTTTACATGATTTATTCAACACAAAATCATCTAGCTATAAAAAGAACAAGACAAGCCGAACGATGAACGTGAGATATATAGAAAGATCGATCACGCGCATGAAGATTGAGCTATAGATATAGAGAAGAAGAGTTGTTTATTGTAACATACATCACGCTACAAGAAATGTAAAGCGGTACATCAGTCTGATAATGTGAATGTGATCATACATTGAGATGCATTCATTTAGCACCGTATCTTATAGAGAAGATGACAACAACATAGCACATTATCATACCTTTATAACATGTCAAGGTGTAAATCAAATCATTCCTTATAAAAAGGTAGTAAAATGAACTTATATCAAATATTAAAAACATGAGGTTAAATCTTAGTTTTCTTAACCTTAGGCTTAAGCTCTATGTTCTTTGGCTAAATCTGCAACCGTCTTTTGGATAGAATCCAATCTTATAACATCTATTATGCTTATTAAATATATAGCAATTTGGGGTTTGGTATCGGCTTTGTCGTTAGCAAATGGACCCATCTATTTTTCTAGAACGTGGTCCTTACCAGTAGCAAGTGTTGTGTGGCGACATCAATTTGCTAGGACCAGTCCAAGATTCCCAAGTTGGATAATCCATCCCTAATATGATACCATTCCTAACTACCTAATATATGGTTCGAATTGGATCTCCAGTAGATTTGGAATGTTGCGACGCTGCTGCGTTTCTTGGAGAAACAATGTCCGAGCCATGGCAGCTAAAGCTGAACCACTTCTGTGACTCGATGAAAAAAAAAAATGGTCGGTTTAAACCGATTTGAGAAACGCTGATTGATGTGCGGTCAAATAAAAAAAAACACACACAACTCTTTTTGTCGTTCTCACAAGTTTTCATGATGACATGCTTGGCAGCTAAAGAACAGCCGAGAATATTTTGAGAAGGAAGAAATATAAACCAAGTTGAAACAATAGGGTGTCTTTACTCAAACGAAACATCTTTTGAAAAACTACAATTGGTCCCTCAAAAGTTTCAACCTTGAAAGCCTTTCATTAATCTTCTGAAACCACAGCCACATGATGCTTCAATCTGCAGTTGATAACAAACACCACTGAAACTTAACATCGTAGTGGTTCCGTTGAACTTAAAACATTTATAAGACTGAACTGAAACGAAACAAAGTTTAGTAGGTAACAATGAGCATCTGATAGTTATCCAACTTACTTTTATTGATGGGTATGAAAACTAAGGTTTTTATGGGTTGTCTTCTTGACCATAGTTGTACACAATCTCAATCTGCAACAGTGACAAAGGAAGATCAGCACAGGCGAATAAGTGGGATCATAACGATGAAAGTGATAGGTGTTGGGAGGAAAGAGTACCCCAGCAGGCGGAGTCGGGTTTCTACAAAACTTTGAGCCACCAGGAGCCCATGGAACTACAAAAGAGAAAAGGTGAATCCAATTCAAGAAATGGACCGTTCTTTTTCTCTATACATTTCTTCCTACCAAATCTACCAGGACACGAAGAGAGGGTTACCGATATAAGGATCAGGGTGTCGCCATTTGTCGTATTCTGCTTCACCATGAGCAATCAGTTTATCAATTCTGTCAACATCCTCCTACAACAAACCAAAGGATCATATCAAGGGACCAAACAATGAGAGACACAAACAGATACATTAGCAATCATCTAGTTCGGACTAGGAAGAAGAAGAGTTTCAACTACAAGGTCAAGTGGATGACACAGAAACATTTGATCATAAGCTAATGGATTGAAAAAACAGAGTTCGTTCTAGATAGCAACAACAATGAGTGGGAGATACCAACTCAATACAAGAACTATGGAACAGCAGTTCTGTTTAAACGTCTGTGAAACACTTCTAAACACTTAATTCCAGAAAATATGCAAACAGAACAAAGAAAAGAGGAAGCTTTATTCATGTTTAACTTGCACACACACTTACATGTACATATGATCATTTCTCTAAAAGTCTCTCACTTTACCAAACAAGATCAAACAACATACAAATATAAATCCATACCCGAGGATCATTGAAACAATTCAATTAACAATCGAACAAAGAAACGGCAAGAGATGAAAACAGAGTATGAAATGAACAAGAGAACAAACCACATCTTGGTTGGCATTGAACTTCTCCCGCAGATCAGAAGCCTGAAAAGGAACAAAGATCATTAAATTCTAAAACCCCCAAAACGCGAGACAAAGTCGAGATCTGAGGAGGAACTTACGTCGCGGTAGAAAATGTGGCGATGAACAGCCCAGTTCAGAGTATCTTTAAGGGCACGGCGATAGAGGATTCGAACCCTTTCCTTTTGCGCAGCTCTCCGCGCGAAATACGCCGCCGTTGAAACTCCGCTCATCCCTTTTTTCTGATTCCGATTGCTTTCGAGTCGAGTCGAGTCTCACTCTGTTTTTCCTTCTGTTTCTTTCTCTATCTAATTTCTCATTTTTTCAACTAGTGATGAACCTTCTGTTTGGTACAGAGGGACCGAGAGGAAAGTTTATATATGCGGATGTTTTTCGAGCCTGAGTTACAAAAAATAAATCGGCCCATGATAGTAACAAGCCCATCTGAAACATATCCTCTATGTCCTTCTGAAGAGACGGGAACTCGGTCCATGAGAAACGTAGGTTAACTGTTGAACTGAAGAACCAAACCAAAACCATGTTCTTTTAGAACCTGACACAGTCACACAAACAAGTAAAAACTGAAAAAGGAGAAGACAAAAAAGTTAACTCCGTTGCCGGGATTCGAACCCGGGTCTCTCGGGTGAGAGCCGAGTATCCTGACCAGCTAGACTACAACGGATTGTTGACTCATTCAGAAACCTTAGCTATTTATCTACTGAAGCTTTATAAAGCACCAGATTTTATTCTGAACTCACTAAAGCTAGTGAGTAGTGACTATGAGAGGCTTGCTTTTAACTTTATAATTCATTTTACTCTCTCTTCTTCATTCTGGTAGGATCTCATTTTTTTGGTGTGGAAATCTTCTACGCATAAATGTTAAGTATTACAACGTTCACAAACATAAGAATAAGACCATGTTTTGTGAGAAGAATTCACTTGGAAAGAAGCTAGACAGCCCCAATTTGTAGAATTCAATGGTTTTCTTCTCCATTTTTACATGGAAAGATATTGATGTTTGATATTGAGATTCACTTGAGATGTAGTTTATAAATAAATATATTTGTGAAACTACTGACCAAAGGAGTCCAAGGAACTGTAGTCCTTCTAGTGTTAGTCTTTATGTACCAGTTAACTTGTGGTTCGACTATTAAAGCCCGCGGTAAATGATATGTGCTATAATATTGTTTTTGATCATGTTGTCACCACAGTCTAAACTTAATAAGATTTTATGCTTACAAAGGGGATTTGTTTTATTGTTGCTTTATAAGTTTTATAGTAAAGTTATGACTTAACTATTCTTTTGACTCTTTGTAAAGGAGAACTAATTTTATACATGAGGCAGAAAACCTATGGACACACAGTGACTATCCAAAATAGAACACTATTATTATTTTTTTGTATTACAAGAAAACTGCTGTGGAATTTTCAGAATAGCTCATTAATTTTGCATTTATTTTGGAATAGTGTTAACTTTTATAGTTTGCCAAATACTTCAGAAAGTCTATAGCACTTCACATGGACCAAAGCATTCTAAGTATTAGTGGTGGTGGACCTGGGTCCTGGTGGTCTAACATCATTCAAAATACATAATCTTTTTTATAGAAAACAACCTTCAGTACACTAATTCCAAAACAGCTTAACATGTTTTTGGACCAAGTTGTTAAATTATACAAAACTAGAGATAATGTTAAAACAAGTAGGTTTTCATTTTACCTTAAGTCTTCTCTACCACTTAGCTGCCAAGTTTGACTTGGTCTGCTTTAGTAGAAGCTTCTCCTCTTTATTCACCTAACTCTTTACTCTTCCTCAGTTCCATAACCTTCCTATGAAGATTAGAGTGGATCTCATTCGAGAACGTCGGACTATCCGCCGGTCTGTACTCTGGGCAGAGCCTACCGGACTTAAACCGGACTCCACATGCATTGCATAAGGTTTTTGGACCGGCCGGACCGGTTCTCCATTGTGGTGTCGTGTTTGTGCCACAATGGCTGCATCTTCTTTGAAACACAAGCGCCGTTTCTAGTTTCTTCTTCTTACACTGCTCTCCTGTTGCATGTTGATTGGTTGAAACTAGTGGCCACACCCGGTCACCGGTTAAGCTGTTCCGTGACCGTTTGGTTCTTGGCTTAACCGGAATTGAAGATGAGAAGCTTGGTTTGGTTTTGTGGCTTTGTGTGAAGAGAAGTGAGAGTTCTTGTGAAGAACAATCATCCACCACACGAGATACCCATTCAAGCTCTTCCACATCTTCATCCTAAAAATCAGAATAAATTTTTTTTAAAAATCAGAATAATTTTTTTTTAAAATCAGAAAAATCAACCAAGTTTCTTTTAATTATAACTTATAAGAAAAATAAATATTTGATAAAGAAAAAAGAAATATACCGGCAAAGAAGGAAGTTGATCAAAGATGCAAGGTTGTGAAGTAAAGATGCAACAATCTTGTTCTTGTTCTTCTTGTGAGGAACAAACAGAGACAAGCTCTTCTTCTTCTTCTTGAACTTCTTCTTCTGAGAAATCGAGGAAACACTCAACTGAGAAATCTTCAGCAGAAGAAGTTCGGCTTAGTTCCTCAGACACAATCACTTGATGCCTTATAGCTTCTCCTCTTAGACTTGCCTTTAGGGCTCTAGCTTCTGTCCACAGCTCCATTCGCTCTTTCTTTCTTATAAACATACATATAAAAATCTTTTAAGTTTCAGTTATCTCTAGACATATCTTTTAAGTTCTCACTATTACAACACAACCATTACACATAAATAATAAACAAGAAAAAATAGCTAAACTGCGCATGCAAGCATGCGAGAAACTAGAAAGTTTATAGGAATAGAGAGGTATGTTGAAGGATATGCTCATCATAGTTCTTTACCTGATAGATAGAAGAAGAAAGGCTGAGAAAAGGCAAAGAAACAGAGGAGTACTAGTAGTCAGAGAGAGCACTGAAACTAAAGGATGTTTCTTGAATGAGTTAAAAGTAAAGACAGAGAGTTGTGTTTTTTTTTTTGTGTTGAGCTTGCATTTCTAAAAGTTAAAGCTTTTTTTTTTCTTCTTTTCCCCTAATTTTATTTTATATCTATTACTATATAAAAGACCTTGTCTCCCTTCTCCTTCAATCCATGTCATCAAATAAGTATTTCTGAGTTCGCCACGTGGCAAAGGAGGGAAAACGCTGCGTTTGGGCCTTCATGAAACACAATTTCCACTTAGGGTTACTTAAGTTATCTCTTCGCCTCTCTTCACTCATGGCTATTGCGCTTCCTTTTATCAACTACTCAATCGATCTTTCGTTTTTCACATTTCATCATGAAGTATACAAGTTATAGGATAATCACATTAAAACCATCTATTAATCCATTAGCCACGATCTATATTCGTTGAGATTTTTGATCATCCAAGACGGTGGAGGATCTACTATATAAAGGTATGCGTTCTTACTTTGAGAATCATACTCTCATTCGTTCTAAGAATTCTTCTCTCCTCCTTGCTGATTTGTAAGCTGGTGCTGTAGCACCATCGGTTTGTATCCGTTGTCCTGACTCTCTATCCGCTCAGCCTGCGCCATGGCTGTCTCGGTGAGTTCTTCCCGGACGACAAATCCTCTTTTTGTTTCTGCAGTCATGAATAATAAAATTTGTACAACTATGATCTCTCTAATTGTTCTGTGAATTATACACAGTTGGAGGATCCTCAAAAAAAGTGCATCTAATGCTGATTTTCTCCTGGCAAAGCTCTTGGCTGATCATCCTAATATGAAGGCACGACTGTTTGGGTGAAAGTTGTGAGAGAGGTGATGAATCAGATGATGGAGGCATGTAAACAAGTCCCAGATTTACCAGTGGAGCTTTCTCCACCAAGATCTAATGTTTCTTCAAATGGTATCTTTCCTCGATTATATCTTTAGCCAAATGAGGATAATATTTGTTTCGTACTTACTATTCTTGGTTAAAATCCTTTGTGTCTGTTAGTTTTGTTTGGATGTGTTACTTGATTTTAGGTGATGCAGCTGCTGGACAATACCTTTTGTCAGGCTCTAGAGTTGCGTCAACACCCTCTCAACTGGTTAACAGATCAACTCCCGCCACCACAGCTAGGGAAACGAACTAATATAATAGGCCGTGATCACACAAAAAAAAAAGACAAGTTTAGTTCCAATTTCATACAAACCAAACGTAAGAAAAGTTGACATGTTTTGGTCTTTCTGCAGATTTCAGGCTGCTAAAGAATAAGAGATATGGAAGAGGAGATCAACAAAAGAATTGTGAATGGGGAGGCTTTGACAGTAGAGGATGGTAACAAAACAAGTTGGCATCTTTGGGTATTTGCAATGACATCAGACGTAAATCAAGCAACGCATGAGAAATGTATAAAGGGTGAAATGGCGGGGTATGTATATCAAAACCCTTTGAAGCAGAGCAGCTCTACCAGGGAGTTTCTTGCTTTATCAATTTACCTTCAGATACAAAATCCATTTTTTAATTTACCTTCAGATACAAAATCCATTTTTTAATTTACCTTCAGATACAAAATCATAGAGGCTGAAGAAGAAGAAAGGTGAAGGAACAGAAAAGTTGTCTCTTTTGCATCTTGAAGTAGATAGTAACCTAGATATATGTATCTTCCCATCTAAATTAATCACGCTTTCCCGCCCGCCAGCGATGTCTATTGTAAATGAGTTGCAGCAGGAATCTATGTATATATTATATGAGTTGCTTTGACCAGGGAAGAGAAAGCTTGGTTTTCGATTTATGGTTTGTATTTTTGGTTTTCATCGGGATTTAATTGTTTTTGGTTTTATCGATTTTTTTTTTTGTCAATGGTTCTATTGATTTAGTAGATAGACTGCAAAAAAGTGCTAAACCATCTGTAATTCATCTTCGTTTCCGCTCTGATTGTTGATGTCATATTGGATTGTGTTTGGTTTGGTATCAGAACTGAAGTCAAACATGATTTGTTTTGTGAACATATCAAATTTAGCTTGATAACAACAAAAATTACTTTATATATAAACAAATAATACTTAATACTGTATTTGTATATTACGTCTGTAAAATATATTAAAATAAAAAATATATTTTGTTTATTAAATCACGTTTAGTATGGTTGCACTACACTAGCAATAAAACAAAATAAAAAATATATGTTGTTAATAAACTATGTTTAGTATGGCTACATCAACAAATTTGGTAGCAGAAGCTAAGTCTACAATAACATCAACATACACCCACTATTGATTAATCCACACATGTATAACGACTAACACAATATCTTCCTAGCTGCAATTAGGAGACTCCTTACATTCGAGAAATAGAAAAGTATTTTTTATAACAAAACTGAAAATGACATAAAACACCTATTTATACAGCAGCCAAATGTTCGTATAACAATGCTATTTATCTATATAGTATAATAATGTTATGTAGAAGAGAATCTGGGTCGGTCAACTAATATTGGCTAAATTTGGATAGAAGCTAAACAAAATAACCAGATGGAGGAGGTTGCAAAATTGATCAACGGGAGGAGATTGAATTTGAGGAATTAAAAGATGCAAGCATACCAAGCCAGTATTTTAAAGGTAACGTTTTGGTGACAACATATAAACGTCCTTTTTGTTTGCATGATATGTTGTAAAAGTAATCTGCAGTGTTGATTCTTTCAGCACACTACACTTTATAAAAGAAGATATATTTGTCATCAAATATAGTTTTCTATGTTATAACTAAGTTTGTCAATTCTTTTTGTAATTTTGTGCATGGATGAGTTATCTTAATTTTTTAATTCGCTGATGTTGTATAGTTTTCTCAGACCAAGAATTTTGCTTACTTTTGAAAAAGCCAAGCCACTGACCACTGCAACTCCTCTTGCGCTTAACTTTGAAACACACAACAAAAAAGACTTCAAACTTTATGAACGAACAACAACAATAAACTGCGAATGAAAACAGCAAGGTAAACACTTTCACATAAAGTATGTACGGAGATATTTTTATGTCAAAGCTGCTAGGTACAGTTCAAGAGCTTAAGCCGAGAAGTATCATCACTGGTATGTAAATTTTATTCCCTTTAATGCATCCTTAACCGTTCTTATGGCCTTTATTCGTGTGGTCATTGATTATTTACGGTGGAATTTTTTGTTACAGTTATTGGCTGTGTGGACGAGAATGCGAGAGAGAAAAGACCGGTTATGAACGAAAATAGCTACTGAAAAGAGTGATGTAACAATGTTGACATCTGATAATCCAGGGAATGAAGATCCATGTAAGTGATTCTGAGATTAGGTCGAGTCTACAAGCCTTGAGTGAGTAGTGAGGTCTACTAACTGGTAGAAAACTCTTTCAGTGTGGTTATAGTGGACATATTGGTGAAACGATTATGTCATTGGTGAAACTTTGGAAACCGGTACAATACATGTTGATACTAAAAGTAAATTATCAAAAAAAAAAATTTGTTTGCTAAATATGTTAACCTATGGTTAGGGAGTACTATTTTGAATATTAAAATTATTGAGTTTAGCTAAACACCACCGCTGGATTAGAACTTAAGCATTAAAATTAATAGTTGTAAAGTTTGGACAAATGCAATAAATCCACATCACCATTGTACAAAAAAACAATGCAACACCCTATAATATGTACATCGCAAATTTGCAATTACACCATTCACAAAAGAATCATAAGAAAAATTTATCTGAACCAAAGATGTACTCAATTCCAAAAATTTAGAAACAAATTATTTGACAAATATCAAAATCCCGCGCGAAGCGCGGGTTTTCCCTAGTTCTTAATAGTTTCTAGTTTGTGGAATCTTACAAAATCTTCTTTGACGAATGATCCTAAGATTAGTGTTTCAGAATCAATGCTTTTATACGCATTCCTTTGTTGCCTCTTTATTTTGGTGTAAAATGATGTGTCCTTTATTTCTTGATTTTTTTGGGTCTAAACTTTGGTTTTGTTTTTTCGCATATGTTAATTTATATAGAGGTTTATTTAGTAATGACCATTTAACTATTTATTTTTCTCACCAATTTATCTCATTTCAATTAGTTGAAAACTATTTTTTTTTCTCTTTTATGCATTTGGATAGTTGAGTATAGTCAGAGAGAATTATTGCGACTTTATGTGACCTCACGAGGCTCAAATCATGTTATGTTGTTATGTGTGACCTCACGATTGTTTGTGCTTGCGTTTTTGTGGCTGCTTAACTTTTCTTTTATCATCTACAATGCAAATTGTTGGGTTTAGTTATCAGATTTTTTTTTTGTAAAGCTAAACAAAAAAAAACAACTTTTACTTTTTTAAAAGTCCATACGTCAAGATTTTTTGGATGCCTTCATTTTTCTTTAGACCTAACCAGTCAGTTCGCTACGTGTATGTCTGGTGCTTATCCTTTGTCACAAATTGATAAGTTAGGTCTACTTCACATTATTCAATGCAATTTGATTGATTTTTATATTTATCTTTTTCGTTCGTTTTAGAATTGTTGTGAAGGGGTTAATCATGCTTCTTGTCGATGCCTATTTAGCTTGTCTTGTCAAAAGGTTGACCATTTCTTCTTACGAAATGCTGAACAAGATTTACAAATGGTGATTTTGTTAGAGCATCATTAACCATGGAGATTCTAATGGGTCTCTTAGTCAATATTTAAATAATAAAACTAAGCTAAGAATTTTTGTTAAGAGACAATTAGTTTTAGTGCTCTAATGCTAGTCTCTTAATTAAGAGTTCTTAAAAAAAATCACAAAGACAAATGAGTTGTGGAAACAAAAATAAAGTTGCAAGTTTCAAAGCTCTATCTATTAATCAATCTCAGGATTAGTAAAAGACTACACACAAACTGCCTCAATATCAGAACTGAAATTCTCTAACGAACTAGTTCAAACACTAGTTTCTGCAATTCATAGCACTATAAGCCACTCAAGATGATCCAATGCCAAAGAACCAAAAGTGCATTAGAAAAGAAGAGATAGTAAAGTACCTCTCGACTACATTAACTGACAAAGTATCACCACCTCGACAAAGAACCCAACCAAAACCTCCACGAATCTTCTTCCTTTCCCTCCACCACCACCCGAGAACACAAAGCTATACTTGCTAGACGTCGGAGAACTGAATGCTGCTCCCAAAGAAAATCTATGTATTAATCGCAGCACACACAACCCAAAGCTTGACATAATCAAAACTCATATGTTTAAAAAAAAAAACAGAATGTCTATGCCAACACAACACATCATAATTAGAGACTGAGTTTTTTATGGAACAAAACAGTTCACATTTAAAAATTAAACCCATGCAAATGAGTTGATCATGCTAGATAAAACAGAACATCAGTGATACTAGAAGAAACAACTAACTAGCTCATATCATCAAATTGCATCAAAACGATCAAACCATTTCATATCAACCAATCATGAGCTAGGCAGGGATCAACAAAATACAGAGACTTTACTAAAATCTAAAATCAAACATGTCAATTAGTTTGCATAAACCTCATCAAGAACCCAAAAGTTCGAAGCTTTAAGTAAAAGCAAATATGGGATTTCTAATTTACCTTATGGCTGAGACGAATCTTCCTGCTGTAAGCAAAAAAAAAAGAAGAATTTATATATAATTACTAAGAAAATAAATCGAGGACTGGAGAAGAGAAATTGAGGATCGAAGAGTTACGCTTCGGCATCAGGAGAAGGGAATTGGCCATGGACGGGGGAGAAGAGATCAAGTGCTCGTTTCAGGGATTGATGCTCAACTTTTTCAGAACCAGCGACTGTGGTTATATTGATTCAGCCTCCGTCGACGGTATTTAGAGAGAGAGAGAAAGCTAGAAGAGATGTTTTCTTCTCCTATTAACACGTGTCCAATAAAAAACGTATCTTACTTTCCCTAATTAAGAACCGTTCCTTAATTTAATATCTATTTTTTTTTTAATTACTAAAAACCTAAAAAACGCTCTTAAGAGCCACCGATAATGGTGCTCTTAGTGAGTTTTATGCAGTTATGTTTACCGAGCTCTCTTGCCCAAGATCAATACCGGAAGGTCATGGTGGCTCCCTCTACTATAGCCCTTGGTCGCATTTTAAGTTATATTTATATAATACATGCAATTCCAAATAAGATTTAGTATGATATTTAACATTTTACTCCAAGAAATATAGATATAATACTATTTTACAATTTGTAGTCATAAATAAAGTTTACTGTCACTTCAAAATACTCCCAGGCAGTTTCTAAGGGCATTTTCAACCCTAACACTCCATTTAGGGTGCTTATTTTTTTTTATTTAAAAAAAAATGAAAAAATTAAAACAAACCATTAATGGACCGCCACGTATAATTGAGACCCGTAAACAGTATAAGAACTATTGTTTATTTAAGCAATTTAAGAGGTGGTACTTAGAGATTGCTTAGAGTTTTGGTGTGCCCCACACTCTAAGCAACCCTCTAAACACTTTAGTTAAAAGTGCTCTAAAGGCCTAAATGCGTTATACTGTCCGACCCATCCTATATTTATTTCTACATACTTTAAAAGATATAAAATGCGTTATACTGTTACGCTTCGGCATCAGGAGAAGAGAAATTGGGGATCGAAGAGTTACGCTTCGGCATCAGGAGAAGGGAATTGACCATGGACGGGGGAGAAGAGATCAAGTGCTCGTTTCAGGGATTGATGCTCAACTTTTTCAGAACCAGCGACTGTGGTTATATTGATTCAGCCTCCGTCGACGGTATTTAGAGAGAGAGAGAAAGCTAGAAGAGATGTTTTCTTCTCCTATTAACATGTGTCCAATAAGAAACGTATCTTACTTCCCCTAATTAAGAACTGTTCCTTAATTTTTTTTTTTGATCGTCTGAGAACAACTGATAAATCAGTCAGAGATACAACCCAATAGAGGAAACCAAACAAAAACAGACCTCAGGCAACTCAACCTTAAATAAAGGCATAAGAGCAGCTAAACGGCAGTTTCTTGGAAAATCAGGTCATGTAGCCATGAAGGGCCACCCAAAGCTAGGTAAGACTGGAACCTACCATCTCGAAGAACACTCGCAGCTATCGCCCGAGCAACCCGATTGGAAGAAGCCGACTCTACTTCAAAACAAACCATGTGGAAGACCGAGCTCAGGGACGCAACTTGATGAAGTAGCCAGCGATATCTAGGCCACTCACTTGGACGTTTGATCGCCTCCACAAGTTCTCTACAGTCCGAACCAATGGCCACTTCTTGAATATGCATGTCGCGAAGGCTTTGCAGGACCCAAATCAAGCATCTCAACTTGACAGTAAGCCTATCTGGAGAATGGGTGAATGCCTCTCGAGCATGATGACCAACCACTCCTTGAGAATTTCTTGTGATCCACGCTCCTCCACTGTGTAACTGTGCGTTCCGCCAATGTGCATGGAAATTGCATTTCACTTGGTTAACAGGAGGAGGACACCAACGACCATTCACCTCCAAGTGTTGTGCCGGTTGATCGCTCCTACCATGCGAGTGATTGATCTCATTCCAAAGCTTCGCTTCCTCCACTGCACGTTGGACTTGAATGGTGATCGATTCTTGTGACCCCGCGATCAACACCGAGTTCCTATTCTTCCATATTATCCAGAACATCCATGGAATAGTTCGTCGGCTCTCGATTGGGATTGATGCATCCAACATCTTATCTAACGTGCTTGTTAGTTTTGCTGGCAAAGAGAGATTCGTATCCATCTGCGACATCGAAAGACCCACAACGTCCCACATCTCTTGTGCCACATCACAATGAAATAACACATGGTCGATGGTTTCCACTCCTGCACCACACATCTTACATGGTAGCTCCACCTGTAAACCTCTCGTACTCAGGCGCTCTGCAACAGCTAGCGCACCTGCAGCCGCCCGCCATAAGAACATTCGGATTTTTGGGATAGTTGGGATCTTCCAAATCTTTCTCTTTAGTGCTAACACTTCCTAGTTCAACAAACTATCAGAAGACCCAGCCACTCGGGCAGTACTTGCAGCTAGGCGGCAACCACTCTTAACGGAGTATGAACCATTTTTTTAGAAGGCCCAGATCTCTTTATCCGCAATGTCTCCCACTGGTATACCTGCAATACGAAGAACTTCATTGGGGGGAAAAAGCTCTTGTAACATATCCATGTTCCACTTATAATCTGGCTGTATGAGCGCTGAGACTTTTAAGTTGATGTCATACATCAGTTGTTTGTTCACCGGGCGTCGAGGAGACTCATCCATGATCCATTTCTCATTCCAAACTGATGTAGAGACACCATTCCCCACTGATTTCAGAAGACCTTTCTTCAACAGTTCTCTTCCAAACAGAATGCTCCTCCAGGCATAAGACGGTCTATAACCTTTACCACAGTCCAAAAAGCTTGTCGAAGCAAAATATCTACCTTTATATATCCGTGCCAGAAGACTGTTTGGTTCGTTGAGTATCCTCCAAGCTTGCTTTGCAAGGAGAGCCTGGTTGAAATCTTCAATATCTCTAAAACCCAAACCTCCTGCATCTTTAGGAATACTTAGCTTTTTCCAGGATATCCAATGAATTTTCCTCTTCTCCTCAGATTCATCCCACCAAAAACTCGCCATAGCACTCATGATCTTTTGTAGTGGTGTTTTGTTAGCCTAAAACAGGACATCGCATACACCGGTAAGGCCATGGCTATGGATTTCAGAAGAATCTCTTTCCCCCCAAGGGATAATTTCTTGGCAAACCAGCCCTTTAGCCGTTTGTTGAGCTTCTCGCCAATGAAGGCTAGCAACCTCCGTTTAGAGCCGCTGAGACATTCTGGAAGGCCTAAATATTTACCTTCTCCTCCCTCTTGTTCAATGTTGAGAAGCTCTGCAATAAGTCTCTTGGAAACCGGGTCAATGTTGCTGCCGAAAGTGATTGCAGATTTCTCGAAATTGATCACTTGACCCGATGATTGTCCATAAAGCTCTAGACATCTTAAGAATTCCCGACATTCAGGCAAGGAAGCACGAACCATGAATAGGCTGTCATCAGCAAATAGTAGGTGTTGGACTGTTGGACAATGTTTCGATAATCACATTCCATTGATCAACCCCGCCTGTTCAGCTCGATTCATGACATGGACGAGTGCCTCAGCGCATAAGATGAACAAGAAGGGAGATAATGGATCGCCTTGACGTATACCTCGTTCAGGGATGATGTGTCCATGCGTTTGTCCATTTAAGAGGACTGTATACGAGACTGAGCTGATACATGCCATAATCCAGGATATCCATTGCTCTGCGAAACCCATTTTCACAAGCAGAGCCTGTAAGAAACTCCACTTAACACGATCATATGCTTTGGACATGTCCGTCTTAATGGCAATGTAATCGTCGCGACAGTGAGGGTTAGTTTTCAAACCATGTATCATCTCATGAGCAATAAGAAGGTTGTCAGAGATAAGTCTTCCTGCCACAAAAGCTCCTTGTGTTGGAGAGACAATGGCAGGTAGAACCACCTTTAGACGAGTACATAGGATTTTGGAAACAATCTTGTATACCACCGAACATAAACTGATCGGACGCAAGTCTTTCATCTGCTTCGGATTTGTCACCTTAGGAAGGAGACTAATCTGCGTGAAATTCCAATCGTTGGGGAGTCTTCCGGAGCCAAAGAATTCTTTAACCTCCTTTGTAACCTGCTGCCCAGTAACCGACCAGAACCTTTGGAAGAAATGCCCGGACATGCCATCACTACCAGGCGCACTATCACTCTTAATCGCCTTGACTGCACACTTGATCTCTGCATCTGTAACCTGCTTAGTTAAACCCCTGTTCATTCTTTCTGTAACCCGCGCCTCCATCCCCGCCAGCAACTCAGAGGGATCGTGTGTATTCGAGGTCTTGAACAGTTCATTAAAGTAGTTAACCGCTATATCACCTTTCTCCTCTTCAGTGAAAAACTCAACCCCATTACGGTCAACCAGAGATTGAATCTTATTCTTCATTCTCCTCGACTCAGCCCAACCGTGAAAAACCCGAGTATTCTTGTCACCCAAGTGAAGCCATGAATTCTTGCTCTTTTGTTTCCAGAAGGCCTTTTCTTCTTGGTATTCTTTTTCCAGAACCGTTCCTTAATTTAATATCTATTTTTTTTTTAATTACTAAAAACCTAAAAGACGCTCTTAAGAGCCACCGATAATGGTGCTCTTAGTGAGTTTTATGCAGTTATGTTTACCGAGCTCTCTTGCCCAAGATCAATACCGGAAGGTCATGGTGGCTCCCTCTACTATAGCCCTTGGTCGCATTTTAAGTTATATTTATATAATACATGCAATTCCAAATAAGATTTAGTATGATATTTAACATTTTACTCCAAGAAATATAGATATAATACTATTTTACAATTTGTAGTCATAAATAAAGTTTACTGTCACTTCAAAGAATACTTCCAGACAGTTTCTAAGGGAATTTTCAACTCTAACACTCCATTTAGGGTGCTTATTTTTTTTATTTAAAAAAAAACGAAAAAATTAAAACAAACCATTAATGGACCGCCACGTATAAGTGAGACCCGTGAACAGTATAAGAACTATTGTTTATTTAAGCAATTTAAGAGGTGGTACTTAGAGATTGCTTAGAGTTTTGGTGTGCCCCACACTCTAAGCAACCTTCTAAACACATTAGTTAAAAGTGCTCTAAAGGCCTAAATGCGTTATACTGTCCGACCCATCCTATATTTATTTCTACATACTTTAAAAGATATAAAATTCGAAGAAACTAAACAAATTCAAGTTCAATTCAAACACTTCATATCTAAACACAAAAGCAGCATAAATAAAAGCTCAATAAAACGAAACCTAAAAAGCAAGTCACCTATTACTGCCAAAATGAGAAAGAAGCGTGGGTTTTGTTAGTGATGTGCATGGAGAAGATGCAAACCACAGCTGGAGTGGAGTTCACCCTTGCAACCACTATAGAGTATAGCCAGAATCTTCAAAAGATTTAACAATAGTTAAAAGATCAGTATCAAAGGCAACTTTCCTTATATATTTTCTTCATAATAGTTTAGGCAAGGCAAGGAATGAATAGAACTGAGACACTTGATATTAGAAACATGATAAACATAATAATCAATCCAAAAGGAGTCCAAAACAGAGGTTGAAGTTACTCTATCAAAAACTCAACAAAAATGGCGACATAACATTAGTTGTTTTTTCCTGATAAAAGAAACAAATCTATAACCTTCTAAGCTCCGATGATTTCTGTTGGTTCCTCAGCAGTCTCATCAGCAGGTCTGTCTACCTTCACACCAACATCCTCTGCTGTGTAGTCACCATGAACCTAACAACAAAACAAAGTTAGATTCCATTAATGTCTCTAAACCCAAGATAAGATGCTGATGACAACAATTAGTTTCAATTCTACCTCCATGAGCTTTCCAAGATCGAACTTAGGAGCCTTGAGGATCTTGACTTTACGGATGAAAACATTCTGCAATGGGTAGATATTCTGCGCAGCCTTCTCAATCTCTTTTCCAATGACATCAGGGATGAACTTGGCCACAAGCTCCTTAAGGTCACATGATGAAGCTTGCTTCACCATAATTTCACTCATCTTTCTGCGGATCTACAATGATCCAACAAAACATTTCAAAAGAATGTCAACTCTCAGTGACTTCTATACAGCTCCTACTTTTACATACATAATAAACACATGCAATTTACCTGGCGGATTTGGCTGGACTGAGCATAACAAGTGCGCTTCACCTGGTTAGCTCGCCTCTTGGTGAAGCCAATGCAGAACAACCTCAAGGTGTAGTTGTCTGTGGTCTTCACATCGACATGAGCTTCAATCAATGTTTGCCACTTCTTCACCAATGATCTTAGCTTGTCGGTTGTGAAATCCATACCCTAACAGAATGTAACAGAACCGTTCATTGTCTTTACTAACTTTAAAAGCAAAGTTCAAAGCTTTCTATAAAAAGTTCAAAGATTTAACTTACCCAGAACTGGGTCAAGACATTCCTGCCCTGGACATCTTCAGCTCTGAGACGAATCTTCCTGTAAGCGTGATCCTCATCGTTTTGAAGATCAGCAAGAGAGACCTCAAATACTCTGTGTTTCAATCCCTCAGAGGCAATCTGGACCACCCAGAAGAAAAAGTTAAGATTTTGACAAACAAACAATAGAAATTAGTTACCCACAGAATATTCCGACACAATGCAGTTCCTGTAATGAAACCAAACAAAAGCTCTACAGACAAAAGCTCTAAACCTAATCTCTCAAGTGTAGTGATAGACTTAGACATTACCTTGGTACCCTGAGTTCTTGAAACTAGTGTTTTCCCAACATTTCTCTCTTTAAATGAAGAAGGAGCCTTCACGTCATACCAATCCTTCTTGGAGAAAGGATCAACACTGCATCATCAATTGTAAAAAAAAAACCAAACACTTTGTCCTCAATAAACACATTGAGTATCGAAATGTGAAACTCAAATCACGTTACTTACAGCTTCTTCTTGCCTCCTTTACGACCCTTGGAGATCCTCTTGTTCTTCCTATAAAAAACGTCGATCAGAAAACGATTATGGAAGCTAACGCATGAGAGATAGAAGAGTGTACCCGACAGCCATGGTTAGGAGAGAGCTTCAGAGCAACAGTGAAGAAGAAGAAGCGGCTTCAACAACGGTGAGGAAGACCTTTTGATAAATGTGGCTTCCGATTTATATATATCTCTAGGGTTTGTCTAAGGCCCAGTTTTGTTTCCCCTCCTTTTTTCGCGGCTTGTTAAATTAATGTATTTGTTTTTGAAGCCTAAATGGGCCTTAAGAGCCCAATACATCAACTTTTTGAAATTCTTTCTAAACTCGGGAGACTTTTTATCTTTGATCTCATCTCATCGTGTTCAAACGACATTTTGACGATTTTGAATCTCTTCTTCGCCGAGCTCGCTCTTATTGGTACTCGAAGGTGGAAGTAAGATACAAAAAAAGTAAGAGTTGTGATCTGGGGTTAAGAATATGGATGCTATTAAAAGACAAGCAAGCAGGCTCAGGGAACAAGTCGCAAGACAGGTTCAAAAAGCTTCTAACTTTGTTTCCTCTTTTTCTTTCTATTGCTCTCTGTTTTGTTTGTTATTTGGTTGGTTTTTGGTGAATCAATCAATAAAGGGGATACCTTTTTTCGGATCGGTGACTTTCGACTTACTCTGTACTTGGATCTGAGCTGTGCCTTATGTTTTTGGGTTTAAAAGTTCATTTGATTCTGATGAATACTCTGATTCCATGTAAGATTCAAATGTTCATTTAGCATTGTGTTGCTCATGTCTTTTCATATGTCAAGATCAGAAGTTTAATGATGATTTTTTTGTGTAAATATGATTTTACAGAAGGCTTGATGTTCCCTACGTTTATGCGTTTGCATAATGCTTGTGTTTCAAGCTACTGATAAGTTGTGTTTGTTGGCTACATGTTTCAAATGACTTTGATGTGGGTGTTTGTTCCTCGAGTTTGTGGTTAAGGTACTAAACTGACTTAGTTTTTGGTGGAATGGTTAAGGCTGTCTTCAAGCAATTTGGAGGAGGAGGAGGACATGGCTCTGGTTTATCTGATGATGCAGAACTCCACCAGCATCAGAAACTAGAAAAGCTTTACGTATCCACTCGTGCTGCCAAGGTTTTTTCTTAAAAGCCTTTTGAGTTTTTGTAGTTTTGTATACTATCGATGGACTCATTACATTCTTCATTTCCAGCATTACCAAAGAGACATTGTTCGCGGTGTGGAAGGCTATATAGTCACTGGGTCAAAACAAGTTGAGATCGGTGATTTGTTGACCCTTTAAGTGTTGATTTATGAAATCTTTTAATGTCTGTTATAGACTTGAATTTTCTAACAGTTTTGCTTTTGCCTTTCAATTGTGTGCTCGTTTTTCCTCAGGGACGAAACTGTCTGAGGATAGCAGGAAGTATGGTTCAGATAACACATGTACAAATGGTAACGTATTAACAAGGGCTGCACTGAGCTACGGACGTGCTCGGGCGCAAATGGAGAAGGAGCGTGGAAATATGCTGAAGGCTCTTGGTACACAGGTTTGTCTTTCTCATCCTTCCTTCAAAGTCTTAACTGTTAAGCAGTTGTACATGTCAAGTCATATCCTCATGTAATGGAACTACACAAATAATTGCTTCCCTGCCATCTGGGTGAAGAAGATATATTGCTATATTTGGAAGTTTTTTTGTCACATCATAAGTAATCCTTAAAGTCAACTAGTGTCATGCTGTTCACTTGCTTCTTTCCTTATTGCAATTTGGGTACTACAATCACATGTCAATCGGGAATTAAAACAATGAAACTTTTAGGTTGCTGAGCCGTTACGGGCAATGGTTTTGGGAGCTCCATTGGAGGATGCTAGACATCTTGCTCAACGCTATGACAGAATGCGCCAAGAAGCTGAAGCTCAGGTACCACAAAAGATAGTGCTACCAGGAAGTAATTTGATTATCTTTCACGGAAATATGATTTGTTATCACTATCATGATAGAGTTTTACTCATGCGCCCGCTTTAAAATCTAAACAGGCTACGGAAGTTGCAAGACGCCAAGCAAAGGCCAGAGAGTCTCAAGGGAATCCTGACATATTGATGAAACTGGAATCTGCTGAAGCAAAACTTGAAGACCTGAAATCAAATATGACTATACTGGGGAAGGAAGCGGCTTCTGCCCTATCTTCCGTTGAAGATCAGCAACAAAAACTGACTCTTGAACGACTTATTTCAGTGGTAGCATGTTTGGTTTATAAGCTCCGCTTTTAGGTGAACTGTGATTTCCTGACCCATAAGTACTTCTTCTGAAACAACTATATTGTTCATTCCTTATCTCAAGGTTGAATCCGAACGTGGCTACCATCAAAGAGTCCTCCAAATACTTGATCAGCTAGAAGGAGAGGTTGGTGTGCATTTGTTTTACAGCTTTCAACTTCCTGTCATAGTGATAGTATTATTGACGAACTATCATTTAAGTCAACTAAGGGAAACACTGAACATTCTTTGAACGTACAGATGGTATCTGAGAGGCAACGTATTGAAGCTCCCACTACTCCCTCAATTGCAGACAACATGCCACCGCCTCCATCATATGAAGAAGCGAATGGAGTGTTTACATCTCACATGCATGACACGCCAACAGATAGCATGAATTACTTCTTAGGAGAGGTATGCTACTCAGCCTTTTATGTCATCAGTGCCTTTGTTTTTTTCTCTCAAAAAATATCCGATGCCTTCCTTTGCGAGTCAAAACTTTTTGTATACTTACTGATAGTAAAAGTTTCAAACAGATATAGGGATAGAAGTTTATAAATCAGATGTTTATAAACTGTTTCTGATTGGAGAAGCGAAAGAGAGACTGCATCTAGATTTATATTGAGTCCATTGTGACATATGATTCCCTCTTTGATAAAACATTTTCAGGTCTTGTTCCCATATCACGGTGTGACAGGTGTGGAGCTCAGCTTATCGACCGGCGAATACGTTGTTGTTAGAAAGGTTTGATTATAAACCAACCCCCACATGGGAAAACCAACAATGTCTGCTTTAATTTATCATTTAGCCGGTACAGTTTTCAAGAGTGATTGTGTGATAACACATTTGTCTGTTGATCACTGTCAGGTTACAGGCAGCGGATGGGCCGAAGGTGAATGCAAAGGCAAAGCCGGTTGGTTCCCTTATGAGTACATTGAAAGACGGGAACGAGTTCTTGCTAGCAAAGTCTCTGAAGTCTTTTGAGAAAGAATACATTGAAGGTTTTGCCCCAAAAAAAAAGAAGAAAAGAAAAAGAATACATTGAAGGTAACATTGTGGTTGTCTTTGTTGGTTATGTTTCTGTAGAAGAATTGTGTGTGTTCTGTGGAAATAAAAAGAAGAGAGAAGATTCACCGGCTAAACAGAAGTCCATGTTCATGAGGAGTTCTGCCATTTTCCGAATCTGATAGTTGGATAAGAGTTTGTTCAATCTTTAGGTACCATCTCAATATTGTATTTGGATCCTCTGTGTATCTATCATCTTCATATGTGAATTCACTCCCGATTACTTTCACATTGTGATTCTTTATTCAAACATTGGGCTTACAACTGTGTGTACAAGTGTGTTCATGTCAGTGTTTTATTCAATTTACTGGATTCTGGTGTTTGAACACTATTTACGTGCAAATATTAGTATCAAATTTGATTTCCAATTCAATTCCGGATAACCAAAAATCATTGGCAATATATTATATATGACCTCAACAGAAACAAGAGAGATACATGAAGAAGGGTTGTCCTGGAAACAATCTTGAATATGATTTCAGTTTCTAAGAAAAAGAGAGTGGCATCAATAAGAATGAACCTAGGAATCGCACTGTCCATCACTGATCACTCAGTTTGCTCTGAGATATGCAACGACTATGGCCAGTAGAATCACAATCATTACAATCTGCATTTTTCGAGTAAAGAAGATGATGATAAGTAATGTATCTGTCAAAACAAAACAGAGAGATATACATCTATGGAAAAAGGGGAATATGTAACTTACATAGACATTGTATGATTGTCCTTTGTCATTAATATAAGATTTTCTGAGAGGAAGAGAAGAGACAGATTCATCAGAAACCAAAAACCAATGATAATCTTATCCTATTCTCGACTAGTTTCTTGGTGAGACATCTTTTGGATTCAAACGCAAAAGCCGATTAATATAGTGCAACATTTGGAATAAAAGAAGTTGCTCTCATGACTGTAACTTTGGATCCTCTAGTAAGCAAAGCAGACTTGGGAAAAAAAAGAAGCTTAATTTTTGACCGGACATAATCTCTAAATCTAAATTATCTAAAAGAATGAGAAGACAAAACACAAAAAGTATGTACCTCTTATGAAGGACTCCAGTGTCTCTGCAGACTTTCTGAACGGCTTCAAGTCGGTTTAGTGTAATACTGGCATTCGGATCGTTCTTGTCGACCTATGTGCAATATAAGCAGAATACATATTCTATTATCCTCTTCTTAAAACAGAACTGAGTGAACAAAGGCGAACTAATCACATACCTTTGCTTTTAGCATGCAAGAAAAATCATAGAAAGCACCATAGACATCAGTCATTGTCTTTGTACGATCAATGACTTTGGCAGTCAGACCTGAACAACAGAAACTTGTTCAACAATATTTCAGACAAAAATGCTTGTAACACGTTCTCAAGATTGTTGATAATAAAAAACTTAAGGCTTGTCATATAAATGATAAGAGAGTGTTAAGAGGAGTGCAAACCAAACTGAAGATGTTTATCTTACCTCGCCTCAGTTTCACGACGCCTCTAAATACTTGTACATTGTTATAGCACAATGCAAGTGTTCCAATCGCCATGATCTGCTCAAAGAAACACATCCAAGCAAAATCAATATAAGCTTAGCTTCCAAGACATTCTATATCTATGCAGGCGCAGTTAAAGAGGAGAGTATGTAAACATATTACGAGGAAACAATATAAGCAAAGTAAAAATTTTTGATAGGAAAAATAAGAAACATGTGTAATTAGTTTCTCTGACCTGAGGGATAGCACAGAACCGAAATATCGAAGGATCACGCAACGCAGCCATGTAAATCAAGCAATCTTCGATATGCGTCAATGCATTGGTGACCATTTCATTCAAGCAATGCACTGCTTTCTTTGAATTCTCCTCGTATTTTAAGTCCTACATTGGCATTTATAGTTCACCAAAAACAAAGAGCAGTGTTAGCAAATAGTCAATATGTGTAACATCAGACCTGAGATGAAAGACTGAGAATGGTATATTATTCACCTCTAGCTTGTCAGCATATTTACCCCAAATCTTGCGAGGCCAAAACATACGGGACTTTGGTATTTCATTAATGTCCTCAAGATAATCTCTGATAATGTTTGTTTTCTGCAAATGTGACCAATGTTACATGAACTATTCAAAGATATACATGTAAATTGTCAAGATTTGAGGAACAAACATTCTACACTGTTGTACCTGAAGAAATAAACCCATCGAATTGGATATCTTCTCCCAATCTGGCATCAAAACTTCTGATCCCGAAGCGAGGAAGAGTTTAGACAGACCTAAACCCACAAGTCCAGCAACATAGTGGCAGTACTCATCGTAGTCATCAACAGTTTCTACCTGCGTATAACAGGGAAAACAGGATAGGTACACAAATCATTTCAGTTCTTCACGAAACACCCTAATAAGTTTGGATAATTTCATGAATTTCACAATGATAAAGAGAGTGACAAAAATGTTTGTATCACAGACCTCCTGGCAGATGAACTTGGCCATTCCTGCACCCATTCTTTTAGTAATTTCCTCTATAGCCTCTTGATACCTTCATATACCAAGGTATAAGTAAAACATAACAGTTCTTAGTATTGTCAGTAACTCAATCAGTAAGATACCAATGGCATGTGAAAGATCAAGATGAATGAGTAAAAGGCGAGCTGATCAGTGGCATGTGAAAGATCTTACTGATAAGCATATTAGAGAGTTTCAACAAATTCAATAACTCAATCAGTAAACGTGAACGACATGACCAGAAAATTCTAAAGCACAACAGAAGTGCACAGGAGCATACAATAGGACTAACCCTTTTTCAAGTTCCAAAAAAGCTGCAGAGACATGGTGAAATTGGTCCATCAGAACCTTGTACTCCTTCGTACCACCTAAAGTTGAATGACTAAAATATGTTAGTTAAACAGTGGGATACATACCAAAGGCATGTGAAAGATCAAAGATTAAAAGACTCGTCAGACTTGCATGAATAGTGCCAGTCAGTATCGTAGATGTGACGGTGGAAAGCTATCAAGATGGGCAGCTTTTCATCAGTTGGTATGCTTGTGTCATCCTCTGTAGTAACAAAAAAAAAAGGATATTAAAGATGGATCTAACATGAATACATTTCAAAACAGAGGTCCTGCAGATTTTGGAAAGAGACACTAACCGACAGTATCAAGAGCTCGGAGAACCAAGTAGAAAACACACACCTACAGAAAAAGGCAACTGAATAAGAGATACTGCAAGATCAAACACAACTATACTGATGGCAATGTAAAGGAAGCAATAAATGTGGAAACTTTATTAATAAAAAAAAAAAGCTAAACATCCTTCTATGCGCTACATGATCCAAGAAAGACTCAAATGATATAACACAGGAGGTTCAAGAAAAATAGATTCCCAGTTCAAGAAAAAGAAAAACAATCTCCATTTACTGCAGCTGACACAAAGTGGCTCTAATCCGACAAAACCAATGTACAGAAGTAACTGAAAAACACAAACTCTAAAGATGCTAATCAAATACCACATGGATACATTTAATGTCATCGATTCTACATAAATAAATAAAAACTGTATCCCCCACCACATCTACACAATAAATGTAAGTTCCGATATTTAGATTCCTCCACAAATCAACACGTTTACCAATTACCACCAACAACAGACGCATAATGTATAGAATATGTTTTTTTAGAGGCGGAGAGGGACGTACAGCGTTACGGAGGTCGGTACCTAGTTGCTGGATAACGAGAGAGAAGCTGCGAGAAACCTTGTGGAGCATTGAATAGCAGAAACCCCAGTGTGGCTCTGGTGGGATCTGCTTCTCAGCTTTCTCGATCGCTCTTTTCATCTTCATCAGCGGATATACATCATCCGGATGCCTCAGCAACGTCCCCAAGCTCCCCATTGCTTCGCTTTCTCTCGATTCTAAAAATCAGAATCAGAGACGAACGATCTCCACAGTGACAACTATGCAAAGACAAAACAAAACTGGTGTGTTCTGTCTGCTACGAGACCCCACCCATCCCATCTGATCAGATTCAGAGAAGATCCTAAATTAAGGGACCAGATCGTTTTTACGGTCTGTTAATTTTTCAATTTTTTACTTGGCCGATAGCTGACGTGGCAGAGTAAATATTACGTGGCGGAATATAATTGGTTTATATTACGTAACCTCCACTGTTAAACTATTAAGTGGTTATCTCCGGTTTAGCCTCTGTTAGATGGTGACTTCCTCCGGTTAACAACAAACAGTTTTTGAGAAATTGAAATAAAAACGAAACGACAAAGGGTTATCACCACGATAGGTCATGTTGTTGCTGAAGATGACTATCGAGGAGCTCAAGAGTTTACACAAGACCGGATCATGGACGTGTGGGTCTGGTGTGGAAACCTGTGGGAAGGCCCACGGCAGTCAATGGATAACATGATGGTTCAGCCCAATGCCATCTCATAGTTTTCAGAGGCTCTCAAATAACATGTGGGCTCCAATATAAATATAACGTGGCCCAAAAATAATTATAAATGGAAAGAAACGGAAATTTAGTTAGAGAACAGGGTTAGAAGGATTTAACTGTAGAATAAATTTTGGATTATGGAATCACTAAAACTAACTAATAGTATCATATAAGATGTCAAGATTTGCTAGAAATGCTGTGTAGGGATGGTAATGTTGGATCTGGACCGTATGCCTGGCCCGAAAAAGTTTGATGTGGGGCGGGTTTGGGCCGTCATTTAGTAGACCCATATATTTGCGGGCCTAGCAGGCATGACTTGTGTCGGGATGGGCCAAAATCGGGATGGGCCAGGAATGACTTGCCGGATTCCAAAGACCCGCAAACCCTTTTTGCTTCCATCCAAAAAAACAAAAGAAAAAGAAAGAAGGCGTTAGATGTTCATTGACACATTTTAAGTTTTCGTGACAGCGGTTTTAGGGTCGATTGTGCTTCTGGTCTCTGATGTGTCTTCGATCTCCACCAGTGGAGCTTTTTCAAGCCACTGGAAGAAGTTTGCGAACTCACTTTCCAGTTTGCATGGAAGTGAATATCAAATAAGCAAACCAATGACTAATGAATTATGTCCAGTTTAATCGGCGACCTGAATCATGTTCTAGAGTGGCCTGAAGCGTCATGGTGTGATCTGAAGCGTCTTAGAGTCGTCTGAAGTGTCTGATGTGTTCATTACTAGATGTCATGCGGTCCGACCCGTAAAGGCTTACATGTTTTGCGGTATGAGTTTGGTTAGCCATTTTGGGGACCGCAACCCACGCGGGCCTGACACGTCATGGCCCGCTCGAAGACGAACTTGCTGTGGTACCGGACATAACATCTTGTTTGCCATCCCTAGTGTTGTGGTGGTGTGTCTTAAGCTCTAGGGCTTCACAATTCTCATCAAAAACATATGATGATGTTGTTCATATGTTTAGTGAGGTGTACTCCAACTTTCCTGGGGTGGATATTGACAAAGTGCCAGTGCCGACTCAACTACAAGGGCAAGCAGTGCAACGGTCTAAGGGTCCATGATATTAGAAATCCAATTTTTATAAAAATTATTTTAAAAAACAATTTATTTTTGTAAAGAAAAAATAAATAAATTTACATGTCTTTCTAAAAAATAAAACTTTATATGCTTTCATATTTAAATTTAATAACATTTAAATAATATAATTTTTAAGAAATCATACTAAAATTGTATTTTTCAAATATTATATGACCTAATTTTTTTTTACCCAAGGGCCCTTATAAACCATGAGCCGACCTTGAAAGTGCCATATCCCTGGAGCTGAACTAGAGTATGTAAACCCTTCACAACTGGTACATGATCTTGTAACTTGAAGAAGAAATCAATGGAGAGGAATAACGAGTAGGTGTGAGTGATGTTATGGCCAGTCTCACTTCTCTAGTGGAGGAAAGGTCAGAGAAAAAGATTTAGAAATCTTAATTGTATAAAAAGAAAACATTCCTTTTTGTAAAAAAAAAATATAAGTGAGGTTAGGTCACTGGGACCAAACACAATATGGGATTTGAATTATGAAATCTGCTAGAGATGAACATTAATCCTGGTTTCATGTAATCAAACGCATTAATGTTCGTTAGGGGTAGACACGAGCGAATATCTGAATCCACTTTCTTTCTTTTTTTTTCGAGGATGCACATATACATTTTGTAACTGTTTAGAATTTGTTTAATTTTTATTAAGATAGTGATTTTCGGCCAAAAATCAATAAAGTACATTGCAATATGCATATAAAAATTATTTAGTTAAACAAAATCAGTTTTAGTAGCTTTATCTCTAATTTTATAGCATATGGTATAAGACGTTTATTTAAGTGTATCATATTGATGAACACTATACTCCTTAATTATTGTTTTTGCTGGTACAATCATGCATGAGATTGAAATTGAACTCTAATGGAAGCTTAAAAAAAAACAGTTCAAAATACATATTGATTTGTTTTGAGATGTAAATGAATATCATAAATACCTTATAAATTGCAATATTGCATGATAACAAATCCATATATTGTACTGATGAAGGTGACATGCACTTCCACAAAGTCTATAGAACTATATAACATATATCTTGAAACTATGATGATAACTGGATCATCGTTCAAACTTATTGCAATGCCATGGTATATATATTATACATCTCATAAAGTAGGAATCCATATATAGTCGAACCCTAATATGAGTCCTGTGATCAGTTGGGAATAAGCTTGGAAGGAGGCCTGTCGAGCTTATGTTTAGGGCTGAAGTGACCATAGTCTCTCGAATTCATCCTCAGAATCCTCTCGTGTTCATGTATCCTTCTTTCCACAAACTGTCCACATATAGAGCATATTTATTCACCAACGTATCACTTTTGTTATTCTTGAAATCATCTAATTAGTTCTTGAAAATCAGACTGTTTTACTTTTTAAAATAATTACAATAATTATCAACGTTTAGTTGGCAACTTTTTGGGTTAAAACGACTAACCACTTGATGATTATCATCTTGGCGATATATCAGAATGGATGGTCGGCCTACAAAACGAAAATAAAGAGATTTGTTTGTTCTTCATATATATTCGAGATTAACCACTCCAAATAATTCTAACACATTATGTCTAAAAAGTAACCACTAAGTGTTTAGAAACGCACATGTGCAGCACAAGTCTTACTTTCTAAAAGACTGATCAGCACGTAATAGGCACATGAAGTTGCCGAGAAAAGCTGCAAATAAACGTTGTATATATATAGAGAGAGAGGTAAGAAACAAACCTGCAGAAGAGAGAGCAAACGCTAAAGCTGAAACAAGAAGACAGATGAAACCTAGTTTCTTCACCAGTGGCAATAAACCCATCTTCTTCTCCTCTTCTTATGAAAATCAAGTTAATGAAAGTGTTTTATGTGCTCTTAAGCTATATCTTGTTGATTTAGATACACAGTATCAAAAAAAGAACCTCATGTGTTTTGTTTATCACTATATATAATTCTATAAGAAAATAACACCACCACAGGTTAACTCTGCTTTAAATAAACAATGGTTTTACATACCTTTAAAGATTAGTTTGTGTGTTTATAATGAGGCTGCACCAATTATAATTAAAGATAAACAGCACTACAGATTTGATTTATCCATCATTTAATTAATGCAAATGTCTCTTAATGCTTTTGGTTTTATTTATTTCATGAAAATGGTGGGATTGGGAAAAAAGTTGAAAGGAGACCACTTTCCTGTTGTTGGTCACAATAAGTCTAAAGAAGTTAGTAGCTTGATTATTTATTTATATGTTTAATATGAGTGGATTCATTGTTTAATTTGTAGATTCATAACTCAATTATGAAACCATGGTAGAATCCCTTTTTTGTGAATGGTCCATGGTAGAAATCCTTGAAGACTAGATACTCAATAGTCTTATATCCTCCTATCAAGAGGAATCACTAGATATAAATCAATTGAACGGATATAACGGTATGAATCCTCTACTAATTATATATATGATGATATAAGCTATTGTGCTAATTCAAAAAGCTATTGGTGCTAATTCAAAAAACTATTGTGCTAATTCAAAAAACTATTGTGCATGCTAGCTAATTCAATGGATTGCTGATTGAGATAATAGAAAATTTGTTTTGTTGAACTTTGATTTGATGATCTGATTCGTGACCATAAATAACCTATATGGATAGCTGATTAATTGAGATCATTGAAAGAGAACAAAGTTGTTTGAACTTTGCTTTAATGGCTGATTGGTCACTATAATAAATACTCGACGTATTATCTTATGGTTGCACTTAAAGTAGGATGTAAAGATAATGTAGTGGATGATGACCGGACTCTCACGATTCTGATTGAAGAGCTTGACTAGTAAGTCATAATATCGTGTTTATTAACGTATACTTCGGGACTATGTTTTGACTTTTGAGGCTCGACAATATTATTTTTGTAGTTTCCTTATTTGTAACATGATGTTGGGCCTTTCAATTAGTAATTAGCTTCATTTCCGATACGTTTTCATAAGCTTCTGAGTTTTACAGCCTTGTACATTTGTTACCTAAATAGAAGTTAGGAACGTCAATGAGTGGCCTGGCCCGATCCAAAACTTGCAAAACCCGTAAATATTTAAGTCTGACCAGAGCAGCCCAGACCAAAAATACTTAGGGTCTATATTCTAAAGTTCAGCCCGGTCCTAATAAGTTCTTTTTCCAGATTTTATGAACTTTTCAGAATAATTTATTATAACATTATATTTATCACTTTCATCTTTTTGAATTATCTAAGTTTTTATAAGAACCAGTTTTAAATTTACATCTTCAAATATTAAGTTAGTTTAAATTTTTCCTTTTTTAACAAAAAAGTTTTTATACGCTTTAAATCCATATTATAACCAAGCCAAATTCAACAAAATTTAAAGAATAAAATTAAAATTAAAATTAATTATATAATGGAACAAAAAATATGTTAAAAGCAGTCAAAAATTTCACACTTGTATTTTGGAGAAAAAACATGTTCTAGATTATAAAAGAAAAACACATTTGTGAAATTTTGAATGTGGTTCTTGTATTGATCAGATAGATACATTCAAAATTTCCTTATTTTTTTTATTGAACTTGGATTAAGAATATTAAAACAAAATGTCAATTTCAATAATGACTCTTATTTTGTCAAAGAAAATGTATTGTCGGCTATGACTTTTGACTTCCTAGATATTTTTTTTATTTTTTGTGCAAACACTTCCTAGTATGCAAATGTAATTCTTCAAAACTAGAATATAATTCAAATGGACTTATAATTTTTCCGCCTCTAGTTCATTTCTAAGGATTTGGTGTTGTTTACACATTTATAAGGACTTTTCACAGTTATTTTAGGCCATCAATATCAGTCTTTAATGATTTTCCTACATAGTGAAGATTTTGTTTTGGTTATTGGCAATCGCTTGAAACTAAATGAAGATGAGGTAAAATGTAAAGAAACATTATCAAGTTATTCCAATTGCCTTTTCAATGCAAAAGGATGAGATAACACATGCATAGCTATAATGTTGTTCATAAAATAAAACAGCGAGCTACAAACTCTACTCGTGACATTGACTCCAAATCCACAAAATGATGGGAACACTATAAATTTATATATATAACTTTATTTAACCAAAATAACCTTTGATTATACATTTGTTATATGTATAGCATGTTATGTATATAGAAAAGAGCATGTTATTGTATACATAAACCAATTTATTATTATTTAATATAATAATCAATTATATTTGTTCAGGTAGATCTAAGAGAAGGAATGCTAATTATAAAATCACTTAATTAGGAGATCTATACTATTAAAATCGTTGAATCATCATGTGTTTTAGGTCAAGTACCGGCAACTATTGCTTCCTGCACATGGCATTTTTTTTAGAGAAGCACATGGCAAATTTTTCATAATTGATTACGACTTCCTAATTATTACTCTCTCTATTTCAACATATAAGTAGTTTTGAATATTTATTTTTGTTTCAAAATGTAAGTTATTTCTAAACTTCAATGCAGAAAATAAAAAGATAAAACAATATTTAAACAAAAAAGTTAAAAGCAAAACTAGATATATGATTTATCATTGAATTTTTTTCTCTCTTTAATTAAGTGATAAAAACATAAAAATGTTTTTCTAAATACTTATACTTTTAGGCAAAACTACCTAAAATTAGAAACAGAAGGAATACGCTTTTAATAACCGCTTTTAATACAACTTCTTAATTCTAGGGTTCCTCCCACTGCTTAGGAGCTTATGGTCCATTGGGGTTAACCTTTCCCCCACGGTAAAAAGTCCTTCTAGTGACGTTTTCATGACAGTCTTATTTTCCATACACGTTTTTTTCATACAGAAATGAAGAGTAACATGTAGAGGTATAATGTTAAGAATTAAATCCTAATATCAATTAATTCTTTTACGGTTTTACCTAACTTACGTTCTAGGTCTTCGAAACCTACAAAAAACTAAGAACACATTTTCTCAGTGATATCAAGAGCCCATATCAAAACACATAAGATGCCTTTTTAATTTCTCATGTCTTGACACATGCACGATGCTCTCAAGAAGGAATAATAAAATTGAAACTGAGGTAGAAAATATTTCAATTATCAAACAGGAAACTCCTTTATATAAAAAATTAATAATAAAAGAGGCTTATATATGTTTGTATTCATCAATGAACCATCCGTGATCAATGAATATAAAACAAACTACGCAGCATCTAAAATAGAATACTGCCAGGAAAGGGTAGAATAGGATTCCCCACTATGAGGCACGATGTATTGTAACCATTATTTTGTGATGTATTGGTGTATGGCTCTATTGGTGATATCTCGAACTTCGAATATAGCATAATAGTACATATATAATGATGTATAGTAATGTCTCTGCATACTGTTTCATAAATTAAGTTCAGTTATGATAGTTTAATTTGCATAGGTAGTAGATGAGTTGTAGTCTAGAAGACAAGAACGTAAGACTAAAAATTATATGCATAGAGCAAGTGATATTTTGGTCTTTACCCACTAAAATATGTATTTACTTTAATGGTGACAGTTTGGGGTCATTCACTATTAACACTCAAGAAACTATATAGTGTAAAAAATAAGGCTATTTAAAATATTAAAAGCATATTTCTCCATCTGTTTCATATTAATACATGTTTTAGAATTTTCAGACATATTAATAAAATATATTAAATTTTAGTTATAAATATATATTTTTTGTGTTTAACTGTTTCTATAATTTTTATTCAATAGAAATGCAATACACAATTAATTTCAATTAATTTTGTTGAAGTTAACAATTTTTAATTATTATTAACAAAAAATATTTTGAAAATGTAAAATATAGATCATTAAAAAATTTTTAAAAAAATCTAGGATCTTTTCTGTAACGGGAGTATTTATTACGAAAACACTTTCTACTCATGCAGCCTTTAATACAAACATTCATAACAACGATGCTTTTAATACAAAAAGACGGAACCAAGCACAATCAAACAACATACCCCATGACACATATCTCCCTCTTTGGACATAACTTAAAATCAGACAAAACAAAACGGCCCCATATTGTAATTTCGAGGTTTTCTGGACCACATTTCTAATACAGTAACGCATCAGAAGATGCCATGAGAGGCTGGTTCATACAACACATGTTCATATTCATCTGGTTCACGAGAAACTCATCAGGCTCTGGACTAGACAGAGGGTTCGGACAAATCCCATTGGTGTTCTCGAGGAACTCAATGATGTCGTTGAGAGATTCAAGCCTGTGGCTGAGTTCATCAAGCTGAGCTCTGAGAACAGAGTTCTCTGCTTCTACAGTTAAGTAGTGCTGCGTCGTGATGCTGACACTTGTCACGATCTCGTTGTTCTGTTCTTTAAGCTGGTTAACCTGAGCCGTTAGATCGTCGAGGAGCTTCTGTTTCTTCATCCTCGATCTCCTCGCTGACTCACGGTTCGAGAGCATCCTCTTCCGTTTCCTCTGCTCCATGAGACTCTCCTCCGATCCAGACGGTGAAGTTGTTCCCGACGACGACGGTTCCATTAGTAAACACACAAACAAACAAACAAACCCTTTTCTTTGTAATAAAGCAGGACAGGACCCAGATCGATGACGTGACGAACAAGAAACAAAAGAAAGACTTAGAAAAACTAGGGTTTTGATCAAAAAACTATGGAAGATAAAAAAAAAAACTGGAGATTAATTAGGAGAAACTAAGAGACGTAGTAAAGCCAGTAGAGGAAGACAACAGAGAAAGATTGAACGAGATGGGTCCTGCGCCTGATGGTGGAGTTTAGCATAAACCCAGAGAGGAAGATCTCACTGAGTATGATCGGAGACATGTGTCTCAATGACCACCAACTGCTGATTAAGCATCAATGTTTTTGTTCTTCTGTTTTTTTTTTTTTGATAAATCAATCTCACAAGAGCTGAGATCTTTTAGAAAGAACAAAACAAGGAGAAGAACAAGAGGAAGGAAGGCCAAATCTTTGAGAGAAGAGAGAATAGAGAAGGGGAGGGGGTCTGAATGGTTTAGGAGAATGAATTTATAGAAGAAAGTTCAAGTAGCGTTTTGAGTGTTTGTGCAACTTGATGAGAAGTGTGATACATTTGTTTGAATCTATTCGAGTGAAGAAGACTCTTTATTTATTTTATTTTATTTTTTCTTGCATCTTTTTGTAACAATTTTTTGTCATACCCTTTAGTAAAAGGTTTATAAAGGAGTATCTATATAAGTCTCCAATATTTTGAAGAAACTTAAACACGAAATAATTATTTTATAATTTAGTTTTCTCTATGTTAAAAATGAAGTTGAGAGAAACTTGAACAAAAATTTACAAAAACGTGTTGTGTTATAAACTTCCAAATATGCCTTGAGAAAGTTTAATTTTCAATAGCATTTACAAAACTCTCATTTCGTAAAAAAATTACATGTCACTATTTTATCATGTAAAAAACAAAACGTTCAATTTTGAAAAATATGCATTAATTAATTATAATACATTTATTAGAGAATTTAAAATGTGAAATATTCCAACAATATGTCAGTATATAAATTTGAAAATGGTTAGAAAATGCACGTTTTACACATAAAAGTTTGATTTATTTAAGTTTTTAGAAAACGAAAATTGAACATATTGGCCATTTAAAATTTATAAACTGTAGAGGTAGATACATAAGACAGCAAAGCTGACAAAAAAAAAGTAAAATACATATCTAAACGTGCAAACTATTTTTGGTTAAACAGTAAATATGATTTCTTAGAAGGAAAGAAAATAAAAAAACAAAAGTACAGAATCTTTTTCAAAGAAGAATGCAGATGAATACTTTTCTTTTTCTTCCCTCTTTTCTTTTTGTATCAGTGGAAGTAAAATTTTAGTTGATGTAAAAGCATAACTTAGTTATTTCTTTAATTTCCTTTAGTAAATAAAATATTCATGTAACGACAAAAAGAAAAGGAAAAATAATAATTATTCGTACTATGTACTATTTTTTTAACCCACTGAAGCCAGAATCTGTCTAGAAAATCTATGAACCATTAGAGCATCTTTAGTGGTAAGAATGGTAAAAGTTTCTCACAGAAAAAAAGAAATTCATAATTGAATTATAAAGTTTGTAAAATCGTTTTAACCACCGAATATATGACAACTCTTAATGCAGTCTCTTCCCTCTCTGTGAAAGTACCCTCATAAAGAATCGTTTTTTTGTCTCTTTCCTCCACCTGTGCACTCTCTCTCTTCACTTTCTTTATTTTATTGATTTTTACTAATTGAGAATCTACAAGAGAGCTTCCCGCTTCGGGTGCTCTTAGTTATAAAAAATCAACACCACCACCAACAGTGAATAAAATAGCAGAAATATAAAATAAACAAATGAAAAGCCTGAAATAAAGATTTTAAAAAGATTTAGAATCACAAAGGAATCTATGCTTAGAGTAAAAATGAGAAGAACATGTGTAAGGAGGCAGCAGAAGAAGAAAAAGTGAGAGGGACATGTGAGGCTGGGAGGAGAAAACTCCAGACTCAACACAGCTGTTTCTTTTCTTAATATTATACGTATTATTTAATTATTCAGATGCTTATATCTTTGAGGGATGGCATGTTCCTGGTATTTTATAACGTGAAATCAACTATATTGTGTTGGAGAATCACATTAGGATTAAATTAGTACATACTTGTACAGTAGTGGTTTAGTATATGACAATTAATATATTTCCACCGTATTAATCATAAATGATATACTACCTACCTCACAAAATATTTCCACCGTCTTAATCATAAATGTTACACTACCTCACAAAATTAGTGAGTGGAGTACTTGTAAAGTTGTAAAAAAAAATAGTCAATTTACCATCAAATCATTACCATCACTTTACTTTTAAAAATATCTTGGGAAACTGTGGAAGAGATCCACTGATCCAGCTCACTTCCCAAAAACGATGCATGAATTTTACCAAAATAGATTCACTCACCATACTTTTTACTTTTCTAATATTTTTTTTTGTTTCAAAATATTACATGTTTTAAATCTTTCATCAATATTAATAAAATATATTAAATTTTAATATTAAATATATATTATGTGATTTACTATTTTTATAACTTTTAACCAATCAAAGTTCAATAAATACAATTAATGTTTTTGAAATTTTCAATTTACTATTATCTAATAAAAATTACATTGAAATAAAAAATAAACTTTTTGAAATTTAATTTTTTTCTAAAACATGGATTATTTTGTAGCAGAGTGAGTATAATGTAATTATGTTATCATAAACTAGAAGTTATAGTCTAAAATAGTAAACACATAAATGAATTAAAAAAATGTTTACACATGGGAACCAAAAAAATCAGGAATACTCAAAAAACTTTGATTAGGTTTTGAAACTAAGGTATCTAAAAACTGAAACTATTATCATTGGTAATGATATCACTCCAATCTTGACAATCGTCTGTTAGAAAAATAAACTAGATTCTGAGGAAGTACATGTGTGTTCATTTATTACACGTTCAAGCTTCACTTGATTGAATTTTTTAGTACCAAAGTACAATTATAATTTTTCACAGTGGCTACTGACCATAGTAGAAGTTTTTTTGGCTTTTGAAGGTAACAAATGGTCTGAAGCATTCATGTGATCCTTTGTGTGTGTGTATGTTTGGCTACCTCTATCAACCAGAATCCCCAATAATTCACGTATAAAGCCTGAGGATAGCTACAAAGCTAATCTAATCTACACGTGTTGTCTTCTATCTCCTTTTAATATTTTCACTAGCAAACAAGTTCGCTTGGCAACAAAATAAGTTTTTAGATATCTAATTTCATATATAGATATCGACGGTCATTGTGTTTTCTTTGCTGTAAGAAAAAGTATGTTGTTGGAAGAAAATATGATCCGTAATTATCATGGAAGGTACATACAATCTTTGAGTGGAGACTACTTAATGAAGGTAATGGCGAAAAAGGAAAAAACAAAAATCAAAATTGTGTTCTATCTTTTGCAATCACATGACCAAACAGCAAACCCTACATCCTTTTTCTCGTAAATAATCCAAAGCTTCATCATTCCAATTTAGAAATATATAATTCCAGGACTATTATGTTAATACAAACAGTTAATATAATACAAATACAATCAAACGTAGATTTTCATGTAATCTCGTGGATACAATAACAAATACTTTATAGAGAAACTGAAAAACACACACACACACACAAGCAATGTCACAGGCAAAAAGCACAAATAGTTTTTTTTTTTTGTTTTTCTTTTGGTAACAAGCTTTTAAAAGCACAAATAGTTTTTACTTCAAAATAGATGTACATGTCAGATGCTTTTAAGATGAATCTATTCGTCAACTGAAAAATAAAATCACAATCAAATTCTCTCTGATTCAGCTTCTTGTTTCATGATCTCATCTTTTTCCTTTTGCACATTTAGAACCCGAAAAACTGGAAAATGTAACATAATGATCATGAATATAAAAAATAATGTGAAAAGTTGATTTTAATTATTTTTTGTAGCCTTACCAGCTTCTTCTTCTTTTTCTTTTTCTCAATGTATGCCAAAATCTCCTTCTGGCTCACAAGGGCTTCCTCCAAAGCCTAAACAGTAAAAAAGAACTCAAGTTAAACCCACTGATTAATAGGTCACAATTCAGATTAAACTATTAGTAGTTTAGGTTTTGTTTTACCTTTTTGGTCTCAGTCAATTCTTGCTCAAGCACTTGAACACGGTTAAGCGCAGCCTGAAGTTTCTCCTCCTTTTCAGAATCTACATTAGCAGGTTTCAAATCAAGGAACATGCACTTGTCTTCCAGTTCAGCCATGCGTTTCACCATCAACATATACTCAGAGCTTGAGACTGGTGCTACAAATTGAGCTTTGTTTTGCTTAGACATAGATTCCTCATAACAAACTGAGTTTCCATATAAGGCAGCCTCAGTGAGTTTGCGTGGAACGTCTTTAGATAGCCTAACCATTGCAACGATTCCCATCACAAAGGCCATGACCCCTCCCACAAGGAATCCATCCCTCTTCTTTGGTGCCCCCTTCCTCACGTAACACTCTAGACCTACATAAACTTTAATTAGTGTGTGCAAAGAAACAATTTTATTCTACAAATTAAGCTAAATATGAGAGGATAATATACCTTTAGAGACATTAAAACTTTCGGATTTTCGAGTTTTTGCAGGCCATGCCATATCCATAGACTTGTCAATGGTTGCAATTTGCTTCTCATGTGCATTATCTTCATCCTTTTTCTTATTGTTTCTCTCAAGATTCTGCTGCGTTAATGGAGAATCTCAGTATAAGTTTACCCTAGCTAGAGTATTATTTAGCTTATTTATAATGTATTATTGTTGTTCTGTAACTTACCTCTGGAACTGGAGTTGATCTTCCTTGGTCAACATGCTTGTGATCATCTTCTGAAATTGGTGAGCATTTTGCTTCCCGGTTTATAGCCATCTGGTTCCATTTTAAAAACATGTTTTTGTAAATATAATATTCAAGAACATAGTTTAACTGAAATTAATTTAGTCTTTTTAAGGACTTTGCATGTAAATATGTTAATTACCTTGAGAACCTCAGGATCATTCCATGGACCTTTGTCAGAGCGCATGCAACCTCCTTTGTCTTCACAAGTGCAAGAGCCTCCAAAGAACTCTGGCAACTCACTGTTTACAAATACAAAAAACCTTAGTGAATATTCAAGTTTCAATGCGCTAATGTATATTCAAGTAGCAAAGGAGAACTTATTCTTAATGATTCCAGAGATGCACCATGCATGATATCTTACCTAGCATCGATGACTTCAAGCAGTTTGCTATGATATTTGTTCCCAAGAACATGAATCTTTGCGGTAGTCTTGGGATCAAGAAACGACTTAACTGTGCTCCACAAGAGCCTGAACCCGGAACCCGCATTGATGATGAACATCCGGTTCAACGTCTACACATAAATCCAGCACTCAACAATTTTAAGACCTTGTTTTGTTTACGTTTGTTTTTGTTTTTTACATTTAGTATGTAATTAATTTTTTTTTTGAAAAATCAAGATATACTCCTTCTGTATTTTTTAAAAGAATGACGTTTTAGATTTTATTTTTGTATTTGAAATACTGATGTTTTATAATTTAATTAGTTCAGTTTATTTTAATTTTTTTTTTTAAAATGTAAAACGTAAAAGTATAACTGGTGAATTTAATCGGAAAACAAATAAAAGTTAAAACTAAATAAAGATAAAACAAAAAATAATAGATAAAATTAAGTATTTAATTTTGTTAATATGTGTGAGAATCCTATAACATCAATCTTTCAAATATGGATGGAGTATTTGTTAATGAAATATTTTAGGTTTAAAATTGTGAAAGCTCTTTTGTATTGTTCACATTCTTATAAATTAGCGTTTGAAACAGTTGATGTATAATATAAGACGAATGGTTTTTGGAAAAATCACAATTTATACCTCAGGATAATTTTCATTGTCAATCTTGCAAAGCCTTTGGAGAAGCTCTCTCGCGGATTTGCTGAAGTTCTTAAGACCCTAATCACTCGGAACAACGCAAACGTAGATTTAACCAATCAATAAACTTACCTTTATTGTACTCAAAGACGTGAAGGATATATTTATCATAGACATACCACGCCTTGGACGTCAAGGATTGTTGTGCTCTGATCAATATGCTTATTGGCAGCAACAGAACAAGCGGGGAACTTGATCTTGAAAGTCTTCTCGAACTCTTTGACATGATATTTCACGTAACGGTCCATCGTTGTCACTTGAAGCAGCTTGTTAGCATCGATTTGACCTAATCTCTCAATGTAAACGGGTCTGCCTTCCTTGTCTACTCCATGATAGCCTTGAGGGTAATGCTTCATGACATCATCTATCTCTTCGAACTCAAAATCCTTCATCATAAATTAGAAACATATACTATAGAACTTGTTTTGGTAAAGTTATATATATTAATCAACATGAGATAAGAGTTGGCCACAAATGCTACCAGAATTTAGCAAAGAGATTCACCTCAATGATTGTGTCAGCGCCAAAATCTTTCCTCCATTGAATCATGTCATTCCACATTTGCTTAGCTTTCTCAATGTCAAACTTTCTTGCCCTCAGGAATCTGTTTATATTCAACATAAACTTTTAAATATTCTGGATAAAGTTTCATGTTTCTGATTATTACAACAAGATTAAATAAGATGGATCATGAACCACTATATCAATTTTATAATAAAGGGTTTACTAACATTTTTTTTTCATTTTGCTAACTGATTTATAATGCCTCAAAGATTTTATTTTGGTTAAATTATAAGACATAAAAAGTCGTAACTGGGAGCGTTTTGTATCGACTCTCATCGTGTTGATACAATCATCGAGGTGAATTTAATTTTATCACCTAATACTCAGGTCTAGAATGAAATAATAGTCTTTATGATTTGGTCACGTAATTGGTTAGAAATTAAGAGAGATTAAATGGTAATAAAAAGAAGAAGAAAAAATTGTATACCGAAGCATCAAATGGAGATCATCGAGTTTGGAAGGCAAGAGCTCGTCAAGGACAAGAGCTTGACGAAAAGCATCAAGAGCTTGAAGATCTTCTGCATCGATGTCGTCCTCAATCGGTACGGACATGACTCTGCTGGTGCTTCTTCGACCCTTTTTCTTGAATGAGTTCTTGAATCTGTTGGATGCGCTTATCGCTTTCTTCTTCAGTGAACACATCTTCACTATCTTCCTCTCCTCCTCCGACATCTCTATTTCTGATATTCCGACAATTCAGTTTGCATTAGTCTTAAGAAATAATTACATGAATTATGGCAAAATATGAAATCATGACTAACCAGGTTTGGTCTCGGCCATGGATAGATGAGTTTTAAAGCACTCTGTTTGCACACGGCAATTGATTACCTACCAAGAAAATATTGTCAAGTTCATTTAAAAGGAAATTTAGATCAAAAATGTGAAATGAATCTAAAGAATCAAGATGAGTTATTAACCAAATGTGTTTTTAAGATCCAAAAGATGAGAAAGCTAAAGACATGAATTGAGAGAGAGATTTTCTTTACCTTATTGGAGAAGAGTGTTTGAGGAGGGGTAAGGGAGGTTGAAGATAATGGAGAGGCTCATCTGAAACTAGTTCATAACATGGAGACAACTCTTTTGGTTCTGATTCTATCAACCTATATATTGACATGGTCCTAGGATTTTTCGAATTAATATCTATATACTTTAAAGAAAAAAATCTAGCTCTTTTAAGAAAAAAATTATAGAGTTGTTAACTATGAGCAACCAATCATTTAAAATAAATAAACATGAAGACAAAAATAAATACAAAAAATTGAATATGAAAGATAAGAGAAAGCGATGTCAAAAAAGAAAGAAAGAGAAGATTAGATAATAGAAAGCGTGTCTTTAACAGGCGAAGTGCAGCCCACTACTTCAACATTTTCTCAATGTTAAAAAGGATTTTCATGTCAGCCAAAGTATCTCATGATATTGATTTTATTTTATTTTTGTAGTAGTCTATTGTAAACTAGTAAGATTATCTATCTGAATTAAATACACACAGTGAATTTGGTTTACTTGAAACAATAGACCAAACAAAGTTTATTTAGAAAAAAATATTAGTTAATGCGCGCTAACAAAGACTCTTGTTATTTAAAATAAATAATTGAAAATATAAATAAAATAGTTTCATATTTGTAAATAATATATCCCATTACCACATGGTGACGGTGCTGAGATGCATGATTGATTCTTTGTTCAAATATATCATTTACAAGTATGTTTGGAAGAAGCTGGTCTCATTGTACAGCAAGCCAAAAGTATTTATTATTCGTTGAAAATTAATATACCATTTCAAAATTAATATTGTAACCATTTATCCATGCTCATTCATAATTTCATATAAACTGCTCGGATCCAATATGTAGTTATAATAAGGGTTTTTCTTAATTTAAACCTCGAACTATTTTTAAATCGGATGGAAAACTTTCAACTAAAATTTTATATTATTAAACCCTCAACTATTAAATTATTAATGTCGTTAACTTTTCGTTAACAAGGTCGTCTTTTATAAACGGGAACTCGGCAAATTGAAACGCAACGTTTCATATAATCTAGAAATGACGTGACATGCTTAAAATCAACGAGTATTTTAGTGATTTAAACCTTCAACTATTTTTAAATCAGATGGAAAGCCTTCAAGTAAAACTATATGTTTTAAAACTCTCAGCTATTTAACGTTTAATGCCTTTAACCCTTTATAAACAAAAATCGTCTTTTCTGAAATAAAAAACGTTAAATTGGAACGCATCGACAATCACGATTCATCCCAAATAAAAAAAACAATAACAGTTTTTTTTTCTTTTTCAAGAATCATAGAAGGTGAAATAAGTCAAAAAATTTTGTTGATTCTAATATCAATTCTTTCTCTCATGTTCATTTATTTATCAAAAAGGTAAAATTTAAAATGTTAAGTAACCTAGGTTATCCATCTTTTCACGTTCGAAAATTTACCTATAATTTATCAAAAATTAAACATGAGAAAAATAATTAGAATTAGAAACAATAAAGCTTTTTGCTTATATCATCATTGATGGTTCTTGAAAATGAAGAAGATTTTTTTTATATTTGGCAATGAATCCTGATTGTCCCTACCCATTGATAAAGAGAATTTGAAGCATCTCGTGTCGTTTATGTGATTGAATGAAACGACGTGGTTCAATTTAATAAGTCTTCGTTTAGAAAGGACGACTTTGTTTAGGGAGGGTTAAAAGCATTAAAGATTTAATAGTTGAAAGTTTAAATACATAAAATTTTAGTTGGAGGTTTTCCATCCGATTTAAAAATTGTTGAGGGTTTAAATCAGTAAAATTTATGTTGATTTTAAGCATATGTGTCATTTCTTTGATTATATGAAACGATACGTTTTAATTTAACAGGTCCCTGTCATAAAAAGTGATTTTGTTAACGGAGGTTAACGATATTAACGATTTAATAGTTGAAGATTTAAAAACATAATATTTTAGTCGGAGGGTTTCCATACGATTCAAATATAGTTGAGGTATAAATTACTATACACCCTTATAATAATACTGTTCATAACAATAAAACGGGCTTAATTCTAGTACATTTGTGTTCCAACTGTGCTAGTGTATTAATCTGATATAGCGACTAGCCGTTATTTACAGTTTCTCTAAATAGATGTTTGCACCATAAAGATTCTACCTTCTGCTTTTTAAGTCGGTCAGTGGGTGATATTTGCCTCTGTCAAATTTTACCAACCAATGTTCTCAGGCTATTATATATAGATGAAAACTTAAAGGTGAGGGTTATAAAATTATTACAAGGGATGGACTAACATCTTTATTATCTATCAAAACATTTTCATGTAATGACTGTTAATAGGTTAGTCCATCCCTTGTAATAATTTTATAACCCTCACCCTTAAGTTTTCATCCAGGCTACAAATCTTTAAATCAAACAGTCAACCACTATCTTTACATATTCATCTTTCTCATATAAATCAAAAGTTTTAGGGGTTTGTTCTTAATAAATCAAAAGTTTTCTTCCAATAATCCTTATGAGTTTCTCCCACTTAAAGAAGAAGACAAGAGGTGATCTAGCTTTACGGAAGCTTCTTTTGGTTATGTGTCAAAGCTCTAGCTAGTTTGTTGGGTTTGTGAATTTAATATATTGGCTTAGATTGATTTCTCTTAAGAGTCTATAAATTGAGACTGAGTTTTTGTTTGGTCTTTTTTGCAGGAGAAAGAGAGGCTAATAACAAACTAAAGACCATTGAAGACTACATTTGTTCCTTCAAATCATAGGTTTGCTTTTCGATAGATATATGATACATGGATTGATTGGTTGGTGTTGTACCTTTAGTTTTTTTTTGGCTTTAGAAAATTGGCTATGAATTTTTTGTTTTGGGTTTAATTTCTTTTGTTGTGGACTTGTTTTCGTAGCACTTAATAAAAACCGTCGAAAAATATGTATTTTTTCAAAGTTAACATATTTCATTTTCTAACTTTTTTTTGATGTAGCTCTATTTTTTAACTAAAGAAAATATGTTATAAAAATGCTTTAAAAAGAAAAATGGATGTCCAAACCACTTATAGCCACTACTAATTAACTCCATAATCAAATTTATTTTTAAAAGTATATTGCAAGTGCATAGTGAACTACAGTAGTATTTCAGAGATCGAATCGACGAAGACTAAAGTTATATAAACTTTTCAAGAATGGAGTTAAGCTAAGATAAAATGTGTTTGTTTGTAGTTTTCAGTTGTAGAAATGTAAAAGTAAATGGTCCTTTTTTAACACAATCAAGTAATTGGTTGGCTTTATTTAGTTAATGTGTCACACACAAAGTTATAATTTTTTAGACACTATAGCCTGCAATTTTCCTAATTTGCATGCAAGATGCCAAAATAATTGTTGACGGTGGAGATTATTTACGTGGCACTAAGAAATAATTTGTTCTTGAGGGAACGTTTCTTTATTAAAAACGTGCTGAGGTGTTCATATTTACATGTTTTTTAGGAAAAGTTAAAAAACAGTTTCTTAATCTTTTTTAAAGAAAATTAAAAAACTATTTTTTAAAACACTTAAATAAAAAATAGTTTTTTTAATTTAAAAAAAAAATTAAAAAATAATTTTTTAATTTTCCCTAAAAACTCACTCTAAAAACATGTGGATAATCATGCCTTAGCTAAAAGCATGCAGCTTGCCAAAAAGAATAGTAATATGTCTTAATTATACACACAGATGTATTTCAACGTTATTGTACTTTTGCAAATCGTTATTTACTAGAACTAAATATTTTCTGAATTGAGCTTTTGAAAGAAGATGTTGCACCGACCAAATAGTATATGAAAATCTCTTAAATATTATTTGTAATACATGTTATTTCCACAATTATTTTTACAAAAATTATATAACATGTTAGAAATGATAAAAAGGCACACGAGGCTAATTGTGACACAACAATTATATTTAATATTAATTTTTATTTTTAATAACTTTTTTAAAATATAAAAATAACTCATATATCAATAATAAAATAAATATATTTAAATATAATATTAAATAAAATAATAACAAAAATATAAATTTTTACATTTTAAATATTATTTAAATATATCTTTATAATCATAAAATTTATGGGGAATTTTCGTGTTTACCACATTATTGGTACCACTTTTCATTTTTATCTTCATTAAAGAGACATTCTTATAAATACCATTTTTAAGAAGTGATTTTTAAAAATTAGTTAAAATTCTAAATTTTACATTCCTAAACTCTTCCGCACCCTAATCTCACCCCTCAACACTAAATTTTAAGTATTAAATTAATTAAAATGTTATAAGTGTGTTTTTCTCTTAAAATAAAAATAAAAGTGATTAAGATAAACATGAAAATAGTACTAGAAAAGTGATATATTTGACAATTTCCCGAATTTTATTATTAAACAAGATTTTTTAAAAATTATACATTTTTCAATAATTTATAAATTTTAAATTATAATACCATTTGTTTTCTTTTGATATCTACAATTTTTAAAAATTCTGTTTAGTTTTACCTTTTGATAATTATAAAAAAAATTATATCAGTTTCTTGAAAAATATTATACAAACTGATTCAATATATCTTAACCAAAACAAATAAATAAAAAATTATCTATGATTATCATTTTAAATATATACATATATATTTAAATATAATTTAAAAAATGTTTATTTTATCTTAATATTATGTTTAATTAAATTAACATTTATATTTAAATATTGATTTAAAAATAATAAAATCTAAAATATTAAAGAATTTTGTTTTTAAATATTATTGTAATTTAAAAATCTTATTTTTGTACATGGTGTGCAGAAAAAATATAGTTTATATGATTTGGGTAGTTGTGGCCAGTAGCCTGTTACCATGTATTCTATATCTTATTATATGAACACCTTCACAGAGAGTTTTGAAGGAATAACAAGGACTCTAAACGCGTTGAAAGACTACTACAAAAAAAAGTATATTGTTTTTCATATGTAAAGAGCTAACTCTAAAATTTGGAGTCTTGAATAATATTCTTTCCGTTTCATTTTAAATGTCATTTTTGTTTTATGCACTCAGGTTAAAGAAACAATTAATTTTGTATATTTTTATATAAAAATATTATTACCTATGAATCTAATCATATTTCAACCAATACAAAAATTAAATTATAAAACAAAATTAATAAATTTTACATTAAAAGACGAAAACGACACTTACTTTGTGACGAAATTTTTTCTCTACAATGACATATAATATGAAATGGAGAGAATATGTGTTAAGTGATCAAACATATATATACAACAAAAAGAGGATTATTAACTAGTAAACCTAAATTTACATGATTGCTCATAATGGAAGAAGATAAAATGGAAAACATAACCTACGTTGAAACATGGTGGTAGTGGATCAGAACTGGTAACCACTTGGTGCATTGGATTGACATGAAGATAACCGGAATTAACCATTTCCTGAGGATAAACGGAGTTAACCATCTCATTAGATGGCATCACATTGCTTGGTAAGCTCGCCATTGGAGCTGAGAGAACCTCTTTGGCAAAAACGTCAATGATATCGATATCCAACCTTGGACTCACAGCTGCTAGTTTCATTGATAAGAACTGTTTCAAACAATATCAGATATATATTAGAGTACAAAGTAAAGAAGCACATATCATTAAGAAAAAAGACTGTGTATAATATGTTGGAATGAATTTTCAGACCTCGACTTGCCTATGAAGAGACAGAACATAGTTAAGGATCTCATCAAGCATCCCTGCTTAGCTTGTGATCTTGTTGCATCCAGGAAACAAATCTTGAAGATACTTCATTCTCTCACTGATCTTTTCTCTTCTAACCTTGACAGTTTAATACTCAATTAGTCTCCAATGATTTTGAAAATATAAGGGATTAAGTGAAACTAATTAAGATTCACTCTCTCTCACTCTTTCTGCAGTGTTGTGGCTATCAGTGGCTTGGCCTCTACGTGCACGAACATGAATATAATCCGTTCTGTGCGACTCCTTGGTCATTTTTGATGAATCGTTAGAGCAATATTTTTCTTCTAAATCTCACCTTGTGTAGCTCCATTCATCTTCTTCTTCTTGGTTGCAGTGATAGAGAAACAGAGTAAAGGTGAGGGTAAAAGAGGAAGAAATATTTATAACCAAATAAAGTTTAAGCAATCTCTTTTTGTACTTAGTCTATATTCATCGCATCAGATAAGTAGGGCCACGTACAAAAACCTTGAAGTTTTAGATGATCGTAGTATTTGTTAAGTTAGATGGATTTCTAACCTAAAACTAATTAGTGATAAATAGAGTGGCAAATCTATTTTATATACTGCTAAGGATTTCTTCTAATTTTTTATGTGAATATTTTATGTCTAATACGCCCCAGGATGATGGTTTTTTGAGCATCAATCTCGAAATGTTCGGATTAGACTTTGTGGATCGAAAGCTCTAATATCATGTGGTATACTAGTTACAGCCTTTGTACAGTATCTAATAGTATTGGAAATTGAACTTTGGAATGTGAATTGTGTTGGTTGGAGGAATAAGAAATTACTAAAAATAATGCCACAAAAACTTGAGTGTGAAGAAGAATCTTTTCGAGCTGGAAGGTCTCAAAGTTTCTATAATCAAACGAGCACACATGAACATCACGTGGGAGTGATTGTGCCGTGGTATAACACAAACACATTGAAGGGTATATGCTCTTTAATTCCTTGAGCTTCGTTTTGATGGTGACAAAAGATTGCGAGTGTTATATTACACTGTTGACAGGACTGGTAACGTAGCACTATTCACATGAATTTATGTGACAAGAGAGGTTCTCTGAATCTTTGTTATTCAGATCGCTCATGTATCTGATAGTCATGATCCACTGGCTTACTGTATTGTTACTGTCTGATACTGAGACGGTGAAAGAGAGACTTGCCACGTGATCGACATGCTCTTTCTATGCATGTGGCTTGCAAGGCCCATCACCACACAAGTTAGCTTTAGATTATCACATTTCACCTATACTTCTATCAGCAAACATCTAGAAGAAAAGGACCTCTTAGAAAAAGCATGGCAATTGTTTTGAAGTCTCTAAATATATTTTTATTTATCACTTCTGTTTAATTTATTGGAGTGAAATCGAGTGGAAAAAAATCTAATTTTATGTTTGTATTCTTATTATTTATTAGGCCTTTGAAGCACAACTATGGAGTTAGTAGATAAAGAAAATGTAGTCCATGATTTCTACGATCGTAGAGTGAATAATTTGTCTATATAATGATAAAAACATAAATAAAAAATATAATATTTGGTACCAAAATATAATGAACAAAGAACGAATTCATGTGGAGGCGGGACACTATTTTTTTAATTCTTTAATTATCCGTAATGTGAGAGAATTTACTCAATCAGAATCTCAAGATACAATCACATTTTGACTATTCCGCATCACTCAGAATAGAAGCTACCAAACTTTTTTGTGTTATACTCTCATACACACAAAACATACTAACATAACTATTTTAAGTGGGAAAAAGTTAACTTTTGTTATTGAAAGTGTGTTTTCTACATTGCTAACAAACCTTTTTATAAAAAAATAATGAGAAAGACAAGTTTCATTTTCAACACAGAAATGAAACCTCTATAGTACACTAATGGAGACTTTAATTTTTGTCAATAATTATGTGAAATTATTCTACATTTAGACCAAAAAATTAAAGAATAAAATTATTATTGTTTGATTAATTCAAATAATAATATATTTTAAAATAGATTACTTTTTATATTATATCAATATAAAACATCAACAAACATGTATTTGGTTTATAAGATTAAGTTAATGAATATAAAGTCCAATTAACAAATCAAACCTAAATTCAATCAAATATCTAATGTGTGTATTTGCTATTTTATACAAGTTTCTCAAATCACATATATTGAAATTTCATTTCTCATTTAATAAAATTTATTTTTGACATATAAATATACTATTTATAATATTTAAGAAAATAGTTCCAACAGAAAAGAGGTGAGGGTATAAAGTTGTTTTAAATAAAGAAACGGTACTTGCTTTTTCATGTGATGAGCTGATTTGGACTAAGTCTTTTCACTATCATAATATACATGCATACAATTTCAAAGTAGTGTCACACACCTAATGTGTGGGTTCCACATTCTGTTTTGTATGTATTCGCATAAATACTTGTATGTATATTTCTACTTGTTAACATGTATATATGCAAGTAGAAGTCGACCCTTCATATTAATAATTTTCAAATCCATTTGTTCGATTTGAAAATTACTGGATTTATGAAAAATTTCTAAATTCTAAAATATATTTATAAATCTATTAAATTACTAGAACTAATATCCCTCACAAATATATATATATATATAGATATATGAAAATTTTCTAAATCTAAAATATATTAATAAATCTATTAAATTACTAGAACTAATATCCCTCAAAAAAAAAATATATATATATATGTTTTTTGACATCACAAATATATTTATGTGTGCCGTATTTGCGTCTTGACATAACTATATAAATAAATATATACGCAAACGTGGGGATATGCATTTAAGTCATAAACAGAGTAGATTATTATTTTTTGCTGAAGTATATGATCCTCGGGTAATGCTCCAATTCTCTGACACCTATCATTATTTCTTATTATCCAACTATCAAATGAGTTCTATGGGCTTTCCTTTTCCTATGTCAAAAAATTCAAAAGTCATACAACAATCGAATACTAGAACACCATTGCATTCTTTATTCATAATAACAAACAAGAGGAAAACATCGTAGCCATCAAATTATTAAAACTAATAATAAAACGAAACGAAAGAGACAAACATCATTTAATTAGGACCGACCGTTTTGAACACGAGTCTCTGACTTAGTTGAATCAGAATCAATATCAACAGGATATCTGTCGATGCAATGTTCCCAAGGACTATTTGTCGAAGCCTTGACATTGTTTAGAGCCACCCATACCGCACTGTTACACTTAAACCCTGACCCTAAAGCAATCTGCCAAACTTTATTACCTTTCTTCATCCTCCCTTTTGCTTCTATGTATGCCAATTCATACCATATTGAGCTAGATGAAGTGTTACCAAATCTATGTAACGTTGATCGTGATGCCTCCACATCGATTGGTGCTAGGCCTAGGTTCTTCTCTAGCACATCGATCACGGCTCTTCCTCCAGCATGTATACAAAAATGGTCGATGGCAAGTTTGAAGTCCGGGACATAGTAATGCTTAACCTTATCTTTGAAAAGTTTCTTGGCCATGAAGGTAACGAGAAAAAGAAGTTTCTCGCTTAAAGGAAGAATCAACGGACCCAACGTTGCTATGTTTTTCTTAACCGTTCGACCAGCAACATCGGTTATGTCCTTAGACAAACTCACTCCGGTTTTACCGCTCTCATCGTCTCCTTGTTGCACACATCGAAAAGACTTGTCGTCAGCTCCGGTATGCGTCCGAACCGTGTGAACTAGCTCGTACTTGGACCGTCTACGATCTCTAGGCTTGTTGGAAAGCAAAATAGCAGCCCCACCAACACGGAACAAGCAGTTTGAAACCATCATGGACCTATTATCACCAGCATAGATGTTATAAGTGATGTTCTCTGTGCTCACCACAAGAGCATACGTGTTTTTATGGACATGCAACAAGTCCTTAGCCAGGTCAATGGCTATAACACCAGCACTACAACCCATACCACCAAGATTAAAGCTTCTCACGTTGCTTCGGAGCTTGAAAGTATTAACAACCATCGCTGAGAGTGAAGGAGTTGGATTAAACATGCTTGAGTTCACCACAAGTATACCTATATCCTTAGGGTTAACTTTGGTGTTCTCGAATAGATTTTCGAGCGCACCGATGATTACTTTCTCCGTCTCTTCCCGCGCCGCCGCAAAAGTCTTCCGGGGAGGGACCTGAAGCAGTCCCTCGGGCCCGTGAGTTTCATCGCCTAGACCCGAACGTTCTTGAATCTTTCTCAAGAAGTCAAGCCACGACGAGTCGTCGCACGTCCCGTTCCGAGAAGGGTCAGCTTTTCTTACTTGATAAAATATATCCATGACCTTGGAGATACTTGATCTACAATGCTTTGGTGGAAGGTAGCATGAGTAGTCAACGAGGTAAACCGGTTTGGGCCGGGTTACGATGTAGAGAACCGAACCGAACACGGTGAAGGCAAAGAGTGGAGCTATGGTTAGGAGGTTGTGTTGGAGATAGGAATAGTATAAGTGGTGAAGATCGTCTATGGTAAGCCGAGAGGCTTTTCCGGCGACGATCGCCGTTAACGGGAAGAAGCAAAGGTTGAAAAGGTTGGTTATGACGTAATGGTAAAGGAGCTTTACGTTAACGGACGTCATTGCTCAGTGTGTGTGTCGGAGAATAGCATAGGAAGCGATGAGATGTATTTGTATGGATCCTCTTTTGTGGTCCGTTACACTTTTACATGCATTTATAAAGACATGTGTATACTCATGCTCATGCATGCATACACATTGAAATAAATCAGTAGTCCGATGAAAGGTGCCAAAAAATAGGAAAGTAGTCTGATGAAAAGTAAGAAAAAAGCATTAGACACTAGATTCATTTCGATAAAAGTAATGCTTTTCAATTTTAAAACAAAATAACTATATATAAACATTGTATCTTGAAGTCATAAATTCATTGTCTATAATAACTTGATTATTATTCCAAATAAAAAGTCTAGATTTCTGTCTCTAATAACAAGATCTTCTTTTACCATAAAATTTACTACTAGTTTTAAATTAAAAATTGCACTAGAATAATAAATAGGTTATAGGGCTAAATATGAAACATGTGTATTGAATTTAAGAGAATTTTTGTACTTAGCAATGATAGGCTAAACCGACATAGAGTCTGACTAATTATGGGATCAGTGATTCTCGGGAATGAGTATTTCCGCAAGTTTATACTCGAATATCAGTAAACAAATGTGGAATGTCTGGAATAAGATCATTTGAATACAGCTAAGTTTAATCTTAAGAATCTTATTTTACAACCAGATCCTAGAAGACTTGTTAATTGTGTCAAAGAGCCCCGGTTATTCCAAGAAGAAGAAGTTATTTATAAATCAATGTCTATAATAAACGTGTATGTTAATGTAACATCCGGTTTCTAGTACAGGTAGAAAAATTTAACAAAATTGATTTCATCAAAGAAGTGTACTAAACTTTTCAGTTATTCATTCATATAAAATTCTACGATTAAGCGTGTTTTATTTGGAATAGTAAAAACATAGATGATATACCGGGAAGTGATTTGCAGTATCGTGTGAATGAGATTAAAATATGGAAAAATATCACATGGTAATTGCATAGTCATTAAATAGACTTCCGAATTTTTAAAAAATTAATCCACAGTCTAGAATGGAACTCAGGCGCCGAATGACCAGACGTGAAAGATCCATTAACCATATGTGGTCGAGGCGTTACAATTAATTGGCAATCACCTTTTGAAATATATATGTAACATCCCGAGTTGTGATATATGAAAAAGTTTAAGAGTATTGATTTGACTATCTATGTCACCAAAGTTGATTTATCTTTTTTGTCACACATCCGTTTAGAACTCTAGGGTTAAGCGTGATTGGGCTGGAATAGTGAAATGATGAGTGACCTATCGGGAAGTGATTCACGATACAGTGCGAGTGATGCCAAAACACGGGGAAAGGTCGGATGGTGGTTGCAGGGCCAGTAAACAATGATTTCGAGCCTTGGAAAAATTAATGCACGGCCGTTGAAACGGGATGGACCTCACGGGCCGAGAGAGCGGACATGGGTGGCCCATTAGCCGTGGGCGGTCGGGGCGTTACAAGTGGTATCAGAGCTGGTTAGCCATCTCGGTTCTAACCCGAGAGGCGTCTTGAGACTTGTCGTGGGGCGCAACGTGAATGTTGTGTTCTTTGAGAGGGGGTGAATTGTAACATCCCGAGTTGTGATATAAAAGGTTTAAGAGAATTGATTTGGTTACCTATGTCCCCAAAGTTGACTAACCTTTTCCGTCACACATTCGTTTAGAACTCTAGGGTTAAGCGTGCTTGGACTGGAGTAGTGAAATGATGGGTGACCTATCGGGAAGTGATTCGCAATATAGTGCGAGTGAGGCCAAAACACAGGGAAATGTCGGGTGGTGATTGCAAGACCAGTAAACAATGATTTCGAGTTTTGGAAAAATTAACGCACTACCGTTGGAACGGGATGGGGATCACAGGCCGAGAGAGCGGGCGTGGGTAGCCCATTAGCCATGGACGATCGGGACATTACAATATGTAACCTGTACACTTTACTTAAGCATATTTTTGAGCATCCAAAAATTAACGTATAGCCTAGAATGGAACCCATGGACTGAGTGAGCAGGCGCATAAGTCCCGTTAACCATATGCGGTCGAGGCGTTACAATTAATTGGTTGTCACCTTTTTGGAATACCTGTAACATGTACACTTTAATTAAACATACTTTCGAACCTCTGAAAATTAACACACAGTCTGGAATGGGATCTAAGGATCGAGATTACAAGCGCAGAAGACCCATTAACCATGCACGGTCGAGGCGTTACAATTAATTAGTCGTCACTTTTTTGGAATACATGTAACATGTATACTTTACTTAAACATACTTTCAAACTTCTAAAAAATTAACGCATAACTTAGAATGGAACCTAAAGATTGAGCAAATAGACACATAAGATTCCATTAGCCATATGCAATCGAGGTGTTACAATCGAGGTGTTACAGTTAATTGATCGTCACTTTTTTGAAATATACGTAATATGTACTCCCTCCGTTCCTAAATATAAGATGTTTTAGGTAAAACACGGTTATTAAGAAAACTACTTTTTATCTAGAATATATTATTAAAATTATAAATAAAAAATTAATTAACCAATTACAAAATATAACTATTAAATTTGATTGGTTACACAGTTTTTGATAAAGTTAAAGTTACCTAGAAATATGAAAACATCTTATATTTTGGAACATAAAAATTCTTCTAAACATCTTATATTATGGAACGAAGGGAGTACATTTTACTTAAAACATAGAATATAATATGTACCTGTGTTTATTTTAACAAAACGTTTCCATGCTTGTCCAATGGCTTTGATTCAACCAGTTCCCAAATGAATAGAACTTTGGTCCCAACCTCTATCCATACTTCACAAAAGCATTTTGTTGAGTTTTTTTCAAATTCACATTCAATTCAATCTGTCTCGTACCAATCAGAGTTAGAAATTACTTACTAGACATTATTGTGTCTAAACTCCAACATGAGATTTGGATTGATTTCATAACAAAGTTGTTGAGGTGGAATGTTGATTCCAGTTTTCAACAAATTCTTGATAAATTAACGAGCTACTATCTTTATACACATAATACAATTGACTTTTACATTCGGTAAAAGAATATAAGAGTATGTCTTCAAGTACATGGAGAACTAACCATATATTTACAAACCAATCTACCGGTTCTTATGAACTTAGAGATCGACCTTAACAGGATATCTATGGATGCAATGTTCCCAAGGATTCTTAACAGATGGCTCGACATCACGAAGAGCCACCCAAACCGCGCTGTTACACTTAAACCCACTTCCAAAAGCAATCTGCCAAACTCGGTTCCCTTTCCTCATCCTTCCTTTAGCTTCTGTATAAGCCAACTCATACCATATAGAGCTCGATGAAGTGTTACCAAATCTATGCAATGTCATTCTCGAAGCTTCCACATGTTTTGGCAAAAGCCTTAAACTCTTCTCTAGCTCGTCGATCACTGCTCTACCTCCCGCGTGTATACAGAAATGATCAAACGCAAGCTTGAAATCCGGTACGTAAGGCCTCATCTTCTTCTTAGCATTGAACAGTTTATTAGTAACAAAAGTTGCAAAGAAGAGAATCTGCTCGCTCATGGGAAGAACAAGAGGACCTAAAGTGGTGATGTTAGTCTTAAGAGCCTCTCCAGCTATAGCCATTAGGTCTTTAGACAAAGAAACACCTGTTCTCAAAGCCTCGTCTTGTTCTTGATACACACAGTTAAATGCTTTCTCATCAGATCCTTTATGAGTCCTAACCGTGTGAACAAGCTTATACTTGGATCTCTTACGATCACAACTCTTGTTAGAGAGCAGAACCGCGGACCCACCAATCCTAAACAAGCAGTTAGGTATTAACATAGCTTTCTTATTACCAAAGTACCAGTTCTGAGTTATGTTCTCTGTGCTAACCACAAGAGCATAAGTGTTTCTATAAATCTGTAACATGTCATTAGCTAGATCAATAGCGATCACACCAGCACTACATCCCATCCCTCCTAAGTTAAAACTCTTCACGTTCTCTCTAAGCTTATACTTATTCACAATCATGGCCGATAAAGAAGGTGTAGGGTTAAACAAACTACAGTTCACTACAAGAACACTTATCTCCTTAAGGTTGACTTTGGTGTTCTCGAAGAGACTGTCTAGTGCACCGAAGACCACCTGCTCAGCTTCCTCACGCGCCGCGGCCATAGTGGGACGCGGAGGGATGGAGTGGATAGCCTCCGGTAAGTAAGTCTCGTCGCCGAGACCTGATCGTTTCAGGATCCTGCTCTGAAACTCAAGAGATGATTCGTTGAAAGTGTTAGTCAGTTTGGAACGGTTCATGAACTTTTGGTAGCTGAATTGGAGACTCGATGGAGGTAGGTAGCAGGAGTAGTCAAGAAGGTAAACTGTTCTTGGTCGAGACATGAAGAAGAGAGTGGTTCCAAGAACGAGGACGAGGAAGATGAATGTGATGAGATTGTAGTGGAGATGGTTTAGGCTTAACCGGGAGATGTTCATGACCAGAACCGAGATCAAAGGGACAAGTAAGAGTTTTGGAAAGTGAGTAATGAGGTAATGATAACATAGCTTGACGTTCTTACGGATCTGTACGTTGTCATCCATGGGAGATTTCTACTACTAGGAATGTGAGTTTTTGCTGGTTATTTTGGTGAGGATTCGAGATGTGTTTGCGTGCGTATATATACACGTTTTATACTTAGTGAGATGTGTAAGAGAAGAAGTTTGAGTGTTTTATTAACTATTTTCTCCTGGTACGGTTGGGTGGAGTTTGATATAACTAAAAAACAGAGAGAAGTCGCCATTGATGAATACGTGGAAGAATGTGGCATCATGTGCATGGGCTAACTGATGGAATATTTACGGTTAAAACGATGACGTTTCTCTCTAGATGAATATGGTAACTGTGACAACTTGTCCCGAAGACCCAAATTCACAGCCCCTACAAAACACCGATCCTAACTCGCTCACATGTAAATTCTCACTAACTCTGTCAATTGGTGATAATTTGTCTTATGAGAGAGTTATTAAAATGTGAGATCTTGGGTTCGATGAACGTCGATCGCACTAATAACCTATCTGGAGAGTCAATGAAAACTTACAGGTGAAAGGTTAAAGTCGATGTTCTGCAAAGTTGTGAGCCTGAATTTGCGAGACTGATTGTTACACTAACATTGAGTTCGATTTGAATCCATGTCAAAAAATTTGAAACTTCAACCCAACGCTGCATTGCATATATGGGAAAGAAAGAGGAATCTTCACGAGAATGGACGTGGAAATAGGTTTGGGCTAGGCCTAGTTGTATCCATAGGGAGTGATTTGAAGCTATTCAGTCCACGTTGGCAATTTTACTCCAATACAAATGAGACAACTCAACTCAATTCACATGTCACGTCCAAAAATCATTACCGGAAGCCTTTCTTTGGGTTTAGTGTTTTGTTAATCCCAAAACTTGGCCCACATAGTATAAAGTTGTTTTTGATCAAAAAAGTATAAAGTTGTTTTCTCTTGTGCACAAAAAAACGTTGTTTTCTCTAGAGAAATGAGCGGGAAAAATCATTTACATGCTTGAGGCGGAAGTAGGGATGTTGTATTGGGTAGTCCAGCCCAACCCAACCCTAATTAACTTAAATTCAACTCTAAATGAGCCCTAACCCTTCTATTACCCATTAAAATATGTAATGTAGGGCTTTACCCTTCTTAACCCTAAAAATCCTTTATATTTTTTTTCAATGTAAACACATTTGTAACAACATCATAAAAATTGTAAAAACAATGACTACATATTAAGCTAAGAAAAAAGTAAAAGTTTCATAATTTTTTTGATTCGGGTGAAGTTTGTAAAAAAAAACACATTAAATCTATAATCTGTAAAAACAAGTTTGTAAAACCTTGAGAACACAAACATAAATCAAACAAGTTTATGGATGAATACATAATGTTTCTCTCATATTCTAGCTCTTGGGAGCTATCTTCAAGAACTTGTCGCTGAGTTGGAGTATCAGTCTGCAGACCATCGTCTACTCCCATACCAGCTCTTCTTCTTCTTTGTCTCTCAATTGCCTGAAGTTAACAAAGCCATAAACAAAGCTGAGAAACATTCTAGAGTTGGTCCATGAACAAAATCAATACTTGAATATGGAAGTGGCAGGAGAAAAATCAGAGAACAACCAGAACTTGATCTGAAACACTAAGAGATGGTAAAACTGTATTTAAACAAAGCTTATCCATTGATCAATAACACATTGAAAATATGCAAGAGATTAAAACAGAGGAATATTTGATTATGGGATCATGATTCATTAACAAAACCTACACTCAGATCAAACAAAAAAGATATTGAAGATATTGAAAGATATTGAAGATATTGAAGATTGTAAAGCTAACAGTTACATCAACGTAGAGTACTTTCTCACTTTACTTTGTAGTTTTCTCACTTTACTTTCAATCATAGGTTAGTATCATACTATCATATCAAATTAGTAATGGGTTTTGACAAATAAAATAAAACTTATCATCTTAGGGTAATGCTTAAGCTAATTACAACAATGAAATAAGCTTAATACACACCAGTTACTTACACGTCAGAACCCAGAATGATGATGGAATTCCACAGTCCTATCAAGATCTTAAAGCTAATAAAACAGCAACCAGGAAACATATGACTGAATAAAGAACTTAACTTCAATATACAGAGGAAAGCATATCAGACGTGATAGCTCTTAGGCCAATTTCAACAATGACATAAGCTAATACCTAACTAAACGATCAATAATAGGCATCAGAATCCAATAATCCTATCTACATCTTCAATCTAAAAACAATCATCAGTTCATCACACAAAGATCAAAAAAGAATCAAATCGAACCTGAGAAGCTGTAATGTTGAAACCCTCCAAGATAGAAGTAAGAGCTAAACCCTACAATCGAAAACGTTACAGACCCATCAAAATCAAACAAGATAGACTCGAAAAATCAATGGCTACAAGTGAGAAATACCTCTAGAGATCTGAGACGAGAGTCTGAGAGGGTCTGAGAGGAGAGAGCTTCGAAAGTCTGAGGCGACGAGAACGAAGATGAAGATGACTCGGGGAAGAAGATGAGTGTCGGCGTAGAGAAGGAAGAAGAAAGCCTTTTTGTTCATCGTTAAAAATAAATAAAAATGATTAATTGGGCTAGCCCTTTTGAAACCCTTTATTTTTTAATCCAACCCTAAATGAGTCCAATATATTTTTCAGTTGACACATTAGGGTTAGGGCTTTAAAAAATTTTGATGGGCTGGTACTACCCTAAGTGTGAGAACCCATTACAACATCCCTAGGCGGAAGCTTTCCCTTTCCATCTTGTAATTATCAAAAGCTAAAAGAGATTTTGCTAATTTTTATGCAATTAATTGCCGTTTTATTAACATGTTGATCAAGCTATGTATGTTTTATTTCCTTTTATTTATCATAAGAACAGAAACAAGACTTCTCATCTCAGTGTTTTGGACAGACCACTTGAGAGTTTGATGCTATCTGCTACAGAACCAGATTGATAGATGTTTCCACGTTTGTACGACATTGTTTTATCACATAGATTGATATGAATTGAAAGCAAAATAGAGTGTCCACAAAATTGTGAGAATGGAATTCAAATAGTGAGTCCTAGAGATATTCAACTTCATAACGGCACTATCATCCATTAATCTCTCATTTAGAATCTCTAAACATTATTAAATTGTTATTTTAAATATGTTACGTATGTGATTAATTTTCATCAGTAAAAATAGGTGAAGAGTGTTGCTTGTTTATCTCTACAATCTTCACATTATTAAATTGCTCAAGTTTAAATATTGTTTTATCTTCTGGTTTACTTATTGAACCAGACCAAACCAAACCAAACCAAAACTAAGTAATTTGCTCTGCTTTGTAAATTGCTTGGTATTGAGATTAATAAGGGTTTAAAGCTGAACCGTATCGTAAACCCAAATTACGTTGGTTATACAGAAATCTAAAACAACCGAATCGATTTTCGGGTGAAGCAAAATATATGAGCCAAATCGAGATCCGACAAACCACGACCACTCCACCACCTGCGACAGGTAATCATCGTAAAAGTCGCCACGTGTCATCACACATTCTCCTGACTTTTCCATAATCATGAAACCCACAAACTTACACACACAACCCAAAAACGACTCTAATTAACGATATTCATCCACATCTTTGTGCCTTGCGAAAATGGAGGAGAGTTTGATCAAGCGCCTTGAAGCTGCGGTTACGAGGCTTGAAACGATCTCAAGCAGCGGCGGAGGCGGAGGAGAAGGAGTTACTCTTTCCCGCGGAGGAGATTTATCTGCCGAAGCGAATGTCGCATCCTCTGATCCATCGATTCTGGCTTATGACGATCTGATTACGCAATGCGTAGGTAGGGCTCTGTCCGCGGCCGAGAAGATCGGTGGACCTGTTCTAGACGTGACGAAGATCGTCGCCGAAGCGTTCGCCGCGCAGAAGGATCTGCTCGTTCGCATCAAACAAACTCAGGTAAACGGAACAGACGATCCTCCTAGTAGTTGCAAACGATTCATGGATTGCTTTTGATTTGAACAGAAGCCTGACATGGCTGGCTTGGCTGGATTTCTCAAGCCATTGAATGATGTGACGATGAAAGCTGACGCTATGACTCAAGGAAAGAGGAATGATTACTTCAATCACCTTAAGGCTGCTTCTGATAGTCTCTCTGCATTGGCCTGGATTGCTTTCACCGGGAAAGATTGTGGTAAGCTGAGCCATTATGCTTTGGATTTTAATATTGTTTTTGGTGATCTTCACTGTGAATGATTGTAATGTGATTTTTACTCTTTTACTTGGAAAGGTATGAGTATGCCAATAGCTCATGTGGAAGAAAGTTGGCAGATGGCTGAGTTTTACAGCAATAAGGTGGATTTGCTAATCTTCAATTCAAGCTGAATTGCTGTTTGATGCTCTTTGTGTTGACATGAAGAAAATATGAGAAGTTAGGCAAGCACTATCAAGCACTCAAATGCAAGTGGAGAAGTTAGGCAAGCACTATCAAGCACTAAGTTTCCACTCAACTCCACTCACCTTGCCACTCAACTCCACTTACCTTTGTTTATTTTTTTCTCTCTTGTTGCTTATACATTTCAATGTCTATAAATTAACCTTGTTTGTAACACATTTTGAATAAGGAAATAAGTTTCTCTCCTTCTTAGTCTCTTGTCACACAAACTATTTGTTCTTATTTGTTCTTGAGTGTTCTTGAGTGTTCATACTCTTTCTCTTCATAAATCATCAATTCTAACATGGTATCAGAGCTTTAAGCTCCTACTTCATTCCGCAAACCTTTTCTATCTTTCTCTTTTCATTCAGCAAAGCTTTTATGTTATTCTCATTCCGCAAATCATAAAAATGGAGAAGAAAAACATAATTTCCGTGACCCTTGAGGGTCCTAATTATCTATCATGGTCAAGAGTGGCCAGAATCACCTTGGGATGTCATGGACTTTGGGACAGCCATATCATGAAGGCTGGAACTTCAAAGAGGATGGCTGAAGAAGATAGATACGTGAACAACCACAACCAATGGGTTCAAGAAGACCAGCAAGCTCTGGCTCTCATCTGTAACTCCTTGTCAAAACCAATCATGAAGATCAATTCTCACATCAAAACCGCCAAGAGACTTTGGGAGAGTCTTCAAACCGCTTATGGGTGTTTATGGGAGAGTCTCCAAACCATCTATGAGAACGACCGGTTCCTCAGCTTTCTCCTACACCTAGACTCATCATTCAACACACTGATACATAATTTCTTTACTGGAAGAAAGATTCCATGCCTAGATGATGGTGATCCTCTCAAAAGCCAGCCGGATAAATGTAAACCCAAGGAGCAGCAAGCAATTCAAGGGAGAACCATGTATTCTGCTCACATGAGTGATTCAACTGAAGACATGTGGAGAAATCAAGCTGGTACGACCTCATCTGATGGTTTTGTGACCAGAAAAGACGCCAATTCCTTTATCTGGAGCACTGTCTTGGCTCTCATTGCTTCCAAGAAGGCTGGTACACATTCTCTTGACTTTAAACCTATCATAATAGATTCAGGAGCAAGCCATCACATGATTTGTGATAGGAACTTGATTAGTAATATCCAGCCTGCCGTAGGGAATGTAGTCATAGCAAATGGTGATAAGGTGAAAATAGAAGGGATAGGGAACCTTAGAGTGTTTGATAAGGAATCTACTGCCTTGTATATGCCTGGATTTTCATCTAACTTGTTATCAGTAAGAAGGGCTACGGTTGATTTGGGCTGCCAAGTTGTGTTCAGACCAGATGAAGTTGAGTTTCAAGACCTGAAGACAGGAAAGATCATTGGAAAAGGGCACAGCCATCAGCAGATGTATCATCTTGAGAGGAATATGGTGCCGGAATCATCTATGCCTCATTGCCTGGCTAGCACCGTTAATGGCGCTGAGAACACAATATGGCATGCCAGATTGGGACATCCCCATACAAGAGCTCTAAACCTGATATTCCCGGAGGTGGTGTCTAAGAATGAAGAATGTGAAGCCTGCATATTGGGGAAGCATTGTAGGACAGTCTTTCCACGGTCTGGCACCACCTATGAGAGATGCTTCGACTTGGTTCACTCTGATGTATGGACGGCTCCATGTGTGTCAAGGGAGAATCACAAATACTTTGTCACCTTCATTGATGAAAAATCCAAATACACCTGGTTGACACTGATTCAGTCCAAGGATAGGGTGCTAGACGCCTTCAAGAATTTCCAAGCTCATGTCTCCAACCACTTCAATGCCAAGATGAAGATCCTCAGATCAGACAATGGTGGAGAATACACAAGTCATGCATTCAAACAGTACCTGGCTCAACATGGAATTATTCATCAAACAAGCTGTCCATATACTCCTCAACAAAACGGAGTTGCTGAAAGGAAGAACAGACACCTGATGGAGGTAGCCAGATCAATGATGTTCCACACCAACGTTCCAAAAAGATTCTGGAGTGATGCGGTGGTGGCTGCTACTTATCTGATCAATAGGACTCCAACTCAAGTCCTCAAAGATCTATCACCGTTTGAAGTCCTTAACCAGACCAAGCCGACTTTGGACCACTTACGGGTGTTTGGATGTCTCTGCTTTGTGCTGATACCAGGGGAGCAGAGAAACAAACTGGATGCCAGGAGCACAAAAGCGATGTTCATTGGCTACTCTCCAACACAAAAGGGGTATAAGTGCTATGATCCAGTAGCCGGAAAAGTTTTAATATCAAGAGATGTGAAGTTTGTGGAAACAAAGGGATATTATGAGGAGAAGAATTGGGATGATCTGAGGGACTTACCACAATCAGAAAGAGCCACAAACCTCAGAATCATTTTGGAGAACTTCGGCATTGACATGTCTCCAGCAACTCAAGAAACAAGAAGGAATATCCCTGAAGGTACTGCACCTGTTCCAGAAGCTGTAGTTGAAGAAGATGTGATTAATGAAAATGAAGAAATTGCCCATCCTGACCCTGAAGGGGGGAATCAACAAGAAGCTCATGATCAGGATGAGACCAAATCAGAATCAGTCCCTGAGACTCAAGATCAAGTTCCAGAAGAAACAAATGAGGCAGCACCTGATCAGATACAGCCCTTACGAAGGAGCACAAGAATCAGGAAACCTAAAGTCTACTTCAATGCTAAAGCTGTGGCACATCCAGTGAGTGCAGTATGCTCGCTTGCTCACTATCCAGAAGAACATCAAGTCTTTATGAGTTCATTGGACCTGGAATGGATACCAAGAACATATGCAGAAGCTATGGAAGATGATGAATGGAGGAAATCGGTGGATGATGAAATGGGGGCCATGGAGAGGAACAACACCTGGTATGAGACAGAACTTCCAAAAGGGAAGAAAGCTGTGACCAGCAGACTCTTACATACCATCAAGTACCTTGCAAATGGGAAGCCAGAAAGAAAGAAGACCAGACTGGTGGCAAGAGGATACACACAAGTGTATGGAGAAGACTATCTAGACACCTTTGCACCAGTGGCCAAGCTTCATACAATCCGGATTCTCCTCTCATTGGCAGTGAACCTAGAATGGGATCTTTGGCAAATGGATGTGAAGAATGCCTTCCTACAAGGTGAACTAGAAGATGAAGTGTATATGAGACTACCTCCGGGGATGGAAGACATGGTGAAACCAGGGAATGTCCTTAGACTCAGAAAGGCGATCTATGGCTTGAAGCAATCACCAAGAGCTTGGTACCACAAGCTAAGCACTACATTGAATGGAAGAGGATTTGTGAAGTCTCAAGCGGATCACACACTCTTCACTTTCACCAGCAAGCAAGGGATTGTGGTAATTCTAGTCTATGTGGATGACATCATCATCACTGGTAGTGACAAGGAGGGGATCAGTTCAACGAAGACATTCCTCAAGGCTGCATTTGACATCAAAGATCTAGGAGAACTAAAGTATTTCCTCGGCATTGAGATGTGCAGATCAAAAGAGGGATTGTTCATGTCTCAAAGAAAGTATACTCTGGATATTCTAAAAGAGGCAGGAAATCTTGGAGGAAGACAAGCCAAGACACCACTTGAAGAAGGCTACAAGGTACTGCGAGAGGGGGAGTATGAAGATACTCCATTTGATGATGTCAAGCAGTATAGAAGGATGGTTGGAAAGCTGATATATCTAACTATCACCCGGCCAGATGTGTGCTTTGCAGTTAATCAAGTAAGCCAGCACATGCAAAATCCCAAGGTTCATCACTGGAAGATGGTGGAGAGGATCCTAAGATACTTAAGAGAAGCTCCGGGTCAAGGTGTATGGATGGCTTGCAACAAAAACACAGAGGTTATAGGATATTGTGATGCAGATTGGGCTGGAGACAGAGTTGACAGAAGATCAACTACCGGCTATTGTACTTTCATTGGAGGTAACTTGGTTACATGGAAAAGCAAGAAACAGAAGGTAGTGTCTTGCTCGAGTGCTGAAGCAGAATACAGATCAATGAGGAAGCTAACCAGTGAGCTTATCTGGATAAAGGGGCTTCTAGGCGACTTGGGGATTGAGATCACCACTCCCATAACCATGCATTGTGACAACCAAGCCGCAATACACATTGCTTCCAACTCAGTCTTCCATGAGAGGACAAAACATATAGAAGTGGACTGCCATAAGGTGAGACAGGCAGTAGAGCAACAAATAATCCTCCCATGCTACACAAGAAGTGAGGATCAGCTAGCTGACATCTTCACCAAAGCGGCCAGCAGCAAAGTTTGTGAGTCCATTCTTCCGAGACTAGGACTCATAAATCTTCCATGTCAATGATCCCCTCACCGTGGAGTGTTCTACTCTTTTTCCTTTGTTTGGTTTTTATCCCAAGTGGTTTTTTCTAAGTAAAGGTTTTAATGAGGGAATACTTCATGGCTTTCCAAGCTTGACACTCACTACTGTCAAGCTTGAGGGGGAGTGTTGACATGAAGAAAATATGAGAAGTTAGGCAAGCACTATCAAGCACTCAAATGCAAGTGGAGAAGTTAGGCAAGCACTATCAAGCACTAAGTTTCCACTCAACTCCACTCACCTTGCCACTCAACTCCACTTACCTTTGTTTATTTTTTTCTCTCTTGTTGCTTATACATTTCAATGTCTATAAATTAACCTTGTTTGTAACACATTTTGAATAAGGAAATAAGTTTCTCTCCTTCTTAGTCTCTTGTCACACAAACTATTTGTTCTTATTTGTTCTTGAGTGTTCTTGAGTGTTCATACTCTTTCTCTTCATAAATCATCAATTCTAACACTTTGTGCATTGTTAATTATGTGATCTATGTGTTCTTCTTCAGGTTTTGGTGGAGTACCGTAACAAAGATGCTAATCATGTGGAATGGGCTAAAGCCTTAAAGGAGCTTTACTTACCTGGTTTAAGGGATTATGTTAAAAGTCATTACGCCTTGGGACCTGTATGGAATGCATCTGGGAAACCTGTTAGTGCTCCTGCAAAGGGTCCACCTGGTGCTCCTGCTCCTCCCCCAGCACCATCTGCATCGCTCTTCAGTTCTGAATCTTCGAAGCCATCGTCATCGTCGAACCAGAACCAAGGGATGTCTGAGGTTTTCCGGCAGCTCAACTCAGGTTCTGTGACTTCAGGTACGTTTGAAGCTGCATATGTATTCATATGTCCTTTGGAATGTGTTCACAAGTAGCTTACTATTCGTTCTTTGATTTATAGGTCTTAAAAGGGTTACGGATGATATGAAGACAAAGAACCATCCTGGTCGATCTGGAGCAGTGAGTGCCATTGAGAAGGAAACTCCTACTAGTAAACCAGCCTTTTCGAAAACTGGACCACCGAAAATGGAACTTCAAATGGGTCGCAAGTGGGTTTTACTTACAATTAACTAGATGATGCAGATTCAAACTATGGTAGAAATACTCTAATATGGTTGTTGGCTTCTACTGAATTATTAGGTGGGCTATTGAGAACCAAGTTGGGAAGAAGGATTTGGTTATCAGCGAGTGTGATTCCAAACAGTCTGTATATGTATTTGGTTGCAAAGATTCTGTTTTGCAGATACAAGGTAACTATGCGTCATTCTAGTTTCACCGTAAAAGTCGTTGGATATCTGCTAAAAATTGTTTTGAGTCCCTTACTGTTGTTCCATAATCTGTAGGAAAAGTTAATAACATCACCATTGACAAATGCACCAAAGTGGGTGTTGTTTTCACGGTGAGTGGAATAATATTGTTTTGTCTTACATTTCTAATGCATACGGTTATGTGATTTCTAGTAATGTAAAACCTAACATGTCTTGTATAGGATGTTGTTGCTGCATTTGAGATTGTGAACTGCGCCAACGTGGAAGTACAATGTCAGGTATGTTTTCTATCATAATGGCCAAAAGACATGATGTGTAGTTCTAACATCTGCCATTTTTCCGTGAACACTGATGCTCTTGCGTTCTCTTTATGTCATCTATGGCTCTACCAGGGTTCAGCTCCCACGGTCTCTGTGGACAACACAAATGGCTGTCAGTTATACCTTAACAAAGACTCATTGGAGACAGTTATAACAACAGCTAAGTCGAGTGAGATCAATGTAATGGTCCCTGGTGCTTCCCCTGATGGAGATTGGGTATGTCTTTCGTCTCTTTGTAATCGTGAAAATATTTTGATTGGCTTGTATTCCTGGGATTTATACATCAAGCGACGGAATATGTCGAGATTCTAGTTGCTGTGGGTGATACCAAAATTCACAAGTCATTGATTAAAAGCGTACTGCAATCAAGCGACTTGTGTATGTTGTGACACTGTTCATTGAAGGAATCATTCTCATATTGCTTTGATTATACAATATTGTAGGTGGAACATGCACTGCCTCAACAGTACAACCATTTGTTCTCTGAAGGGAAATTCGAGACAACACCGGTCTCTCACTCAGGGGCTTAAGCTAAGTGGAATTCTCTATTCAATCTGTTTTGCTTAAATGTGAGATCTTCTTTTAACTTGGTTTCTTCGGAATATAATAGAGGACAATCTGTTTGTTTGTTTGTGGTTCTGTCTCTATCTCTCAATTTTGGGTTTGGAGGTTCGTTTGTTTTTCTTTCTTTGTTTGTTTATTTGTTGTGATCATCTCGTCTTTTGTTCGTCCTTGGTGTTTTGGGGGTTTGGATTGGATTTTTCGTGCGCTCATACATTTTTTTATGAGTTATTGCTAATGAAAATATTAACAGTTATCATGGATAGAAAAGATTGTCCCACTATTTTTGAAATATGCAATTTTATATAATATTATTCAACTTTTCTTTTTGTATAAATGATGCGAGCTTACTTAGAAATCTTGAGGAAAAGTATATAAATGATGTTATTTGCTGTGAACTGCAATCAAATGTTGTTTGTTATTTGTTATTTGTTTATGGGGTTCGTATTGACAACATATGTAATTAATTAACTGAGTTGAAAATTGTGAAATCAGTGATGCCACTTTTGAGTTAGAGCTGAGATACGACACTTTCTTGTTTTGTCTTCTTCATGTCACTCTCCTGTGCCCTCCAAACCCCCATATCTGTGTAATTAAATACAAAACATACGATTCTTTTGTTTCTTAACTTCATTTCTACCTCATTCAAAAATTATAATATGATATGATAATTAGAGGGTCACCATTAACCTTTAGATTTGAATCCCAACTTCCTGTACACAAGGCACTACCATCTGCTGACATCCCCAACCAGCTTATCCGATTCTTGTGTGAATCCTGCAGCTCCCCCCCCCCCCCCCCAAATCCAATACAACCTGAAAGAGAATCACACAATCACAATGAGCTGAAACAACTCCCACCCACTCAGTACTCCATAGTAATTAAGCTTACCTCTCCCAAGAGATTATCCCATATGTAGTTGTTATTTGCGTAGCCAGCGAAAAGAAGCCTCCCCTAGGTAGAGAATGCGATGGAGGTCACAGGTAATTTTCACCATCACCTTAGTGTGGCTGATACACCTGGATTTGATGACCAGTCCTAATGTCATACAACCTGCATGTTCCATCTTCTGGTCCAGTCCCAAATCTATACCCTTCCGAAAAGAACTTGACAGTATTCACATCTCCCTTGTGCCAGGTTCGCACTGCTAAGCTTGCAGCGCGAGTGTCCCACAAGCGGGCAGTGGCATCACATGAACCAGATATGAACCTATTTGGGTTTGATCTGCTGAATGAGACACTGTAAGAATGGGACACAACAGGTGTATAAAGGCATGAGTTTAGCTAAATGCCAATCTACTATTTTATCCATGCTAACTTTCATACACATACCAGTTGAAACCGGTCCAGTTCCGTCCTTATCAGCGGTCGAGCTAAGACTGAAGATAGAACATACACTGTCCCACATCCCACCACATGCAACACAGTCTGACCATTGGGAGAGAAGGCACATGACATCATTAACCATGCATAAGGGAGTTTAATAGCGTGAGTTTTCTGACTCGTTAGAGCATTCCACATGATTAAATTTCCATCTTGAGATGCACTGACAATCTTGTTCCTCTCCGGCGTCCAATCCAACGAATACACCTGTAGCTTTCTCATTTACTTGTGAGATAAGAGATACGATATGAGCAAAAACACATTTTGGATGTTAAGTCTTTCTTTGTCATTTTGGTTTGTATCTTTGTATGTTTGTAGTGTTATTTTTTTTATCTATTCTTCCTTTACAAATTCTCTACCCTGCACTTTATACTCATATTATTCCATGGAAGTTGATTACCATTAGATTCATACTTTTCTACCAAAAACCGTCATAAAAGGAAACACTCAACAGTGTTTAACAATGTAGAAAAAAAGTACTATATTTAATTAAGAAAAAAAAAAAGAGGAGTGAGGATGATCTTTAGCAACATGAAGAAAAGTCTTTGTTTATTTCTGGTCTTGTACTTATAATAACACTCTTTTCGTACTTGTAGTAGATCTCTCAGAAGTTTTAGCCGTTAGCAACAATCTCGTGAATGGCCTCAGCGACAGAGACGTCCTCTGCTCTAACCGCCAGTTTCATTGCAATCTCCTTTGAACTGTCCATCCCAAACTGTGCCCTCACTAACACTTTCACGTTCCCTATGTACACACCTGACAGTAAGCACGTGTGTGACCTTGCATTGCTCGGAACTGTCTCCGTCCCCTGAAAATTTTGTTTCTCAAAGTGTCAGTTTTCATGTTATCAGCAAACCGGGAACACAACAGGAAGAAAAAGAAGGAAAAGAGACTAACCTCACAAGGCTGCATGCCAAGAAGATCGATGACAGCCTTTATAGCTTCTCCCAAACTCTCTCTTTGGCCGAGGCCATATTCGTCTACGTGCTCATCTTCCTCATCCATGCTTTCCCATGCATTCCTGAAATTGGAGACACCCACTTTCACCATGTAATCTGCAGATACAACCTCAAGATCCTCCAGCTGGTACTCATCTTCCACCCCATCATCCTCTGCTTCTCCTGTGCTTGGGTCAACCTGTGTTACAAACCCATTTGTAATACACAAATTAATTAGTCATCTTGTTATCCTTTTTACCCATGATCAGTTAAGAGTCATTCTAGTACTTCCACTTCATCTAAAGATTGAAAAGAGTACTCGTGAAAACAATTAGGGCTATCTTAAACCGTCAACGCGTATATAATAGACAAATTGCAAGAAGATAGAAATGAAATGCAACATGTACCTCCTTAACAACAAAAGTCAATGTGTTGGAAAACTTTCCAACAGCAGGGACACCTGCTGGCTTCTCAAAAGCAACAAAGGCTTGACCAGGCGAATCGTAAGGAAGCGAGTTTAGGGCCTTTGAAGTTGCTTCACTGAACTCCTCTGCTTCTGAAGCATCTACGATGACATTGACCTACAAAACAACTCATTCCGTGAGGAAAGAAGCTGCCATAAGATATGCTTTACACCAATGTTCTAGAAAATGGTTCAGTACCCTCTCCAACAACTGCTCTGGTATTGTGTTGGTGCAGTTGTACTGAAACACCACATGATTGTCAAAGATATGCTTTACAACATTGACGGCGTACTCTGTTTCTGCTTCAGTTAGCTCCACAGGTGAAGAAGACTGAAAAAGAAAGTACAAGTTAAGGAAATCAAGGTAAGCTAATGACATTAGATTTAAACAGAAAGGCTCAGCCCTAACCTTAAAAAGTTTTCCAAAGGCGGCAAACTCTGGAATAGACGAGAGAAGTCTTTCATAGCCTTCAAAACCAGAAGCAGGTGCAGCTTGTGGTGCACCGAGACCAGTGGGCTTTTTACCTTGGGCTTTCTTCTCAGCAAGGGGCTGGGATTTTACTTCCTTAGGCACAGAGTTGATATCAAAAGCTTCTTCAGAGGGATCCTGCAGGATCAAAGATATAAGAAAACTGATGTATAAAGAAGCCTACGAAAATAATAAAACCAAGAAATGGAAAACTCACATAATTCTTCAGGCTAGTTTCCATGTTGACCAGAGGAACCTCCAAGGAACCAAACAGAAACTCCTTGCTATCTTTATCAGTGTCAAGAGTACCATCACCACCAAGGACGCTCAAAAATAATGTTGCTCTATCACGGACCTTAAAATAAAAAGAGGTCGTAACCCATGATCAAATCACCAAACAATTTGCATGCATGTATAATGATGCAACCAACTCAAGGGAACACAAATAGCAGACAGAAACAGAAATGCACTGCAACCAATAGAAGGTAGATTTTCTAGACAAGACTAGGAACGCACCTCATCATCACTGTCATAGATGCAGCGCTTCAGCAGAACAGTAATCCTGGGCTGTCGAGCATCCAATGATTATGCTCTTTACAATCAGTCATGGAAGATAAATTGGAATAAGAAGTTAATAATACAACTGTATATACCTTCAAGGATTCAACCATAAACCCAAACTTTGCAAGTGTCGAAACAGCAGCAGCCCGGACAGTGGCATTTTCCAGATGCACACGATTATAAATATATCGTATATACTTGCTTGGATCTGAGGTTTTGGGCCCTTCAATTCCCAGAAAATGAAGGATCTGCGCGACAAAACACAATTAAATATCACATATTCACATACGCATGTTTTAATAGCAACACCAGATGGATCATGAAGAAAATAATCTACCTGTGTTGAAAGATATGTGAATTCACAATCTTCAATGAATTCACAAAGATGAAGCAATCCACTTTCCTTCGCATCAGGGATATCTCTGATAATGGTCACAATAGAATCTACTATTGCTCTTTTATACTCAAACCCACCTTCTTCCCTAAGAATGTTGCTTAAGAAGGTCATCCTGTAAATGAAAAGATGACATTTATTCATAAGCCACGATGCTATAAAAATACTGTTGCATTTTTAAACCATTTCGAAAGAATCACAATGCTAGAGATCAAACGTACAGATAACACATAGTAAAACTTCACTTACAGGGATCTGTACTTGAGCGGAAATTTAACACACAACGATCTTATTGCTTCCACGACCACAATTTTGAACTCATCAGCAATATCTGACATAAAATTAGTTATCTGCTTCATCAAGCGTTCAACACTTGATTCGTTCCCTGTTTTCAGGAGAGTGGTGATTGCGAGTGTAGCAATGCTTCTGTTCTGGTCTGAAATTAAACTCTCCATATCAATATTGCAGTTTGTGACAGCCATAGGATGAGTCATTGAAACCTGTGGGTCAAACTTGCATTAGTGAAATATCTTTTATCCTTGTTAGCAAAGGAAACGAAGTTATCCAGAAAACTGTAACATCCGTTCAGTGTGCTACAATATACAAAGAACGAGTTGAAAAACTTGTTTATAAAGATTTTGATCAAGAAAGCATTGTAAACCTTGTTCAGAGTTCGGACAGCAGCAAATCTCAACACTGGTTTGGGAGAACTCAAAAAGAGCTGGAGAACAGTGATTGCTGGAGTCAATTCTCGGCTTGTCACACCATCAAGCTCAGTGATCGCCCTGGCAGCCTCAAGGATCACCATTTCTGCCTTATGGCGCAGGCAACTCTCCAAAAATTCATAGAACGGACGTTCTCCAGACTGACCGTGGTTGGCCATGTCACGGATAACCTGAACAATAGAAACTAAGCTAAATAACACAATCACTTTCACCCAAATATCAAATAACCAAAAGGCATAGAGCAGTAACCTGACTGGTGTAGCGTATCAACAGACACTGAGCCAAGGGAGAGCGAACAGATCCCCTGGTCAAGCTACCAACCAACTTGCTAACAGCCAAGCGATCATTTTGGCGTATCTGAACATGATGATAGATTGTCAATATCTGTTAGATCAATTCTCACTACCTTAACAGATAAAAAAGGAAAGCACATTGTGTTGGGAGCCTTTTCAAATCAATGTAACAACAGCGATAAAATCCATTTGCTAACTAATACAACTTCGACAAGTCTTAGGTTGTTCTTCCGACCTAACATGTTACAAATGACCATAGTAAAAAGGTATGATGGCACTACAGAAAACTTATTGTTTATGTTTCTAGTCAATACTCATAGTAACACATCTATTGTCAAGATGCTTCTTCCCAGTGGATGTTTAATTAAACAAAGAACAGAAACATAAACCAATTTATTTCTGTAACATCAAAGCAACTGACTTACCTGATGGAGCAAGGCTAGGGCATGAAACTGAACGAGGGCTGATCTAGACTGAACACCTTCTTGAACCTCATTGCTCCATCTCTTAACAATTTCTGGGTTTGTCTGAAAACAAGAATACAAGAATATAAGCATAACCTAACAAAAACGAAACAACCAAACAGTTTGGGTGTGCAGAAAGGTACCCTTAGCAAGTGAAGCCCGCTGACTAAAGCAGCACTTGAAACAACGGGATTCTTATCCACAATAGCTTGCTTCAAGTACCGCTCAATCTGAGTGAGAAGGGTTCCGTCAATAATCCGGCAGAGGACACGGATGGCATTAGCTCGATACATATCAATCTTACTGTTCATGTCCTTCATAAGTGAGCTCGTTACAATAATAACCTATGAGAGAAACACAAAACAACTTATCAGTAAAATACACCTACTATACGTAACAATGATTTTCATATTGTGCAAAATGGCAAACCTCATCAGAAGATGGAGATAACTCCTTAATGATCAAGTAGACCATTCTCCTCAAGCCAGTGTCTTTCGATTGGAAAAGCTTCGTAACTGAGAAGAAAACTTCCGTTGCTTCCACCTGCAATCATATGAAACAAAAATTAAAAGTCTGTGGGTATGATATTAAACAAACTATAGAATGTTCAGGTGAAACAGACCTTGGTGAAAGACTCTCCTTGGTTAAGCAAATAAAGAAGCTTGGTGATGACCTGGGAGCATCGTCTAGGATCAACCTGAGCGTCGTTAAAGACTCTAGCTTCCTGAAGAACCGCTCCCTTCTCGATTCCCATGAATGGAGAATACTCCACTGAAACAAACACACAACAATTCAGAACACTGGATCCAATTGTAGATCTAGAATCGCACAGATCTGGAAACTTAAACATCTGATCTAACGACTCGCAGAAATGAAGATAGAATCAAAGAAGATACGGAGGACGTACACTCATCGTCGTGATCATCGTCTTTCTTAACGAAGGGTTGCGCCATTGCTGATCTACGCCGTCACTTGTCAGATCTCGCTATTGATGCCAACAGTGAAAACGTGAATGCGGAAGAAGATCTGTTTCGTATGTTTTTGAGAGTCGGAAACTGTGGCAACTCAGAAGCTCTGATCTGCTGTTGCGTTCGGCGTCAGATTTATATGGAGAGCTCTATCTATCTAAAGGTCAGGATCTCGCGAGAGAGACTGCCACGTCATATTAGTGTGGTAAACAAAAATAATAATGACGCGAGCGCTCCTTTTGCAAAATAAGATTTTTTTTTTCTCTTTTTACCAAATTATTTGGATTTTAGACATAGTCTAAAATATACTTTGGATTCAGTTAATAATATTTGGTTTTATGTATTTAGACTTTTGATTATTTTTTTTAGTCTTTCGGCTACCTGTGTTCAGATTCGAATCAGGTTCGGACAATATCCATGATCTCAAATACCATCTTACATGATTTTCTAGTATTTTTTACATATTAGATGGAATACAAGTTTGATTTCTAAGTTTGGTTTTGGGTTTCAGGTTACCTAAACCTCAATGTAGTGTATTATGAAGATCTATGTCTAATAATCATGTTTGTGCATTTATTTTTGGATTCCAACCTCAAATGTCTTGGTATAAAATAAGATGAATCCATAATCTTATATCCTTAGTCATAGAAAGAACATCCACGATTCTAGAGTTTAAATAGACAGGTAATATACACCTTTGTAGATAGTGAATACAGCACCGATGAACAATATATAATAAAAATCTTTGATTATGCTTATCCATCCAGTCCTAGAACCATAACATTTGTGTATGGCTCAAAGCTTTGTACTCTATACGTTTCAGACAAAACACACTATGTAGTCTTTCTAATCCTAAAACAACATCATAGTTTGGACTTTTTCAAACTGTAATTCCTTGACTCAAAATGAAACAACAAGGAACAAAAGCCTTAAGCAAAAGAGATGAAAGTGAATAGAGAGGTGAGTATGAGAAGTGTGTGTGTGTGTTTATAAAGCTGACGATTGCGCTTCACTTATTAACCTCTCTATGCATCTCTTCACTACTTGAAGCAGAAGGGTTCAAACCATAATCACTGGTTTGATACTCTTTACTCTCTAATGCAAGTTTCCTGATTTTTTTCATGTCTGCACTGTACGATCTCGTGTCATACTCCGAGCTCCCACTTCCAGGGCTCAAATGCGTGTTCTGTGCTGCTCTTCCTCCTTCGCTTAGATCCTCTATTGACATATCTCCTTCTAGTGCTCGTACAATCTTTCATTCATACACATGTTCCAAGATTCATAAGCATGACACACTTATTATCAAGATTGTGTTTGATTAACAAGTTACCTGGCTCATCTTAGGTCGTCTTCTTGCTGAGTGTCTAATAGCTGCAGCTGCACAAGAAGCCATTCTAGCCATCTCTTGTTGATCATAGTTTCTCTCTAGACGCGGATCTGCTAACTGGCTGTAGTCTCCATCTTGAGCTGCTTTCGCACACAAAGGCCTTGCCTGCATAACACAATGGTAACATAACTTATTTTGTTGTGGATTAAACAAGTAAACCGAAGAGCTGACCGGCTTACCCAATCTACCAAGCTATCTTCCATTTCTCCAGTTAGATCCAGTGGAGGTCGTCCGGTTATAAGCTCAAGAAGCATTACACCAAATGAGAAGACATCAGATTTGTCTGATAACTTTCCGCTTGACGCATACTCTGGAGCTAAGTATCTGAACCCAAAGAAAATGTTAAAGAGACATATAAAAACAGAGTGGAAACGTGCCCTACAAGCAAACAGTTTAAAGCTATTTACCCAAAAGTCCCCATGACACGAGTGGAGACATGAGTATAGTTGTCTTGAGACAGCTTAGCTAATCCAAAATCTGCAACCTGTGTATATATACACAAATCAACACTGACTCGAAAGAAAAGATGAGAGGAATGAAAATCATAGCCGTACATATATATATATACCTGAGTTTCAAAACTGTAATCAAGAAGTATATTTGCAGCTTTGATATCTCTATGGATAATGCGAGGATGACCTACCATTGATGTAAACATACACAATGTTTAGTTTCTTACATAAACTATGTCAGTGTGAGATCAAAAGATGTTCTTACAGTCTTCGTGCAAATATGCAAGGCCTCTAGCTGATCCCAATGCAATCTTCACTCGTATATGCCAATCCAATACTGGACGACCCTTTCCTGAAGTTTCAGTCATGTTACTGTTAAAAGAGACATCATACTTTAAAAAAGTGATGATTCTGTTAGAGGAATGTACCGTGAAGATGGAATTCAAGAGTGTTATTAGGTAGAAACTCATAAACCAATAGCCTTTGACCACCAGAGATGCAATATCCAACAAGAGAGACGAGATGACGATGATGGACACGGCTAATGATCTCAACCTCTGCTTGAAACTCGCGTTCTCCTTGTCCACTTCCAAGTTTAAGACTCTTCACTGCAACTTCTTTGCCACTAGGCAAAACCCTTTGTGAACATACCCAAATCCTCCCTGTCCTAGAAGATTTGACTGAGAGAAACCTTCTGTTGCAAGGAGAGTTCATCGTAGGTGAAAGTGCTTTGGTTGTGACCAAGAGTCGCAGCTGGAGGCGACGGTGTAGGACCGGTTAAGTTGGAGCTGTCGCTATGAGGACCAGACACAGGTTGCTGTTGGCCCCAGTTTCCACCTCCTTGGTTAGCCATGTTCACTACATGATCTTGAGGTGTTCCATTGTTGTAATAACCACCACTACCTACATTATGCAACAACTACATTAGACTATAAAGGGTTTAACATTTATTGTGTTTAAACATTTGATTACCATTGGGCAGCTCCAAAGGGACTGTTGTTGTTGTTGTTATGTAGTAGTGCATGTGGTTGACTTGAGGAGCACGTTTCCTCTTCTTCTTGTAGCAACAGAGGCAAATAAACATTAGAAGTAGAAGCAATAACCCCTGCTCCTACAATGACTCCATAATCAGTCCAAGGTTGGCTTGGTGCTGATGTTCCCCTGGTGGTAGTGACGTGTCCTGAATCTCCACTATTCTTTGGAGGGCTTATAGATCGAGGCGGTGAAGGTGAGCCACCGTCACTGGAACTTCTGTTTCCCGACGGTGGAGACGGGTGGAAACCGTCTCTGTTGTTACCCGGCATTGGTTCTGTTAAGGTCATCATTAGCACCAGGAGAAGGAGGAGATGGTCTTTGTGAAGGTGGTGACTGGTTAGACGGTGCTTGAGGCGGTGCAGGTGGTGTTACCGGAGATGAGCCTTGAGGAGAAGGTGGAGAAGGTAGAGAGGATTCTCTGGAGTTTGAGGCGGTGGATTGCTTACAGCAGGAGGAGATGATGGCAATGAGGGAGGAGGTGAGGTTTCCTGCGTAGGTGGCGCAGGCGGAGGTGAAGAATCTGGGGCGTTGGAGGAGGAGCAGAATCAGGAGACGGTGGAGAGGAAGCAGGTGAGTTGGCGGCGATGTAACATTTGAAGGAGAACCTGCATTAGGTGTTTCCCGGGGCAGGAGGTGAAGTCTCCGGCGAGTCAGCCATTATGAAGTCTTGTTCTTGGTGAAAGGTTTCTCAGCGGCGGAGAAACCTTCTCCCCGGTGATCCTTGACGCAACAGACTTGCGTTGCAAGCAAAACAATTGCAACTTAGTATTTGGAGAAAACAATAATACCTGGTGAAGAGAAGATTGTTAGAGATTGGAGTCGTGATGGTTTCTCTTTTGGGTTTGGAGAAATAGCTACAAAGGAGGAGAAGAGATGAAGGAACTATAATTAGGACCAAAGCCTCTCTCTCTTTGTCTCTACATCTATATTTGTTCTTTCTAGAAAAACCGTGGTCTCTCTGATTTGCCTCTACTACCTTTGCGTGTGTGCCGTTTGAGTTTGATGAACCAAACCGGTCTAGAAGAAAACCAACCGAGTCTTCTTTGGACAAAACAAAACAAATCAAAACAGATTCGAAAACGGAAAGAATGATATAATCCAAACCCAACCAGAACTGAACCTTTGGCGGGAGTTGGCAAAACACAAAGAGATAATGTTTAGCTCATAACGGCTACGCAAAGGGACGGTCACAAGTAATGTCATCAGATTTTTGAGTTTGATATAGTATCTAATATGGTAAACATCTGCTTGCGCACACGAAAACTCTCCAAAAGATGAAAAAATCATGTCGGATAAAGAACCAAAGGGCTCCTCCAACTTCGTTTCACCACGTAACTTATTATCGGACAACTATGATCCATAAAACATCCCACCTTCTGCGGATTCATATATTCTGCTCAACCGTTACAGTTCATAAAAGTTACAACGAACCCATAAATAAAGTACATTCACAGATCTCTCCATATGTTCCATTTGGCAGTTACATTAAACACTAATTGATGGTCTAAAACCCTAACTAACTCATCTCCTACATAAGTCCCATAAGCCGCAAAGGGGTCGGATGATGTACACGGGCTTACAAATAAGAACATCACGAGCCTCCCCGTATGAATCTGAACACTATGATGTGGACCACTAAACTGAAGAAACATGTCTGAACCTGGAGTGATCTGAGCTTCTGGTTATTGCTGTTGCAGCTACATGTGAACCAGGAACAGAGATGGTGATGTCCTGGAGCCTTGGCATTTGGTGGCGTGGAAAGGCATATCCCATGGAGTCTTATGAGCACATATGCAAAATTTGCAGCGGATCTGTTTGTTGGTAATGATGCTTTGAGGACATGAGGTGGGCCATCCTCGCGAGTCGAGCTGCTATGATCTGTGCCCTTCATGGTATTAGCCGTTGCTTTGACCTTTCTAATTGCTCTCTTACTCTCACAGTCAAGCTTGCAGCATCGTTGAATATAGATAATTTGCTTTCTAGTTTACGCAACTGCTTGTAGATGTACAAAAAACTCATTACATGTTTAACTCTGACAATACCACACCAAAACAGAATCAAAGCTCACCATACACGCTTAACCGTAATTACCGTGCTTCTCTTATCCAAAGAGATCCAGAAAGTTGTCGGATTGATCTTCTTCTTGCTTGCAAGATGCTTTGCCTTTACTGCTGCAGCATGAGAGAGCACGAGTTAGCTGCACGCTTAAAGTGCCTAGTCAGTGTTATGTTTGTCTTTTTGCCTCTTCAAAGACATCCTTCTCTCTTATTTCCATTCCTTTGTTTTGATATTTCACTGCAAACAATGTTTAAACAACAAACGAATAAGGTATATAGAATCATGCAATGCAGGTCCAGTTCAAATGTGTCGAGAAAGAGAGACAACCATCTGTTCCATTTTCCAGTACAGGAGCCGTTACAGTATGGCTGCTTGCCAACAGACGTGTCTGCATACTACGAACATCCTTTCATCCTCCTTAACCTGTTCAACGCTCTACTGTTTTGACCCATATCTTGGGAGGATCTTCTCTGACTGTGATATATCCTTCATTTCCACATCTTTTGATGCTGTCTGGCTGAGAAGCACCTGCAGCTGACTGGGAGACAGTTGCTTGAGAGGTATGGTCTATTATCACTAGAAAGCTTATTTCCATCCTTTAAAGGCTTCTTGGAGCTCTTTCCTGACATTTTTCTTTGGCGATGTGGTACAACTTATTTTCGAGTTTTCAGTGCGACTGAATCACTAGATCTTTTGAGTCCTTCATTTTTTAGCAGACTTTTCAGTTCGGAACAGGTTGCATTTCTCATAGAGCCTGAATCCTGTTCTTTGCCATGATCAGCATCTGTTATTCCCTTATCATCTGAGTTCAATGAGAATCTTCTGCTTTCTGGCTTTTTTCTTCTGGCTGCTCATCTTATGACTATCATCATTTGCCACTGCATCCACACTGCAAATGTCTTGCTAGTTTCAGATTTAAGAAACAATAACCAATATCTTAACACACAGAATTGAAAAAACATTATCGGATATTCAAACACACGTGAAACCTTTTTGATTCAGTTAAATCCTTCTCGTTGGCTGGTGGATCTTCGAGAACAAACAATGTCTGTGGCAAGCATCAATCCAGAATTGCTTTTAACAGATTTTATGGAAGCCCGGGCTGAAGCAGTAGCAACGTCAGATCTCGCAATCTCACCAGAAAGGCTGCCTTAGAAAAAAGAACCTTGCATGATCAGAGAGGGAAGAAGGTGCACTAAAAATACTCCTCTTAGTCCCCCGTTGCAGCAAATTTCTTACATCACAACTTACCAGTCCCATGACAGGATTTCTAAATCAGCAAAGGATAAAGAAGCTTCAGGTGCGATAGGATAACCAACGTCTTCAAAAGCTCAGTCAGAGCTTTCAGAGCAATGTTTTCATCATCCTCATCTTTACAATCTTTCATAAATGATGGTTTCTACTTTGGGCGTTTTCTGTCGGCTTCCACTTCATTAGTTTCTCCACTCGCATCTTCAGACTTGAAGATTCCTGAGGAACTTTCCTTCGTTTTCATTTTCTGGAGCTTCCTTCACAGTTTTAACTTCATTAACAGGATTTTGTTCTCTGTCTCTTCAGGTGCATCTTTTAGGACTGATTTATCATCTTTAGACACAGCTAAATCTGTATGTCTTTTGTACTTGGATCTTGTAGTCAATTTTGATCAAGGAAACACATCCTCGATTGGCATTTGAAGAAAGTGAAGCATACACTGAGCTTTTGTTTTTGTAGCAACATGCTCTGCAAATCTCATTCCAATTTTCCTTGAAGATTTCTAAACCTTCAAGGAGAAGAAGTGTCTCTTGATCAGTCCACTTCCCACACCAACGCCAGGAGCTTCAGCAGAATCCATTAGTATAAAGTCCGAAGATGACATATCTGAGCTGAACTTGCCACTGTCAAAGCATTCCGTAAAAGTCAAAATCCGCCTGTCAAAACCTCATATTAGCATATAAGCTTTGAAAAGAAAATAGGAGAAAGAATGAATATTGCTACAAAAATAAGATCCTAGTTACAAGATCATAGTTAAATTATGTTTTCTTTCAATATCAGATATTCAAAGCCAAAGGGAACAGATCAAATGAAAAAAGATCAATTTAAAAGGACGGATTGAAAATAAAGTAAAGAGACAAACACCTGCGTCTGACAGTGGTAGCGCTTGCGAGAGCAATCAGCTGAACAGGAGTTGCAGTGAATTCGACCGCTTGGACCCTCTTGCTTCAGCAAGTCATCAGCAGCCACCGGATCTGGGAACAACCCTGATGGCGTAGCTTGTGCTGTGGGACGAGGCTTGTGAACAAGAGCAGGGCAAGCCTCATCTATTTGAAACCGATATAAAACTATTAAGCAGAGACTCCTTATCCCCTAAATCATCATGATCACCGGGAGTAGAACTAGCATCTGCTGATGGGAATGGGTGAAAATTGATTAAGCCCCCAGTAGTCCAAAAACTCCATCACCTCTTGCTTGCTTTCCGAGTCTCCAACCTCGAGGTCTGCTAATTCTTTTACTTCTATTTGTGTGTTGGGAGCAGAATGAAACTTATTCATGATCCAGTCCCGTATTTCCCTATACACCTCTGAAAGTGCGACCCTCCAACTTTCCGTTAAAGAAAGAGGGCAATGAGCGCTCTTCAAGCAGGTGGATTTTTTCCCATGAAAACGCAACCTTCAAAATGTTCAGTACAGGAACCACATTACAAACTGTTCTTCTTATATCGAAACTACACTGATGAAAAGTTGTGAAGGGTGAACCACAATAACAATGATACTGTATTACATGCTAGCTCAATGTAATTCAAGATAAGGACTAGGAGCATGAGATTCTACATGATTTGCATGCTTGTTCTACCTTATGAAAGGTGCTGTAGTACAACCTAATTGTCCTCATGCCAATGCATCAACTACACACAAACAACAAAAACACACTATTTTCAAATCTTGATGACTAGATATACTGAACATGACCTCTTTCAAAATCAATAGCAAAAGGACAAATCTTCTTCCATTAAACCCTAGATATTCACATAAACCCAACTCTAAAGTCTCCTCCTTTTCCGATGAAACTATAAATTACTTCGCCTACTATAATATAGAAGTCTTCGTTTTAAAAAACAAAAAAAAAACTCTGAAAAGCAAACAGTGAAGAAGAAGTAGAACGAACGAACCGCAATGATTAGGCACCACATGAACATTACTCTCGCGAGATCTAATTTCTTCGAAATCAGCTTCGATCTTAGCCTCCCACTCACGGATCGCTTTATCTCTCTCTTCCTCCTCTTTCAACTTCTCCCCGTCACTACCCACCACAACCACCGCGGCATTCAACAGCTCCGACCTTCACCCCAGTCGCGGACGGCATGTTGCTGGGTGGTGCCTGCCGAGCTCTAGTTAAAGGACCGTTATGGACAGGAGGAGAGAAAGACGCAAGCATCGCCTTCTCTCGCGTCAACATCCGCTTCGAAGAAGAGGAATTGGAGCTTCCCAGAGCGTTCGCTTTGCGTTTCAAACGCCGCGCGTCGACGGCTCAGATGCCGGGGAATCACCAGCCACGAAGCTAGGGTTCGTTTCTCCTCCATCTCAACTGGTGTTGGCTCTTTGCTACGACAGCAACAAAACCATTTTCAAAGGCTTTAGCAGAAACGCTTGCTTCTTCCCGATCTCAATTTTGCTCGTCTCCTTCGCCGTTTTTTGGGGGCGTTTTTTGCATTTAATTTGTTTTGGGGTGTGGGATTAGCAAGCTTTATGAGTTTGTAGGGGGAAACGAAACATGTTGAAGGGGAAAAAATCGCATCCGCCTGCAAAAGTGCAAATTATAATTTGAAAGGTTTATTCGGTTTACTTCTGTCTAAATCAACGCACTCTCATTAGCCTTCGGTTTGTTTGCTCAGAATTGAGCTCTGTTAACAGTTTGGGGTTGATTTTTGACGCCCTGAAAATATTATTTGGTTTGATTAATATTTATTGAAGGAATTAAAATTTTGTATTACATAACATCAAATATGTGGTTTGCTCAGAATTAAACTTACATAATAAATTTGAAGGAATTAAAACTGTCTATTAATTATAAAAGTTACACGTGTTATGTATTTTTCATGAATTCTAAAAATTTCAAAATAGTATGTGTTTATGTGATTAAATTACATGTAGTCATACCTTAAACATCTTTGGGGCAACAAGGTTTCCAAAATGGTTCTTTTAAGTGTGGTTTTGGACTTTTCCCATTTAATGTAAGCTGTAACAATGCACGTCGATGAATCTTCATGCCGACCTCGTTAGCTCCTGTTTTGGAACCTTAAGAACTCTTAGTCATCGTCTAATCTCTGAATTCCAGACCCAAAAAAAAAAACAGCATGAGAAATAACAATCACTGAATGCCTATTCTAAAAGGAATATCATTTTCCTCTCTCTTTTTTTGGGCTAGCTAAACCTTCTCTTTTCCTTACTTTCTTCCATTTAATAAGCTATATAGCTTATACATGACTATTTTCTATTAAAAAAAAATCGATGCAGTGTTGGATGGAATAATTTTAAATTTCAGTTCCAATTTACAAATTATCTGTTATAAGTGTTAATGGTATAAGTGGCAGTAGTAAAAAGTTCTTATATATTACTTATGTTTCATCAAAAATTGATAATGCGGTTTTTTCTCCAAACACCCTTCACAAAAAAAACGGTGTAATATAACCATTAGTTTTGATAGGATTTATCATATTCCCATCTGAGTTAATATAATTTTAATCATATTTAATAAATTGATTTTTTTAGGAATTAATAGTGGAATTGACTGAACCATTAGATCAGTTTAAATAAATTAGCTATATAGCTATTATGATACTCTATTAAGTTTCTATATTTTATAAATTAAAATCAATTGCTTATAAATGAGTGCCAAAGTATATTATATAGTTACTTTTATTTCAGTTAAACTACTTTATAAATCAGTTAAGCAATAAATTGAAAGTGAACTAAATTTTTATATATTACTATGTTCATGGAAAACTCTCTACCTGGGATATTTTCTCAAACATTCAACATGTAATGGATGTTGTACAATGGCATTTGGTTCAAATATATTCCGAAACTTCTTTGTTACACGTACGGTTTTTCACCTAATTTAATTGACATCCTAAACCATTTAAATGCTAGATGCTCGAGTATCTAAATAGTACTAGCACAAGAGAATTTATTTTGGTCAATTTAATTTTAAAGATTAATAGGTGAATAGAAAAATTTCGAAGAGAAAAAAAGAATCTATATCGCCATTAGTTTTTTTTCTGAAGCTTATGAAAAAGACCATTGGGAAATACCATAAATTCTTCAACCGCAAACAATCTTTTTACCATCGTCAAAGAACAGTGAGAAGTTAAAAACCAGAGAAAAACAAAAAACATAATGCAAAAAAAATAAATGAAAAAGGTCAACTTGAATACAAGAATATTATAGGAGATTGCTATAAACAGAACTTCTCTTGTGATCTTTCTTGACTTCCGAGACATGCTAAACTAATCTCTCTCTCCACCAACCACTACTCGGACCCTTTGAATTTGCTTCTCGGTGAATGATCATCCTCTAAGTCTTCTTCTTGAGTTTCTTCCCTCAAAAGTTGGCATCTCTTCGTCGGTGTTGACTTCCTCCCTTGAGAGGTAGATCATGTCCATCAGAGAAAGATTTCCATCTGCTGTTGTCATGGAGCTGTTGCTTGACACCGAACTCAAAAATGCGCTTCTGACGACACTGGTGCCTCCTTGTACTTATTGATTACCTCGTTCTTTGACGCTGCGAACCGCTTGGAGAGAGATTCTTGGCTCTGAAAGATGCACCTTGCTGAATGATGATGTTGCCTTCATGTTCGAAGCCATCCATTTCTATCTCTCTCTCTCTATCTTTTATTTTTGGTATCTACGGTGTATTTGCTGTGGTCTCTATTGGTAAGAACGTCTTTATTTATAAGATTCATGTGGATCTATACTCGTTTTCTAATTGCAACATGAGGGTATTTAATAATATTTTATTACCAGTGTGTGATGTCAGCATACACAAAGGGACGAATTGTTTGTTGTCCTTGGAGTTTAAAGATCTCAGATTAGATTCTTATTTGATTTTAAGTTAATCTTCATAATAACTTATAACACCATTTTAGGATCAAGCGAGGGAAAGCTAATGTTTATAGAACTCTTGATAGTAAGTAAAAGCCATTCATTGATCACAAAACAATATTACTTCTATGTAATTGTTTGAAGATGAACCCTAAGTTAAATGTCAAAGGGAGTTTTAATAGCACATGTATGTTTAATTTTTATGCACATGGCACCTCTCAAAAAAATAAATCTAATGCAAGCTCAGTTATTTTTATCTTCTAACAGAAATGGTGATAAAGTGTAATACTTTGTTGCTATCCAAAGTCTCCAAAGGTTACAACGTAAGATTATTTGCTGAGACGAATAACCAATATCTTATACGTTGATACTGTAATAAATTAACAGAATGTTTTAGTATTTTTAATAAGAATGCTTTTAAGTATGTTTTAGAGGATAAAGATGGAGTGGTCTTTAGAATATATTATGTGAGAGTCCCTAGGTTTTAAAGAACACCGTAACAAATATATAGAGGCATCCCCATTGAGGATTCAATGGGGAAGGTTTCACACAGATTTCAAAAAAAAATAATATATATAAATAAGCATAAAGGTATGAACCTCTCTCTGCAGTTCCCTCTGCTGAACTTGAATTCAACACTGTAGCCGGGCCCACGCACGTGCGGCCCGCGAGTGTCCAAAAATTTTTTTTTTAAAAAAAAAAATTCGAAAAGAAAAAAAACAATTTAATAATCAAAAAAATCTAAAAAATAAACCAAAAAGGGGTTTCATTGATGTGGATGCTCTAGTAATTCTAGAAAAAATGATTTCTAAAATCATCTTTACAATAATCTAGACAATAAAATGAGTAAGAAAACTAGTAATAAATGATTCAATAATATAAATTGGTCATTAATATCTTATGTCATTTTTGCTAATTGTATTGTTTTGAATTTTTTTTAACTCTGGGCCTTTATCATATTTTTTTGCAATACATATATTTACTCTGGTGGAAATCAACCGTCACTAGTCAAACGCTTAAGTTACTCATTTAGCTCACTTAAATATGGAGATTATATCGAAATTGATTACAATAAATCTACATTGTTTGTTCATTGTGAATTTGAAGCTTAATTTTGACTCTCCAGCACGAAACCTTCTTATTTTAATAAATTGTTGCCCTATCATTTTAAACACTTGTTTTATAATTTATTAAGCTATAATTTGGAAGGCTTGAAGCGATGATTTACCCCCACAGACCGTGATAACATTATAAGAGTGTAGAGATAAGTGGAGTCATGGTAACCATCTAAGACATGTTTATCAGCGTCTCTTTAGAATGAGGTTCTTAACTAAATTTGACTTTTTTTTTTTTTTTAAAAAATTTGTTAGAGACGGCTCTTAAAAGACTTTTAATTAGAGACGTCTCTTAGGTTTTCTAGTTAAAAGTTAAGAAACGTATTTACGAAAAGTTAAGAACGCTCTGCTAAGAGACCCTCATGAACTTGTTCTATTAGTAAAAAAACATGTAATTAATATTAATAGTTATACACATCTCGAAAAGATCCGTACAATGTGAAAATGAATAGCTGGTATTGGCTAGTTGCCACAGAGTAATTAATCTGAGCTCCACGCACTCGTTTCTGACACTGTAACGTAATTTACCACACACACACACACGTCTCTGTTCAATCCCTCACTCCACGCACCAACCCAGAAAATACTATGATGAACCGTACATCTCTGTTGTACTTATTTATCACGTACATTCTATCCTTATCTCGACTTATTAACGAGACCTCCTTAAAAGTGTTAATGTAAATAGCTGGAAAGAAAAAAATCATAGTTATTCACTAGATACCATTGAAGTAATACTAATGTCCTAAGTCTATCTTTTATAATTTTATTGTCTACTTGTGTATAGAATTATTTTTAATTATATGAGTGTGTATTTCATATGGTCTCTCTATAGTGAACACAAAGCTGTCTCTTCTCCTTGCAGTTGCAGTTTCACAAAATGTGAGAAGTTTTGTCGTCTTGTGAACGATGTATATAGCATTATTATAAAGTAACTAAACCAAGCTCCGACGATCAAGGTGGATCTTGAAATGTGCTTGTTCTCGGTGTGACATTGAAAAATAAATATATAAAAAGAGGAAGGTTCGGAACTTCGTGCTGCTCCTAGTTCCATCTCGTGTACACAAACGTTAATCTAAGTCAATGTCGGTTGACGATTCCAATAGGACGACTCATGGCTGGTGATCGGCAAATTAAAAAACTAACATTTTATAAGAGAATTTGAAATCTGGAAACAACTTGATCTTTTTATACGGACCGGTACTTGAACATCTAAAGTATCCTCTGTCCGACTGTCACAAGATTCTTTGGGGAAGCATCGAAATGTAATTGAAGTTTCACTTTTTTTTTTGCAAGGAATCAGCGTTCAGACAACATTATATATGTACAATTTTATGAATGTGTTTTGTATTGTGGTTGTTTAGGCGTTGTGGCTGTACGTTCATGAATGTTTTTCCCTTTTAAGAGGTTGTTATTAAGGTATTCAATTTGTCTATGTTTGTATTTGATGATATATAGATTGTATGTGTATGTGTATATATTTATTATATTGTGAATAATATGTTGCTTTGATACGCGTATAGAGTTGAATATACGTACGTAAATATCCTTGAGAAATGGTAGAGGTTGGTAGGCGTTTTCAAATATATTTGATATTATGTAAGTTTCATATGCTTGGATTTCATTCCTCATAGCTTATTTGTAATTTATTGTGTATGTTTTTTTGTATATTATATATAGTTTTTGGTCTATAGGTCAATTATCAACAAAAAAGTATTTATTCTTATCTTTTACTTATACCCTGTTTGCACACTTGGTCTTTTCAAAATGGTAGAAAATTTAGAAATTCATCAAAAATGTCCAGGTGCTATCTTAACACAATAAAGAGTAAAAGAAAGAAGAAATGCTGGGGCATATTGGGAAACATTATAAATTATTGAGGTATCTGTTGAAAAGGTACTTAATTCTAGTGGTTAAACTTTTTATTTTAACGATTTGTTATAAAAATATAGTATATCAGTATTAATACACAGTGGAATATGCTCTTATAGTCACAATCTGACTTTTTGTGTATCATAATTATAAATGATTACAGAGGAGCGCAGGTAGCTCGATGGTCCAATAGTCATAGGCTTCATAGAGGAAAACAATTTAAGCAGCGTAAATCAGTAATCAAATGTAATTAATTTGAGTTGGTTTCGGGTAATTTGTCTTAGTTGAACCTGACTTTTTTATTTAAAAAATTACAATGCATAACTTGAAAGATAAAAGTTTTATACCCGTATGTATCCCACGTAAATTAACTGATACCCAACGCAAATAATATTAAATATAGAAAATTAATAGTTTGACTATGTATTATTATTTTTAAAAAATAAATATAATTAATATATTAATAACTAAAATAATTTTTATAATTTTTCTATATTTCCTTACAAGATTTTTTTTTATAAATTAACCGATTGACAATAACCGCAACTAAAATTCTAACGATCCCCCTATTCCCACTTAAAATAAGTTCCCCGCACTCACAGAACTCAAAATTTTTAACACCGATTGATCCCATCCGCCCTAGCGGGTCAATAGGCAAGATCCGTAGATAATAACTTATATCCCCAAACTCTCAAGTGGATAATTGCAGATTAAGTAGATGATGGGGGAGAAAAGCAGATAAAAGTACATCAAACAGTTTACTATAATTTTGAGTGGTAAAAAAGTTCAGATAACACTGATTATATAATTAAAAAAAAAGAACATAAAATAAAAACACAAAAAGTCAAGCTGTCAACCGCTTACTAGAGGCTATCCTTATACAAACTGATTCAGATACTGGAGTTGGTACTCTGATGAGTCGAAAGACAGAGCAAAAAACAAATGATCCATGGAAGGAGGTTTGTTTTGGTATGCAGGTGGTTAATCGAACGGCGCACGCCGCACGGTCTCCGAGAAAAGCTATCAACTGGCTGCTCAGAAAAGCACTCAGTCTCCAAATCACCCCGTCTAAACAACTGACTCAGGATCTAAACATGGTAAGAAACAAAGTTTGTTATGCTTCTTAAACCGTTCTTGTCTACTTCTTAAAGAAAAATACACAGTTGGGTTATAGTTTCTTGTGAGTTGGTTAGAGAACAGTTAGTTACAGTCATTAATCAAGTTTCCTTGGTTTAGTGAATTGTAGTAAGAAAAAATAATACAGAACTTTTTTTTAATGTTGTTGTTTCATTTCTACCCACTGGATTACAGAATCCACTGAAACGATGTGCGATTGCGAAAGCTCTAACTTACATTCTAGCTGCACGGTTCAATGCCTTTAATCCCGTTGAGGTCATAATCTCTTTTTCAACCATCTATAATCTGATTGTCCATGTTTTTTTTTTCTATCACCCGTGAAATGTTTGAGGTTAAAGGCCAGATGGTGGGAGGTGGCGAGATTTGATGCAACTGGGAAGAAGTTTTCCTTGGAAGCGTTAAAGACCTCGAGCAAATCAAACCCCACATATTAGGGCTTTTTGCAAAAT
>CAJHQP010000453.1:0-190812 GCA_905132765.1 Moricandia arvensis
CTGGAAATAATGGAGGAAATGAGAAGAGCTTCGCCGGAAATCGAGGGTGACGACCTAGGTTCGAGTCTCACCAACAACCTAATTATGGAGTTAGTGAGAACTCATAATGGAGGGGTTGGGGTCGGTGCGCTGCAGCGCTGTGAACCTAAAGTCTATGGGACAGTGAGGTCCACGGGACGGGTTGTCACACAAACTAATTTTTTTTAAAATAATTAATTTTTAATATATATGGTATTTTTAATTTAATTTTTAAAAATAAAATTTAATCTTAAATAGAAATTATATTATAATATTAAAAATTTTACAAATTAAAGAAAAAAAATTAAAAAATTTTATTAAAAAAAAACACAAACTAAAACTCGTGCGGGAACATCCGTCTCATCATTTCCATCATACCGATTCAACGAGTTTGTTTATTTGACCTCGAGATAGGTTGGTGAAAGCAGCAATAGTGGCGTCCTCATCAGAGTGAAGCTGAGATAGGCGGAATTCTTCTTCATCCTTCTCGCTTTGGACCATGTCGACCACTTCCCTCACAAGACCATCAGAAATCTCGCCGGTCTTTTTGTTGGTATAGACTATTATAAATATTAAAAATGTTTTATAAATATAAAAAACTTTTTATAAATATTAAAAACGTTTTATAAATATAAAAAACATTTTATATATATTAAAAACATTTTATAAATATTAAAAAAGTTTTATAAATATTAAAAACGTTTTATAAATATTAAAAACGTTTTATAAACATTAAAAACTTATTTATAAAATGTTGTATATATATTAAAAAGGTTTTATAAATATTAAAAATATTTATATATACAAAAAAGTTTTATATATATAAAAAACGTTTTATAAATATAAAAAATGTTCTAAAAATATAAAAAACATTTTATAAATATTAATAACGTTTTATAAATATTAATAACGTTTAATAAATATTAAAAAATGCTTTAAATGTTTTTATAAACTTAAAAAATAGATTTATAAACCTAACAATCCTAAATTCAAAAATCCTAACAATATAATCCTAAATCCTAACAATCCTAACAATCCTAAATCCTAACAATCCTAAATCCTAACAATCCTAACAATATAATCCTAAATCCTTACAATCCTAATAATCCTAAATCCTAACAATCATAAATCCAAAAACAACAATCTACCAAACCTAAAATCATTAAATTCATTCAAAAACTTAACATAAAGAATCAAAAAGAATGGGATAATGATCTTACATGTTTAGGGATAGGTTTTGGGGAGAAATGGAGACGATTGACCGGAAATAATGGAGGAAATGAGAAGAGCTTCGTCGGAAATCGAGAGAGAGATAAGAGAAATGGGGAAGAAGAAAGGTTTCGGGTAAATAGATACGAAACTTTTTAGAGGAAAGGGGGTCGTCGGAATTTCTTCGGAATTTGTAAACTTGATTTTCGCGAAATTTTTTGGTGGTTCCATTTCCCGGATAATGAAATTTCCGAGGAAATTCCGACGAATAGTAAAACACTCGTCGAAATTTCCTCGGAAAAGCCATAAATCGAACAAAATATCAAAATCTGTGCAGAGCATATTCCTATTTCCTCGGAATATTCCGAGGAAATTCCGAGGAAATAGGAACATGCTCTGCATGTCCCCTTATTGGATAATCATACTTCCTTTTCGTCGGAATTTCCTCGGAATATTCCGAGGAATTTCTGAGGAAAGCATGTTTTCGGGTTTGGAAACATCAAATTTGTGAACCCTAGTTCATTTCTTACACAATTTCAAAGTTGTCCAATGCATAACATTGAGAATTCTATCTAAAGATGTGGATAAACCATTAAATTACAAAAAAATCGAAATCGATTACAAGTATTGTCCTTCCCGTTTATTTAACTGTATAACTGTTTCTCTTGAAGTGTATGAATTTCGTTCATACAATCGGAAAATTGTTTATTATTTGAAAATAAACTAACATTTAGACTGAAAATCAATTTAAGACACTTAGGAAAGTTTTTTGTTGTATGTTTTCATTTCTAACCGTAAAACGATGTTTTTGGTTCAAAATATCACTTTTCGTCGGAATTTCCTCGGTATTTTCCGAGGAAATTCCGACGAAAGGGTTACCCCTAAACCTAAACCCCAAATCCGAAATGTATAAATGTATGTTCCGAAGAAATTTTGATGACTAACCCTTATTTCCTCGGAATTCTTCTTCATCCTTCTAGCTTTGGACCACGTCGACCACTTCCTTCACAAGACCATCAGAAATCTTGCCGGTCTTTTTGTTGGTATAGACAATTATAAATATTAAAAACGTTTTATAAATTTAAAAAACTTTTTATAAATTTTAAAAACGTTTTATAAATACAAAAAACGTTATATATTTAATAAAAACATTTTATAAATATAAAAAACATTTTATAAATATTAAAAACGTTTTATAAATATTAAAAAAGTTTTATAAATATTAAAAATGTTTTATAAATATTAAAAACTGTTTATATTTATTAAAAACATTTTATAAATATTAAAAACATTTTATATATACAAAAACGTTTTATATATATAAAACGTTTTATATATATATAAAACGTTTTATAAATATAAAAAACATTTTAAAAATATTAAAAATGTTTTATAAATATTAATAACGTTTTATAAATATTAATAACGTTTTATAAATATTAAAAAATGTTTTAAATGTTCTTATAAACCTCAAAAAATAGATCTATAAACCTAACAATCCTAAATTCAAACAATGCTAACAATATAATCCTAAATCCTGTTTCATCACCAGCGGAATGGCCTGCCTTTACATCATATTTGGAGGATATCAAGCAGCTTCGACAGAGTTTTACCTACTCGGAGATCATTCATGTTTCTCGAACACAAAATACTCAGGCGGACAGACTAGCACGCTCAGTTCGACGGCAGCCGCTTTATGTAGTGCACATGGACTCGGAGTTCCCCCCATGGTCTACAGAATCATCTTAGAATTTGTTTTCCTTTGATGTCAAAAAAAAAATTCCTAAATCCTAACAATCCTAAATCCTAACAATCCTAAATCCTGACAATCCTAACAATATAATCCTAAATCCTAACAATCCTAACAATCCTAAATCCAAAAACAACAATCTACCAAACCTAAAATCATTAAATTCATTCAAAAACTTAACAAAAAGAATAAAAAAGAATGGGATAATGATCTTACATGTTTAGGGATAGGTTTTGGGGAGAAATAGAGAAGATTGCCCAGAAATCATGGAGGAAATAAGAAGAGCTTCGCCGGAAATCGAGGGTGACGACCTAGGTTCGAGTCTCACCAACAATCTAATTATGGAGTTAGTGAGAACTCATAATGGAGGGGTTGGGGTCGGTGCGCTGCAGCGCTGTGAACCTAAGGTCTATGGGACAGTGAGGTCCACGGGACGGGTTCTCACACAAACTTCCTCGGAAATTTCTGAGGAAATGGTTTCCTCAGAAAATTCTGAGAAAAAAGGTCCCTCGGAAATTTCCAAGGGACACTTTCCTCGGAATTTTCCGAGGGACATTTTTCCTCGGTATATTCGCAAACTATTTTTTTAAAAAATAATTAATTTTTAATATATATGGTATTTTTAATTTAATTTTTAAAAATAAAATTCAATCTCAAATAGAAATTATATTATAATATTAAAAATTTTACAAATTAAAGAAAAAAATTTAAAAAGTTTTATTAAAAAAAACACAAACTAAAACTCGTGCGGGAACATCCGTCTCATCATTTCCATCATACCGATTCAACGAGTTTGTTTATTTGACCTCGAGATAGGTTGGTGGAAGCAGCAGTAGTGGCGTCCTCATCAAAGTGAAGCTGAGATAGGCGGAATTCTTCTTCATCCTTCTGGCTTTAGAGCATGTCGACCACTTCCCTCACAAGACCAATAGAAATCTCGTCGGTCTTTTTGTTGGTATAGACCATTATAAATATTAAAAACGTTTTATAAATATAAAAAACTTTTTATAAATATTAAAAACATTTTATAAATATAAAAAACGTTTTATATATATTAAATTTTTTTTATAAATATAAAAAAGTTTTATAAATATTAAAAACGTTTTATAAATATTAAAAACGTTTTATAAATACTAAAAACGTTTTATAAATATTAAAAACTTTTTATATATATTAAAAAATTTTATAAATATTAAAAATATTTATATATACAAAAACGTTTTATATATATAAAAAACGTTTTATAAATATTAAAAAATGTTTTAAAAATATAAAAAACATTTTACAAATATTAATAACATTTTATAAATATTAATAACATTTTATAAATATTAAAAAACGCTTTAAATGTTTTTATAAACCTAAAAAATAGATTTATAAACCTAACAATCCTAAATTCAAACAATCCTAACAATATAATCCTAAATCCTAACAATCCTAACAATCCTAAATCCTAACAATCCTAAATCCTAACAATCCTAACAATATAATCCTAAATCCTTACAATCCTAACAATCCTAAATCCTAACAATCCTAAATCGAAAAACAACAATCTACCAAACCTAAAATCATTAAATTCATTCAAAAACTTAACATAAAGAATCAAAAAGAATGGAATAATGATCTTACATGTTTAGGGATAGGTTTTGGGGAGAAATGGAGACGATTGACCGGAAATAATGGAGGAAATGAGAAGAGCTTCGTCTGAAATCGAGAGAGAGATAAGAGAAATGGGGAAGAAGAAAGGTTTCGGGTAAATAGACACGAAAGTTTTCGAGGAAAGGGGGTCGTCGGAATTTCTTCGGAATTTGTAAACTTGATTTTCACGAAAATTTTTGGCGGTTCCATTTCCCGGGTAATGAAATTTCCGTGGAAATTCCGACGAATAGTAAAACATTAGTCGAAATTTCCTCGGAAAAACCATAAATCGGACAAAATATCATAATCTGTGCAGAGCATATTCCTATTTCCTCGGAATTTCCTCGGAATATTCCGAGGAAATTCCGAGGAAATAGGAATATGCTCTGCATGTCCCCTTATTGGATAATCATACTTCCTTTTCGTCGGAATTTCTTCGGAATATTCCGAGGAATTTCCGAGGAAAACATGTTTTCGGGTTTGGAAACATCAAATTTGTGAACCCTAGTTCATTTCTTACACAATTTCAAAGTTGTCCAATGCATAACGTTGAGAATTATATCTAAAGATGTGGATAAACCATTAAATTACAAAAAATCGAAATCGATTACAAGTATTGTCCTTCCCGTTTATTAAACTGTACAACTGTCTTTCTTGAAGTGTATGAATTCCGTTCATACAATCGGAAAAATGTTTATTATTTGAAAATAAACTAACATTTAGACTGAAAATCAATTTAAGACACTTAGGAAAGTTTTTTTGGTTGTATGTTTTCATTTCTAACCGTAAAACGATGTTTTCGGTTCAAAATATCACTTTTCGTCGGAATTTCCTCGGTATTTGCTGAGGAAATTCCGACGAACTGGTCCAGGTCCTCGGAATTTCCTCGGTATTTTCCGAGGAAATTCCGACGAAAGGGTTACCCCTAAACCTAAACCCCAAATACGAAATGTACAAATGTATGTTCCGAAGAAATTTTGAGGACTAACCCTTATTTCCTCGGAATTTCCTGGGTTTATACCGACGAAATATGGTTCCTCGGAATTTTCTCGGAATATACCGACGAAATAACTGTTCCTCGGAATTGCGTCAGAATTTTCCGACGAAATTCCGAGGAAACATGATTTTTTGGTTTCCTCTGAATTTCGTCGGTATTTCGTCAAAATATTACGAGGATATGTGTCTTCGTCGGAATATACCCTGTTTTCTTGTAGTGGAAAAGGAGGGAGTATGATTTTTAGCATGTTTAAAGCAATTTCTATGTATAATAAAAATTTAATGTAAAAAGAGTTTTTAACTTGAATATATATATATATATATATATATATATATTTATGGTATCTCTAGACATACTAAATTTATCCGACAATAAAAATAAATAAAATATTATTTCAATTTCATAGTGTGGCTTCTTTTCTATTTGCAAAGTGACATGATTTTTACGTAAAATCATGTATGGATTTAGAATAATCTAAAATGGTAAAAATAGTTATTAATATTATTGAAACTGAAAAGAGTTTTTAGAAGTATGACAATTTTCAAGTAAACATTTTAAAATTTGATAGGGTTTCTGATTAGGGAAGTATTTTTTCTTATGATAATCTTATTTATATTTTATATCATATTTAAAAGAAAATTAAAAAAAAATTTTATCTAAGTTGAAATTATATAGTTTATTCTTCGAAAACCCCTTTTGTAGGTAAACGTTTCATAACATATATATCTAAAATTTTCAAATGTTTCTAGAATATGTTGAACTGAGATATATTTAAAGTTGAGGATTCCAAGTTTATGTTATTATACTACTAATTAAAAATTTAAATCTACCATCCCACTTATTTTTTTTATAAATTCTATTATATATTAAAATAAAAATCAATTTAATGATTTTGCTTGGATGTCTTTTTACCTCTCAAAACTTATAATTTAATTACTTTATGTTTTTATTGTAAGTTTATTTAGTTCAAATCCTTAAAAAAAAAGTAAACTAAGAACCAATCTATATTATTAAAAGTGAAGTATCTTTTGAAAACAACCATTTTTCACTCTCATAATTACAATTTATGACATTGCATTTACTAACTATTAATTAATTAACTATAAATAATTTATTTTGTTAAATTATCTAATCAAACTTACCATTATTCTCTATCCAAACTTACCATTATTATCTAGCCAGAATATTCTCTAAACATTTTTTACAGTAAAATTAAACATATTTATTTAAAATAAGACATACAAACTTTAAATATTATATATATATGTATATTATTATTATTTCATTTCACTTAAAAAATATAAACTATAAATATTTAAACAATAAATTTATTTTCAAATATATGTTAAATCACTTGATGATTAATAATACTATTAATACTTTTTTTCTTTTGTAAAACGACTTTCATTAAAACTTAAACATACGGACTACAAATATTGTTAATCTTAGCGCTAATAGCTTAAGAACATAAGACATATAAGATAGTAGTAGAGAAACCTCTAAAATAGAAAGACAGCGAATTCATAGCATAGCTTGAATGCATCAATAAAAAGTTCATGGCAAAGTCGGAAAGTTGAAAAATAGTCACATTTGATCGTGACGTTGGTATACAATCCGCACTTCGAAATATCGTCGAAACGAAATCCGCTGTATCTTCTGGCTCCGTACGAACCGCTACACAAGATAACAATACGGTTATAGATATGGATAGAGTTCCTTGCTTTTGGGAAGAAAGGTAAACACTGCTCATGAAGAAGGCAAATGGTGGTGGCAGTGATGACCCTAGTAAACCCACCGGTAAATGAAGTTCCAGATTTCAGGAATATAGCATTGGAAATGCAGCAGTTTCGGTAAAAATTATTATGAATCCATCATAAATTTTTAGCAAGTCATCAGAAAGACCAAGCTCCTCCATAAATTTCGTTGTGAAACATATGGGCTGAGACAGAGGTAATTCATGTGGAAGCTTAATGGGCTTATCAGGCCCAAAACCCAGCGGCGGAATCCCAACGCAATCTTGGAACCGTTCTTGTCCCGTCGACTTGAATTCGGAGTGTCGGAGGTAAAGCAGCAACGAGTGCACATGGTGAATGGAGCTGTTGAGAGGAGAGATGGTGGTGAGCAGAGAGTTGGAGTTTGAGACGCCGCCAATAAAGTAAACGGAGTCGCGTTTAATACATGAAGTTGCTGGACTACAGTGACCTGAGTTGATTGTTGCGGCTGAGCTTGGAGCTTTGCTTAAGAGTTTGTCAGAACCCGAGCATCCAAGAGAGGACCTCCCAGATCTGGTACGTAGGTGAGGAACAAGATCAGCCCAAGAGAAATAGTGAGGAGAGGTGACGCCTGTGTATGCGGGGTCAAAACACTCAGATCTGATACGCGAGGAGCTGGTGGAGGAGAATCGGTGTAGGTGAGGATGGCTTGAGCACTCTTTCCGGGAATCCCCAGAGAAGAGGATAGATCCAAGGTAGCAGCAGGCGCAGATCCGGCGAGACATCACATGAAGCGCCACTGCCGAGACCGGCTTAGAATATGGCAGACTTAACAGGCAACTGTAAGTCTGGACCAAAACAGAGCAAAGCATAGAAAAGGAGACGTCGAACCGAAGCAAAGAAGGAGAGTCCCAACGCCGGCGAAGAACACAGTCGCCGGCGCCGGAAGTAAAGAGATTTGGGACTATTTCGATAAATGTGCCTGAGAGAGCCCGGCTGCTAGGATTTTTTACTATTCATACTTATATATTTGAATTATAATAATACAATAATTAAATTCTAATTTAATATTCTTCAAAAATAAAACATAGAATAAAAAATTATTGGGCTTAAAACAACTTTAGAGACATATATCTATTTTATTAACACATAAGTGAATTTTATTTGACATAAATAATTTATTTAGAAAAATAAATTTATTAATATACATGGTAATTAGTGTTTTAATTTATAAATAAATACATCAAAATAGTTAATGTAATTAAAAATTATTAATTGATGAATATGTTATATAACATATCATTTAAATTTGTTTAGTATCCAATTACAATATGAGCAAACAAAAACACACAGAAAATTAGAAACATCTATCACAAATTTAGAACAAACACCCATATGGATGTGTATTTGTACAACCATTACATTCTTGTGCTGTTGAAAATTTCTTATAATTATTTTATTAAAATAACTATATGTGCGGGTGCATATATCAATTCTAGTTAACATTAATTGACAAAAAACTCAGTATTACAGACAATATATAATGATAAACTGATATGTTATGTTTTCAATACAAAAAAATATGGTATTCCTACGTAAAATAATAATTTCTACATTTAGAAAACATGCAATATTAAATTGATAGTTAAAAAAAAAAATTAGACCAAGCTAGATGTTGAAAAACATATTTAATTTTATAAGTTTAAATGTAACTATAATATAATATTTAAATTTTACAAAATTTATTTATATCAACGAATTTGCAGACATCCATTTCGTATACTTATAATTTGACAAAAAAAGACTATTAGTAATTGATGAAACAATTTGTGATGTTCTGTTTTCTTTGAATATAGCCTCCAACAAACATTCATATTGCAACAAACTTCATTCACCCCATTTTTAATGCCTCATACATTTCAAAAGAATACTATTATTCTCTTTTTTTTTTTCTTTTGAAAGATCAATTTCCGAAAACACTAATCCGGACCTTGTAAACCAAAACCATCGCTTAGTCCTCTGTTAGCTGAAACTCGTCTTCTCAAATTATTTCACTCTTCTTCACGCTGCACATCTCTCAAAAATGTGTTTTTTTACAAAGAGCTTTCTTATGGAGAAATTATTAAGGCTTCTAAGATCAGATTTGGAGAAGACTGTCTTATTATTTGAATTTCAGGATTGTTTATACAAGAACACAATAATAAATAACCAGTGGGGTTAGCCTAGTGGTCTTGAGGGAGCTTCGGCCCCAATACGAACCCGGGTTCGATTCCCGCTGGCCACCACATAATTTACATGCGGAGTTGGTGTGGCGCCCGAGACCGAAGACCTTATCCTAGCCTGCTAAAGGCGTTTAACGGTTCGGTCTCTAGTCTGGACAACCTCGGTTGGGCCAGGACACTCGGTTATCAAAAAAAAAAAACACAATAATAAGAATTTTCTCTCTAATTAAGCTTAAGGAAAATCCTCTCAAAACCCTAAACTTATGGAAGGCCCGAAATGATAAATTATTTCGGGGAATTGACAGAGATCCACTGGAGCTAGTTCGATATGCGGAAAGCGAATGCATCGCGTGGTTCAAGGCTAATGAGGCGATTACTCAGAATCCACAAGGGAGCAGCGGCGAGACAACACAGACCCTAAGTCTGGAAAACATTTGCATGGTGGACTGTTCTTGGACCGCCACAGATCAGTATAGCGGGTGCGGCTGGGTGTGGAAAAATGCCAACGGGAAAACTGAGCTTATGGGAACGCGGAATATAAGGAGGCGAGAGTCGGCACTCCACTCGGAGTTAGAGGCTCTTAGATGGGCAATGGAATGTATGCTTCAATATTCAACCTGTCAGCGTTTTGGCACGGATTGCAAGGACATTTTAGCATTGGTAGCGGAACCGAAAGATTGGCTGAGCTTTGCAACCGAACTAGAGGCGATCCAGACACTTTTGATTTGCTTTCCTGATTTTGAGATCCGTCATATCCCGAGGAATCATAATGGAACTGCGGATGCACTAGCTAGAAATGCTCGATCCTTTCATAGATCTATTTGTTTTGTTGGTTATTCTATTCCGGTCTGGATTCCCAGACCACCTCAAGTTGAGTAATAGAAGGACCGTTTGAGAAAAAAAAACCTAAGCTATCTCTCAAACAATCTTAAAACTCTTAAGAGATGCAACAACTCTGCAATCTCTATATATAAGACTAGATAACTCAAAATCCTATTATAAATAACAACTTTAGATATTTCCTAATTCGATTAGTAAACCTACACGAAATATGATTAAGATAACTTGCACCACAAGTTATTTCAAGCTTATTCCAACATTCTGTCCCTTAAGCTTGAAACCATCTTTTGACAAATCTTCAATCCCCATCAAACTCCTCATCTCTTTAAACCGAATTCGAGAAAGTGCCTTGGTTAAAATGCCAAATCGTTGCTCGCTTCCTGCTATATGTTGAACCTCGATTATGTTTTTATCAACACATTCTTGTATGAAGTGATACCGCCTGTGTATGTGCTTGCTACGGCAATGAAATACATGATTCTTAGTAAGAGCTATAGCTGATTTGTTCTTAATATGGATCACCACATTCTTGCTTGAACTCGATTCTTCAATTATCTCACCTAGAAGTTCTTGAAGCTAGAATAGCTTGTTTAGCCGCCTCTGTTGCTGCCATAAACTCTACTTCACAAGATGATAGGGCTACTGTCTCTTGCTTCTGAGAACACCAATTAATGGGTGAATTCAAAAATAAAAGATATGTCCTATTGTATTTCTACCATCATCTTCATCCATATTTTGACTTGCATCACTGTACCGTACAAGTTTTGAGTTTGTTCCTCACCTGAAGATAAGCCCATACGAGAGTGTTCCATGCAGATAGCGAAGTACTTGCTTAATAGCTGCGGCCTGAGATGTCTTCGGCTCTGCCATGTATCTACTCATCACTCTTACTGAATACGAGAGATCGGGTCTGGTGTGAAGGAGATATCTGAGACATCCAATTTCTCTCCTATACTCCCTCTCAATTACATCTTTATCAGTTGGAGCTTTGGAGAGCTTTAGACTTGGATGCATAGGTATATGTACCACGTTGGAATCTTGCATTTTTGTCTCCTCCAATATCCTTTAGCATATATTTCTTGTCTTAGAGTAATACCGTCTTTATGTTGATCAACTTCGATGCCCAATTAATAAGTAAGCTTGCCTAAGTCGCTCATCTCAAAACGAGCCAACATTCCTTTCTTGAATTCGTTGACTAAGTCCGGACTTGTCTTTGTTACTAAAAGATTGTCCACGTACACAACTACAAGGAGAAGACTATTCTTTTCTTGGCGACGATACAGCGCAGGTTCTTTGGAGAATTTAACAAATTTTAATTCTCCAAGAACTTTGTTTAACTTCTCGTTCCATGCCCTTGGAGCTTGGCGCAAACCATACAGTGCTTTATTTAGCTTGTATACCTTGTTCTCTTCTCCTTTGATCTCAAATCCCTCAGGTTGGGACACATACACTTCTTCTTAGGTCACCGTGAAGGAATGCAGTCTTGAAATCTAGATGATGCACTTCCCAACCTCTTGATGCCGCCAAAGATAATATAAAACGAACTGTTTCAATGCGTACTACAGGCGCAAAAACCTCATCAAAGTCGATCCCATGCCTTTGAATGTACCCCTTTGCCATTGATGCTTCCATCGGAATTTCGTTTCACCTTAAATATCCACTCTAAACCTATTGCCTTAGCTCCTTCCGGTAGATCCCACATCTTGTTCTTGATTATCGATTTTTTTTGTCTTCACAAGAATCTCTCCACACTTTCTTCTCTTTCGCTCCGTGAAACTCCATGGTTCATCGTTTACACTAAGTAATAAACGTTCTCCTTCTATTTCTGAGAGCAAGATATAGTCGTCTAAGTAACTAGGCTTTTTGGTCTCATTTTGAGATCGTCTTAAACCAGCTGTATTTCCTTCTTTATCACAGTTCTTCCAATCCCAACTTTTATATTCATCAAATATGACATCTCTACTAACTACCACTTTTCTGTTTATTGGATCAAGTAGTTGATATGCTTTTGAACCTGGTTCCGTACCAATATGCACCAACATCCTTGACATGTCATCGAGTTTACGAAGGAGAGGGATATCTACCTTCGCGTAAGAGATGCATACAAAAATACGGACATGACCAAGGTGTGGCTTTCTTCCTTTATATGCTTTGTATGGCGTCTGGGACACAAGTACTCGGGTAGATACTCTATTATAATGCTTGTGGCGTGTCATATAGCTTCACCCCATAGGTAGTTAGGTAGATCCATATGCTTCAAGATACTTCTGTTCATTCCAAGGAGAGTTCTGTTTCGCCTTTCTACGACTCCGTTTTGTTGAGGAGAGTATAGAGCTGTAAGCTGTCTTGCAATGCCGTTTGACTCACACTAGGCTTAGAATTCATTTGAGACGAATTCTCCTCCTCCGTCGGTCCTAAAAATCATAATGGTTGCTCTTTCCTCTTGCTCAACGATTGCCTTGAATTTTTGATTTTTTCAAACGCCTCTCCTTTCTCCTTGAGAAGTATCGACCACATATATTATGAGTAATCGTCTATGAGTACGAATATATACCTTTTCTTTTATGGTGTGATAGGCGATATTGGGCCACACAAATCTCCCTGAATGAGTTCGAGTAATTTCTTGGCTCGAAACGTGGTTGCGTGTGGGAAGGGATGCCTTGCTTGCTTCCCAAACAAACACGACGAGCAGATTTCCTTCATGACTTTGGTTTTAGGTATCCCTGTGACAAGTTCCTTATTGATCATCATTCTCATTGAATCTTTGCCTATGTGTCCCAATCTCGCACGCCACTTAGCTGCATCACTTGTTTCTATAAGTTGTAAGCATCTTTTGTTGAATATATCGATCAAGACTTTATACAACCGATTCTTTGATCTCTCGCCTTTGTTATGAGCTTGCCATCCTTATCCTTTAGCGTGAGATAATCGTCTTTCATCCTTACATCGCACCCTGACTCTGTTCCTGTCCCAGACTGATTATGTTACTTTTTAGTTCCGGTATGTAATAAACATCTGCTAGGACTTTCTTTCCTCCATATTTTCTGCAAATACGGGAGTCATCACCAAACCTTACTTTCCCAGTAATATATTCATCAATTCTCTTGAAATAGTTGTGATTTCTGGTCATATGATTGCTTGCCCCGTTGCCCATATACCACACATTGCCGTTGTCTAAGCTTGTCTCAAACTCCTTTGGGTTTAATATTTTCTCGTTTAGGTAAACGATTTCGTGAACCACAAATTCTTCTGCTCTTGCGTATTGGTGTTATTGTTGTCCTTGTCCTCGGTATCTTCTTGTATTTTAGAAATCAATCTGGAGACATTGACGCGTAATGTCCATTCTTGTTGCAGCGGAAACATTGAACTTTAGATATGTTGTTCTCATAGGACCGGTCATTGTATCGACCTCTCCCTCTTCCACGGTCATAATAATGACCTCCACGTCCGCAACCTCTGTAGTAGCTGTTGTAGTTGTTGTAATCACGAGTGGCCGATAAGTTTGAGGACGATTGTGGATCCGTGTTTGCGTACATGAGTTTTCTTTGTCTATCTTGTGCTTCTTCCTCTTCTTCTTTTACTCTTTCTTCATAAGTTTTTAATCTTCCAATAATATCTTTGAAACTAGTGGTTTTTAGGTTAAGTACTTGCTCCAACGATGCCACGATATGTATAAATTTCTTTTGTGGAAGACTCGACAGAAATTTCTTTACCAGCTTTGTTTTTTAATATTTTCTCCTAGAGCGGTTGACTTTGATGCGATTTCAGACAACTTTCCAACAAAATCATCAATGGTGTCGTTATCCTTCATCTTCAATATATCAAATTCAGCCATTAATGTCTGCAACCTTGCTTCACTAACTCGATCTACTCCCATACACCAAGATTTGATCGCATCCCATACCTTCTTGGCAGTGTCTAAATCCCCTACTTGTAGTATGAGGGTTTCGGGTATGGACTGAAAGATTAAGGCAGTGGCCATATCTTTTTTTTCTCCATTATCAGATTCATTCTCGACCACGTCCCAAACCTTATGAACTTTACGCAATAGCTTGATCCTGATTGCCCAAACTGTGTAGTTAGTCGCTGTGAGCATTGGGCAGCTGATTGAAGAAGATCCTCCTCCTTCCTTCATTTTAGATATCACGAGATCTCCCATTGTTATCTGATTGTATTATAGCTTTGATACCAAATATTATTTGAGTTTCACGATTGTTTATGCAAGAACACAATAATAAGAATTTGCTCTCTTATTAATCTTAAGGAAAATCCTCTCAAAACCTTACGCTATCTCTCAAACAATCTTAAAACTCTTAAGAGATGCAACAACTCTGCAATCTTTATATATAAGACTAGATAACTCATAATCCTATTATAAATAACAACTTTAGATATTTCCTAATTCGATTAGTAAACCTAAACAAAATATGATTAAGATAACTTGCACCACAAGTTATTTCAAGTTTATTCCAACATGTCACCATACTTCGTACCCTTGTTTTGCAGTACTCGACTTTTATCCTTTAAATTAGAGACAAGAGACGGGACGATCTTGAATGAGGGGCTTGACAACCCGTCGTGAAACCTACCGTTTCTTTCACGCCATATGTCCTACACTTCGTAGAGGAAAATAAATGTATTCTCATACCTCTTCTTTTAAAGACTCATCCAAACGTATAGCCACTCTTTACCTTTGGACCGAGAAAAAAAATACATAAGATAGACGGTCGTAGACTAAAAACATAAAAGTAATCAGAAGTCTATACAAAGATATAGCTAATTTCACAATTAAAGACTGATTGTTTCCCCGCCATGATCCATGACTTGTTTGACTAATGATAGGAAATCAATTAACTGCTGACTAATACATACTCTTACTTATTGAGGGCATGAAAAGGCAAACAAAAATTAATGTCACAATTGAAATTTGCAACTAAGCTTAGTAATTACTGGAAATTGCAAATGAACAAGATAGTGTGAGCGGCTTTCTTTTTCTTTGTAAACTTTATTATTTTCTCAAATAAAAATGTTCATTGGTTGTTTTGGACAATATTGGCTGACTCAGAGTTATTTGAGAATGTAACATTTGAAATCAATTCTTTAGGACCAATTTTACATTTTTGCTTTTATGAGTTTGATATCAAGCTAAGACAAATATATTTAATACAAATAAATTAATAAAATAAGTAAGTAACAGAGAATGATTCGGGTTGGTTTTCAGGTTATAAAATAGATAAGCCTAGGGTGAATGATCGGAAATCAATGATCATGAGCCAAACATCTATGCAAGGAACAAATCGCAGTAAGTCTTAAACTCGAACAACAAGGCAAGATCGATCCTCTTTCATGGCATCCATCCTTTTATCAGGGATTCCTAATATCTAAACTTTCATTTGAATCAAAGAAAGATGATAAACATTAAGACCAGATTTGATAAGTTCACAATTCGCCTTAACATCTACTTTCATTGGTTAGGGACAAATCGCTCATTTATGTTATTTCTACCAACCTAAAACAATTTTGTGAATAGACTAAACCTAGAATCAGGCACTAAGTAATTAATTTAATTCAATCTTTAAGTTTAACAATGAATGGAGACAATCAAACATCAATCCTTATTTGTGTTTAGCTCATGAATCTATGATCTCCTAACACCCTAGATTAAGCAATCGACTACTCAACCATGAACAAAAAAACACAGAGATAATAGATGTAGAAAACATGTATGAATCAAAAATAAAAAGCAAAGAGGGTTTAAAAATCTTCTCCAAAGAATGTAGAGATTCTTTTCCCTCAAAGTTACCAAGTATCAAGCTCTCTTTCTAATATCTAAAAAGTGGTGTGTCTGATGAAAAATAGTAGAAAACAGTATTTTTGCAGGTCTATGGCGGTCCAGGAGAAAAAGGAGAATCCCTAGGTAATATCCCAAAATATTTTGGTAGTTTCCTTAAAAATCTCGAGCAGCGGAGCGGCTGCTGTGTTTAGGATCACCCACCCAGTTGTTCTGCCTGGCTGCTGCGCAGAAAAACTCTAATTTGCACTATTTTCATGTATCCTTCCAAGAGGGTCCCAACCTACTATGGACTTAAAATGACTCGAAAAAAACTAAAAAGACTTGATAAAACCTTGAAAACAAATGACAAAGCTTATATAAAATATGTCAGAAACACAAGATATTAGAAAAACATAAAGTTTACAAAGAAAGAACACGGTTACTTTCCAAAGAATGAACATGATTATTTTCCTAAGAAAAAGAAAGAGCATGATTATAATTCAAAATTTTCATTCATAATTCAAAGTTTACAAAGAAAAAACATGTTTGTCTCCTCAAATAAAACTGTTCATTCATTGTTTTCTTTTATGTAGCTGACTCTGTCCATTCATTCAGCTAAGTTTACTTTGTAAGCTGAAGAAATTGGATTTTGACGTGCTGATGCAATGACACAGAGAAAGTGTTAATTCACATGGTTCTCTGGAGTATGACTCGTGCATATTAAGAATGTGGAGTCTAGTGTGTTGCTGTTGTGTTACAATGGACGATGATGTGTAATACATCTACATGAATACTAAGACATGTGCGGTGTGGATTTTTCATTGGCTGATCTTGTTTGGACATGTTTAGCAAATTAGAATATCCTCATATCACAAATAGAAGATCTGCTGATGATACTTTTAAAAAAAAATATATCGCACAATAAAAAAAAGGAGGTGATATATATATATATATATATGAAAGTTTATGCCTAGGAAAAAGTTAAGTTTTTGAGGTAATACTAAGTGACTTATCCGCGTTTATACGCAAAAAAATGAATATTTATGAAAATAACTAAATTACAATTGTTTATATTTTTTATATCCTTTTAATAAAGCTGTTATGTATAAGTTGTTGAGTTGTGATGTTTTAATATACTTGATTTTTTAAAATATTCAACTTTGTTATGATATTTGGTTTCAAAATTCTAATTTGATTTTAATTTGTCTAGTTAGTTTCTTAATGTTTCTCTGGTTATTTTAACTATAATTTCATGTTTTATTTATTTTGATTTATTATTGAGGTTTGTGAATTTTTGAATATGAACAAATCAATTATTTATATAAAGATATGGACATCAATATAATATTAGGATTAATAATCTTTAGTTACAATGGAAAATTATTTATTTAGTAATTAAAAACTGATTAAATTAAAATTATATAGTAGTTAAGATATTTCTAACTTAACGTGAAATTTTTGAAAATATCAATATTTTAAAAATAATATCCTACAACAAAAAAAAATTTCATTTTCCTTCCTAACTTAATCTTGTGGGAAATTATATAGTTGCATAACTAACTTAATTTCCTTTTCTAATGTAGGAATTGAATTCCATAAAATATCAAAAAGAAATTTTCAATTAGGAAAAACATAATTCTTATATATCTTCTTAACTAATTCCTTTTTTATTAAGAAAATATCTAAAAATAAAAAATAAATGTATGAGGAAATATGCAAAAAAAAAAGGAAATACATGTTTCATTAAGGTGGCTCACATTATAATAGTTATGTAAATATGAACTAACGTATGTTTCAAATATATAAATATTATTGCATATTTTAATGTTAAAGATATTGCCATTTAAATACCTTTTGTATATTTTAAAAATTAATGGATTCAAATAGATATTATGTGTACAAAAAAAGAAAATTGCATTAAACTGTTAAAAGATTGTTTTAGAAATAGGAAATTGTATACTTATCAAAAGTATAATATTCCTAACTAACTTAGGGTATTGTAATATCAAAAGATTCTAATTTTTAAACATAACATAACAGATTCTAATATCAAATGCTCGTTCCTTTCATAGGAATATTTGTTTTGTTGGTTGTTCTATTCCGGTCTGGCTTCCCAGACCACCTCAAGTTGAGTAATAGAATGGCTGTTTGAGGAAAAAAAAACAGTTCCTAAAGCTCAATCTGTGGTGTGTCCATGGCCATGTGTCCATGGCCGCTGGCGAACCCCCTTATTCTCCGCCTATCCCCCCTGACCCACTCACCACAAAAGCTGTCCTCAGATCTGTTTCTTCCCACTGCAGTAGCTCGCAGAGCTTCAGCCGTTACTCCAACTGCTCAATCTGTTACTTCGGATTCTACAGCAGATTTGGCCCCTCCAACTGTTCCACAAACTGGATCTGATAAAGACACTGCTCATACCAAAACCAGTGAGCAAAACCCTAACCAAACTTTCAAAACCATTCTCCCTAAAAATATCTATCTTATCCAAACAAACAAAGCTTCATCTGCTTCCACTCATGTCCTCAACAAACCAGAAAAAAATCCAGACTGAAACCACCCAAAAACTTTTTGATGTACCAAATCCTTCTGCTCCTCACCAAGAGCCAATTTCTCCGTTTCAAACTAAAACTCCTCCCTCTCTAGTTCAAAGAATCCGACTGGCTGAAGGTAAGACCTTCCGCAGACTTGCTCCAGCAACCATATCTTCTACTGGGAGGCCTAGAGTCATCATTCCCGATCATGTGTCCAAAAAAGGAGAAGAAATTCATAAAGACTTCATTTTTTGTTACTTTAATGGAAAGGCTACTCCTTTCAACCAAATCCAAAGTGTCGTTAATCATACGTGGGGGAAAGGAAAAAGATTGGAGATACACAATAACCTACTTAACCACTCTACTAGTGCTAGAATCCCAAGCGAGTACATAGAAAGAAGATCCTAGAGAAGAACATACGGTATGTTAGAGACTCCATGTTCCACATTTCACAGTGGTCCTCAATTCACTCCAAATCGACGCCCCCACTGAAAGCAATCCAAATATGGGCTCACCTCACTAGAATCCCATTGGACCTGCGACATGAAGAAGGCTATAGTCTGATTGCATGTTTAATTGGTGAACCAAAAGAGATTGATGATTATGAATCTGGTAAGCCTAACTTTATCTCAGGTAAGGGTTGATGACCTCACAAAGCCTCTACCATCGATTGTTGAGTTTGAAAGAGAAAACTGTGAAGTGGTGGGAGTTTTGGTACACTATCTGTGGGTGCCACCAACATGCTCTCACTGTTATGAGCTAGGCCATATTGTGCACAATTTCCCGCTATGTACTCCTCCCCAAGGAACTTTAGCCTATGTTCACAAAAAATCTCATGCTGCTAAGAAATCTCCAAAGCAGTCTAAGAAATATGATATGTCATGGTTTTTATCTGATTTCACCCATGTTATGTATATGGTTTTAGAGTTTTTATATGCAATTGGTATCGTTTTAGAGTCTTTACAGGTTTAGGTACTCATTGGAAGCAATTTGAGCTTTTAGATCATTATGGAGCATTGACGAATGCTCAGCCGAAAACTTGAAGTTAGAACCAGAATACACAGAGACCATCGATCGACGTCTCACCCTGAGTGTCGATCGACGGTCAAAACTTCTGCGAGTTAATAGAAGATTTGAAGAAATCACAATTTTACTCAGAAGTTCCATTATTTGCAAGACAAGTCCCTAACCACATTTTAGGCTATTTATTAGGTTTCTTAGTTGTTTTGCAAAACACACTTGTTTTTACAACCCTTTTGATACTTGCAACTTTGATGGCTACCATTGGAGAGAGAGATTTATTCATACACCGACTAAGATCTTGAACTCTCTTGTTTTATTTTTACTAGGGACATAACCCCCGCGCAAGCGCGGGGTCGGTTACGTTTTTAATGCATTGTGTGTTTCGATTTTGTTATTTCATCTTCATTTTTAATCTTTTTATTTTTCCATGTTTTATATATTTATCTATGAATGGAAGAATGAAATTTACACAGATTGATTAGATTATTGACTTTTTTTCTTTACAATAAGTTGCCAAGGAGCTGTGTAGTTTGTGAAGTTGGTATTGAAACTGTGATGTACGAATAGGTAGAAATACATATTATGTTGTTCGTGGGTTTTTTTGGTACACCGTATATCTCTTTTTCTGGTTAGAACTGGTTGCGCTGAAGTGAGTTTATGAGTTTGTTATCTCAAAGGTGTGAATATGTTTGTAGTTTCGCTGAATTTATTTAAATTTTTTTGTTGTATTACTGAATTGAAAAGTTCATTGCAGAGTTAATAATTTAAAATTGCATCTATAATAAATATTTAAAATAGAAATGGTTTAAATATCTTTATTTTAAGTGTATTATTATTTTAAGCTGTAATCTTTCTTTTTCAACTCAGAGAATAAAAATTCTTGTTTACAAAAATAATATTGATCTGCATTTTCTTAAATAAAAAAAAAAAAAAAAGAATAGTTAACGCTGTACATACTGCCAATAAGATGTTTGACGGTGTTCGTAGAGACGGTGTAGGAGATGGGAATGGAAGGTAGGGTTTATAGCCAGAGAGTCTTTCCTCGTGCAAGCAATTCTTTGGTCTAGGCTTCTTGATTGCTTTTTCTCCTCTTCTCCTCGTCGTCCTTGATTTAATTGTTTCCTTTTTCTCTTTGTAGATATCTTATATCTTAGTTTCCTTCCTCGTGTGCTCTATAGTTTAATAAAATCTTTGGTTTAACAGAGTGGTCTTTCGGGTTTACTTACCTAAAAAAATGAACATTCTCATCAAATTTTGATACCAATTGTCTTACCACAATCACTACACTTGCGTTTTCCTACAGGTTTTATCGGTTATTTGATTTTAGTTAGTATAGGTGTCCCAAATATAAACATAAGATACACGTAAATATATACACTAAAACAAAATCAAATAACTAAATCTTTAAGTCAAGATTCAGCGGTGGTAAATACCTTTTAACCTTCTTGCAAAATCTTTAGGAGGTTGAGTCTGATTCTGAGAAACATCAGCCTTGACATAGATATTTACCTAGCCAAGGAAAGAAAAAAAAACAAAATTAAGATTCAATCTTAATCAGAAAATCATATAACTGAAACTACGAACCTATATAAACTGATATGACAAAAATCTAACTTGAGAAAAACAACCAAGGCATAGATCGTCGAAGGTGGCTTTCAAAACAACCGATTTGACATAGATAGCATTGGAGGCAGACATTCAATGGAGGATAGAAGCTTAGCCTGTAAAAAAACTGTATGAGAATATGAGATGTTCGATTCCTAAATATGGAATCAACTTTTATAGGGATATTGTTGCTATATGTTGTGAAACGGATGAGGTATTGATGGTATTAATAAAGAGGGGAAGATCGAAAGATATGGGAGATCAAGAGTTCATGGATATTTCTTAGAGAAGTTTAGAGAGCGACGACAGAGAGGGGAGGTGAACCTGATCGCATGCTAACTTAGTGGTGACTTGTGACAGTTAAGCGACAGAGTAGGAGAATCCTAGGTGTCAGCCGTAGACGGAAGATAAATAGGCATCTAAATTTCTAGGGTAATTTAAAACTTGTTGGTGTTTGTACATAAATCTATATTAGTTTCAGTCATCATTTTACAAATTAGCCTTTAGTTTAGTGGTATTAGTGTTGGTGTTTGTATCTCAATAACCAAAGTTCGAACCTTTGAGGTAACATTTTTTCATACTTTTTAAAGTGGGACCCACATGCTGCTGATGTGGCGCGCTCTAGAGAGACCCAACTCTCCCATTATAATATAGATTATTTATATGCAATTCATTCAACTATTCATCATGTTTATCACAATCATGCATGAGTACTCAATTTGTTAGATTTAAGGTTCTTCTAAGGTAGTTAATGGCTTGCTGATATTATGAAATTGTTGGGTTCTTCTAATTATTTCTTTGTTTAAATAAATCTTGATGTGATCCAAAACAGCATCAAAGGCAAGAAAGAAGAAAACAAGTCGGAGTTAGATTCATCAAACAAGGACATGCAAGATTTTGGAAAAGGCAGGGACGATCCATTACTCAAAGAGGAGTATGGTAGTTGCTTAACATGGCCTCCTGATCATAATAAGTCTAATCTACGAGCACATACTCACATGTACATGAGCAGGACGTGTGTACACTTCAACTGGACAGAAGCAATCCGAATCCAGCTCAACAAAAAAAAAAAACTTACTTAGGAATCAACTGTGTTGAGCAAAGTTCTAAGAAGTCCCCGAAGCATGAGGATGAATTGAAATACCTTGTGTTTGAGCCTGGAGGGAGTCTTGGCGTCCTAAGGTTCAAAACAAAGCAAAGAGAACTCGTGCTTACAACTGCCAAGGAGAAGAATCAGGAGAATACACATCCATTGCTGAGTTCTATATTCAACAAATCAACCAAAGATGGTTAGTTCACGACCTTAGGAATGTCAGGGGCAAACCAAAACTCCAGTGGGAGTATGGAGACCATTTTACACAACCACCAGACAATATAGAGACTTTTCTCAGGTCCAGGACAATGGGATTGGAGTGGAGTGATCAAGGTTCTATCATCCTACAAGGCTCGGATTTGAGGACAAATCTTTTTGAAGGGAGAGAGGATGATGCGATCCTGATCAGCTTGATCAGTCTCCAACTCAAGATGTGGAACCCAAAGAATGAAAGAGCTAAGCTACTAATCAATGATTGGCTTAATGGACAGTTTGAAGGTCTATTTGTGATGATCTATGAAGTTCTGGATAGAGAGAGAAGAACTCTTGATACGACCTAGGATAGGTTGTCTTGCCCATGAATCACTTGAAGGACGTTTGGGAATGAATCCTTGAGTTTTAAGGCTCTTGGATGGTGGATGATCTTTACAATAGGGTTATGGAATACCCTAAGGTTTTCTTGTTGCGGATATCTACGAGTGGAACCTCGTATATGGCCTTGGATAGGCTGTTTTTCCCATGAATCACTTGAAGGACATTTGGGAATGGATCCTTGAGTTTTAAGGCTCTTGAATGGTGGAAGATCTTCACAATAGGGTTATGGAATACCCTAAGGTTGTATTGATGCGACTATCTACGAGTGTAACCTCGTATAGGTTGATGCCTGTTGGAAATCACGTAAACAGAAGAGTTAACTTCCTGGTGATGATAGATGATAATGACCACCTGAATGATCAGATAGAAAGTCTCCGCAGAGACAAAAATAATCCAAAAGCTTGATGGATTTATTAAAAGAATTTGGTGATTACATTATGTGCTTAGCTTTGCCTTATATAGAAAAAGAAGACAACCCTAACTAAAAAATCTTAATTCTAATCTAAAAAAGAAAACCAAAACATATTTCTAATTGGTTTAAGAAATCAAAAACCTATTTCTAAATGGTTTATAAAACACCAAAACTAAACCTAGTAGGTTTACACTTAACTAAAAAGCCTTAAAACATAAACTAAATAAATTGACCAAGTGAAGCCCAAGGTGATCGATCCTTTCTCCTCATGGGCTGATAACGCCCTTTTTCAGCCAACTCTTTCCTAGGCTCGTCCATGACTTGAAAAAAGTGTTGAGAACCCTCTTGATGGGCTTTGGCATGTGCATAAGTAGCTGGGCCAACCAAGAAAGAAAATGGATCGAGATCTTTCTATGTTTGGGCTGAGAAAGTCTTGTTTCGCCTATCTCCATATTCAGCCTGATCCATAAGCCTCTTGAATTAAATAACTTCTTCTTCATACACACTTGGACGTGCAAAGTGACCTCCATAGCGCAGATTGTGCTTAAGTTCTTTTCTCTTCATTCCCATCTTGTTTCTCGTCCAGTCGGTTGCACCTTTATCGCCATGCTCATGTTCGCCTAACTCACCCATCCATGGTTCAATCAGCTCATCTTCTCTAGACTCTTTCAGCTGGTTGCATATTCCTTGTTCATGTTGTTTCCAAGACGTATCAAGAGTTCTTCTTCTTTCTCTATCCAGAACTTCATAGATCATCCCAATTAGACCATGAAACTGTCCATTAAAACAAGCATTGATCCGTAGCGTAGCTCTTCAATTCTTTGGGTTTCACATATTGAATTAGCGACTGATCAAGCTGATCAGGATCACATCATCCTCTCTCCCTTCAAAAGGATTTGGCCTCACATCTCAGCCTTGTAGGATGATAGAACCTTGATCACTCCACTTCAATCCCATTGTCCTGGATCTGAGAAAAGTCTCTATATTGTCTGGTAATCGTGTAAAATGGTCTCCATACTCCCACCGGAGTTTTGGTTTGCCCTTGTCATTCCTAAGGTCGTGAACTAACCATCTCTGGTTGATTTGTTGAATATAGAACTCGACAATGGTTGTGTCTTCTCCTGATTCTTCTCCTTGGCCAGTTGTAACCACGAGTTCTCTTTTCTTTGTTCTGAACCTCAGGACGCCAAGACTCTCTCCAGGCTCAAACACAAGGTATTGAAATCCATCCTCATGCCTTAGAGACTTCTTAGAATTTTTCTCAACACAGTTGATTCCTAAGTAAGCTTATTCTTTCTCTTTGTTGAGCTGGATTCGGATTGCTTTTGTCTAGTTGAAGTGTACACATGATGTCTTGTGCATTTAGCTTAGTTTAGACCATTATAATTTTGTGTTTTAATCATCTAGATTAGCATTTAGGCACATTTAGGTATCATTTGCATTGCATATGTTTCATTAGGTGTTGGAGTGCCTATGGATGCATTTGAAGGTGTTTGGGAGCACAAAGGAGCAAAAATGGAGGTGAAGGAGGCTTGTTTGAGTCTTGCGGCTAGATGTTGCGGGTTGACCCACCCACTCTGACTGGCGCGGCCAACCGCTGCGGGTAAGGGCACCCGCACGGAGAAGTGAAGAATGGAAGAGGCTTGGCGCGGTCACAGGCCGCGGGTGATGCTACCTGTGGTGACCAACATAAACCCAAAGAGGGCCAGCGCGACCCTATGCCGCGGCTCATATCACTCGCCCGCAGCTACCACAACTTGAAGATCATCAGCGCGGGGTGTGGCCGCGGGGTACATCACCCGGAAGAAGCATGAGCAGCCGGAGAGACCATTGGGGCGACCCACGGCCGCGAGAGAAGTCACCCGTTCGCAGCAGACTGAAACCGAGGACCTCCAGAGCGACCCCTGGCCGCGGGTGAAGCCACCCGCGGTGATCACCAACCCAGTCGGATTTCTATCTTTGTTTTGGGCCCTTTTAGCATGTTAATTGGGCATGTTTGCTTTTTAGAAAGAGATATAAATACTCTCTAAACCCTAATCTAAGGGATAGTCTGGTTTTTGTACTTTGAACACATACCCATTTTGGTGAAAGTTTCAATCTTGATCATCTTTTCATCATCTAATCTTGTGTTCTTGCTTTAATCTGTTCACTAATCATGATTAACTTTCAATCATCAATTGTTGTTGGGTTTATCATGTCTATTAGTGAGTAGTTTGCTTTTGGGTTCATGGGCTAGGGTGATTAGAGTGGTTAAGTGAAGATCTAGGGGTTCTTAGTATTATATCTATTGTTTCCTTGCTTGTTTAGTGTGTTTAATGCTAGATTAGAATTAGCTAATCTTAATCTAGATCCTTAGGCATTTCTCACCCGGAAGGTGTTCAATGAAATGTCTGAACCAGCTCATCTAGGCTCTAGCACAACCAACCAAAGGGATTTGATGTTGGGAGTGCTAGATAGTTATTAGACTTGATTAGCCTGCGTGTTTGAGTGTATCAAGCCAACAGGAGTTGATGTTTGATTCACAGTAGCATAGGGATTAGTATCCTGGGAAAGAATTAGTCTATCTTAGTGTTCTAGACTTAAGGAAGTCCCTTGTTTGAAAGCTTGAAACCCCTATGTTGGAACTTAGTCACTTGAGATCAAATGCCTAAGCCCATGAGTCCTCTTTAATCATATTGTTTGCAAGTTTAGTTAATTGTTCTCTCATTTAGTAAACTGTTAAGCCATGAGTCCTCTTGGTGATGTTCCCTCTTTAATCATTTAGTTCTCTCTTATGGATAAGCCAGACGTGGAAAATGGTGTAGCTAGCCACTTGTCAAGACTGAGAGTGGAGTGTGAGATCCCCATTGATGACACCATTCCTGAAGAACAGCTGATGGCCATTAAAGTAGTTGTGGATCTGTGTGAAACTGGTAGGAAGCTTGAGGAAGCCAAGACAAGTGAGGAGAAGGAGCCATGGTATGCTGATCTGGTTAACTACCTAGCTTGTGGAAAGGAACCTCTCGGTTTGGAAGGTTATGCTAAGAAGAAGTTCTACAAAGATGTGAGGAGGTACTTTTGGGATGAGCCCTATCTATACATCCTTTGCAAGGATCAACTCTACAGAAGAGTAGTGGCTGGAGAAGAAGTTGAAGGGATCCTTACACATTGTCATGGATCATCTTATGGAGGCCATTTTGCTACCTTCAAGACTGTTGCAAAGGTGCTACAAGCTGGATTCTGGTGGCCTCATATGTTCAAGGACACACAAGACTTTGTCTCAAGGTGTGATTCATGCCAGAGGAGAGGGAACATCACCAAGAGGAATGAAATGCCCCAAAACCCTATACTTGAAGTTGAGTTGTTTGATGTGTGGGGCATTGACTTCATGGGACCATTCCCATCCTCTTTTGGCAACCAATACATCCTGGTAGCTGTTGATTACGTGTCTAAGTGGGTTGAAGCCATTGCCAGCCCCACTAATGATGCCAAGGTGGTCCTTAAGATGTTCAAGAGTCTCATATTCCCAAGGTTTGGAGTTCCAAGAGTGGTGATAAGTGATGGAGGCTCACACTTCATCAACAAAGTCTTTGAGAGTCTTCTTAGGAAGAATGGTGTGAAACACAAGGTGGCCACTCCTTATCATCCTCAGACAAGTGGACAAGTTGAAATCTCCAACAGGGAAATCAAGGGCATTTTGGAGAAGGTTGTGGGCACTACAAGGAAAGACTGGTCTAGCAAGCTTGATGATGCTCTCTGGGCCTACAGGACTGCTTACAAGACACCTTTAGGCACCACACCATTCAACCTTGTCTATGGGAAGTCATGTCACTTGCCAGTTGAGCTAGAGTACAAAGCTCTGTGGGCTGTTAAACTTCTCAACTTTGACATCAAAACAGCTCAAGAGAGGAGGTTGATTCAGCTGCATGAACTAGATGAAATCAGGCTTGATGCTTTTGAAAACTCAAGGATCTACAAGGAAAAGACCAAAGCCTTTCATGACAAGAAGATCCTCAAGAGGGAGTTTAAAGTGGGAGACCAGGTGTTGCTTTACAATTCTCGGTTGAAGCTGTTTCCCGGGAAACTGAAGTCAAGATGGTCTGGCCCTTTTAAGATCAAGGAGGTGAGGTCTTATGGAGCAATTGTGCTATGGAACAAGGATGGAAGGGACTTTGTGGTGAATGGTCAGAGAGTTAAGCTCTATCTGGGAACAACAGAAGAAGAAGAAGGAACCTCAGTTCCGCTCTCCGACCCCATCCCCGCTTATTCCAAAAGGAAAAGAAGTCAAGCTAGAGACTCTAAACAAGCTCACTTGGGAGGAAGTCCCATGTCTATCCTTGTAAATATCTTTTAAATTTACTTTTAGAACTTTTTGATCAGTGGTTTCAGGTTCAGATGATCCAGAGGAGGCGTCTGATGCGGGTGTCGGCCGCGGGGTGTATCACCCACTCGCAAAACATTCTTTCTCACCATGGGAGTTGGCCGCGGGATACCCCACCCGCGCCACATTTCGTCGAGCTTAAGCTCCCACCGTGGGTCATCACCGCAGGTAAAGGCAACTGTTCGCAAAAGCTACGGATCGACAGCGGGTGGAAGCCCCGAGAAACGCCACCCGCGCTGGGTCCTCGTCGGGCACAGGTACCATCCCGGTCAGGGGCCGCGGGTAACGACAGCCGCTCGCAGATTCCTTCCACACCAACGCGGGGGTACGCCGCGGGTGAGTGTACCCGCGCCAGCTCTCGTCGCGCATCAGATCCCACCTCGGGCATAAGCCGCGGGTGATGACGGCCACTCGCACTCTTCTCCTCCTCGCTGCGGGTACTCGCCCCGGGTAAAGCTACCCGTGCTACCGCTACGCGGCGGGCCCAGGTAAGTCCCTCTCCTTGATTTTCGGGCCCACTTCCCTAACCCTAAGTACTACCCCGCAGCCAACACCCCCATCTCTCTCTCTCATTTTCTTTTTCTCGCTAGCTCCCCATCACCCTCCCTTCCTCAAACTCACAACATCTCCACCAAATCAACCCATATTTTCTTCAAAATAAAAGCTTTCACCTTGTAGTCTGTTCTTGTGATTCAAAAGCTCAACTTTCATCATCCAAAGCAAGGTAACTAGATTCTAAGAATCAATTTCGTGGGTCCTCAAACCCTAGAAATTGAAACTTGAATTCTACACCATATCTTGCTTGATTCACTTGTTCTAGACTAGGGAAAGCTTGTTTATCATGATGGGTTGCTCAATTGGTGTTAGATTTGAGAAGAATTTGAGTTTTAGGAATTAGGGTTCTTGAGATTTGGGAATTTCTGGAATTAGGGATTCTTCTTAGTTCATTGTCAAGTGCTTGAGTTTGCATGTGCATGTTATCAATTGTACAGCATTTTGACAATTTGAACTTTCAAGTTTGTCTCTTTTGGATCTTTTGCTAACATTCCTCTCAAGTGTGGTTTTTGCAGATTCAAATGGGGCATAAGAACAAGGACAAAATGATGGCTGATAAGAAAGAAGCTGAGAGGAAAGAATCTGCCTTGAGAAAGAAGGCTCTACAACCTGAGCCGGACCGATCAAGTTTTGAAGGGACTTCTCGGCAGAAAACTCTTGCTGATAAGAAGGGCAAAGGGAAAGATAAGAGAGGGGAAAAAAGAGCTGCTTCTTCAGGAAGAAGCAAGAAGGATACATCCAATGAGGAGGAGCCTGCTCCTACAAAGAAATCGAAGCAATACACCTCCAAAGGAAAAGGAGTTGCAGTGGAAAGGGATAAGTCCAAGGAGCCAACCGCCTCAGAACTCTACACTTTCCTCACTAATGGCAGTGTGGCTTGGCCTCCAATGAGATTTGCGGATGTCAAAACAATGAAGCAGCTTGGGATAGATGAGGATGTGAAAGCAATGCTAGAGTTAATGAACATGTCTAGCTTCTACTCCATGGCCTACCCTACCTACCCAGAGGTGTCTAGCCAGTTCCTCTCCACATTGGTTCCTACCTTTCACTATGACGCTGAGGATATCAATGAAGGCTGGGGAAGGATCAGGTTTAAAGTCAATGGGAAGACACACACAATGACCTTCAAAGAGATAGCAGAAGCATTCCAGCTTCAAGACTTGGAGATGTCTCTTCTTCCCAAAGTTGGAGAGCTGCCAAGATTGGTATGGAAGCTGTTGACTGGTACGATTCATGTCACAGGTCACGACAAGAACTCCTCAATCCGCCACCCTTCAGTGCGCTATCTCCACAGGCTCCTTGTCCACACCCTCTTCCCAAGGAAGGAGCCAGGATCAGTCAACGAAGAAGAGATGCGTCTTCTCTACCTGGCTGTCAGGGTATATGCAACCAACCTAAGACCTGCTCTCCCCAACACGGACCTCTATGAAGATTTTGGGATGGTTGGTTTCCTAGTCATGTGCTTCATGTACTACAAGAACTGGGTTTGGACCACCACAGATGGAGCTCCTCAAATTGGGATTGGAGGGATGATCACACCACTTCTTTTGGCCAAGGGAATAGACTTGGGAGAAGACCCAAAAGGGCCTGCCTTCATAGATGGCTCATATCTTAGGCTTTCAGGCTATCTTAAGGGGAGATACCAGGGAGAAATTGTCTACACCTACAACTCATGCGGTAGAGCCTTGGAGTTCCTTCTCCCAAACATCCCTGTTACAAGCTTGAGGAATCAAGGCATAATAAACTTTGACCTTGACCCGCACCTGCTTCTCGGACCCCATGGTCCCTTAGATCCTATCAACCAGAGGAAAAGGAGAAGGGCAGGAGAGAGAGCTTACACCTTTGATGAACCGGAACCTTCTGAGGTTTATGGTCCACCTAGGTACTACTTTGAGCAACACCCAGGAGCCATTCCCCCTGGGGCTCTCCACGATGCTCATGAGCAGATTGGCAGGCTTCAAAGGTAGAACAAGGCTGAAGACAGAGCTTTCTTCAAGCTCAAAACCAAGTACAAGGAGCTCAAGAAGACGGTGAAGAAGCAAGCCCAAGCATCTGCCAAGATGATGAAGAAGGTCACCGAGCTGTTGGTCAAAGGAGGAGTTGCTGGTTGTAGCTCTGAAGATTTCATTGTCCAAGAAACATACTCCCCTCAGCGACGACCTTATGATCCGACTGACAATCCATCACTCTCCTTGGGTCCTCCACTGACAGCTTCACAGCTAGAGAGACTTAGAAGGAATCCAGAAGCACAACCATCTGCCTCAGGGAACAAGTCTCCCTCCTTTGCTTCTTCAGATGATGGAGGAGATGAAGCAGGAACTGAAAGTGCCTATCCAGGCTACTACGCCTCCCATCCAGATGATCCCTATGATGGAGCCTTTGGCTCTGACCCCTACTACTGAAAGGTACTCCACACCTCTTCATTGTACATACCATCTAGTTGTTTCTTTTATTTTCGGTTTCTCTCCCTCTTTTACTTTGGTACACAGGAGACTGTGTTACTCAGGTTTGGGGGGAGGAACCATGTTGCTAACATTTCTTTTGTTTTGTCCTTGAGTCTTGCATTGGAAGCATTTGTTTTGTTTTGCATTGGACATATTGAGCATAGCATCCATTTGCATATAAAAAAAAAGAACATTTAGTTGCATCACTTTCATTGTTAGGATTGAGTCTAGAGCATTAGGATTGCATTCATGCATCTGGAGATTACCTTGTAAAGAACTCATGCAAAGAATTCAATGTGGCACTCTTCTCAATCATACTAAGTAGCTTGTGCATCTTCTTGACAACTTGCAACCTTCGAGCCTTGAAAACTCCTCTTGGAACCTGTCCCATTGATGGAACTTGTTTGATCCTTGAAACCAACTCCAAAATATCTAAGGCTTAATGAACTTAAACTATCTTGCATATGGGCACTTGCATACTTAGTCATGGATCTCATACACATTTGGGTTATCTTACTCCATTCATTATCCTCTTGTTAACCCAAATGGCACATCCTTACCCATCACCTCATCCATTCTTTGAAACCATCATTGATTTGTTTGAGTGAGGCCTTTTGTTGATAGCTTGTCATGTGCAAAATCTTGAGAGTATAGGGAGCGACATAGGTTTGTTCTCATCTTTTGCTAGCATTAGAGCCTCATTTGAGCTAACATCTAGGATGGTGGGTGGGTTTGTGAGAAGAGTGAACCAAAGAGAGTGATCTAAGAAGAAAAACCTCTAGGGAGAAAAGAAAATAAGAATAGAGAAGCTCTAAAAGTGTCAAATAGGTCCCCCAAAAAGAAAAAAAAAGGGAAGAGAAGAAGAAGAAAAGAAAAGAGAGGGGAAAGAAAAACAAAAATAAAAAGAGGAAAAGAAAGAGTTAGAGCTAAGTGCATTCAAAGTGAAGAGTCCCTAGTTGGTTAAGTCAAAGAAATAAAGAGAGTTCATTGGGAGAGAGGTAAAATGAGAGTTGATCTTGGGTTTTGAGATGACAAAGAAGAAGGGTAGAGTTTGATATCATTTAGGACAAGGGTAGTTTGATGAGAACCAATCTATGTATGCATGAATTGCTCCTTGTTTTAGATAAATTTTGCATAATGATCAAGTTCCTACTTTTAAGTGATTGCCCCTCATGGAAGATATGTCTGAAACCCCCTTCTTTCACATTAGACCATTTTCTCTCACCAAACCAAATGACTGAGATCAAGTTCCCATTTGCGAGAATTCACCTTATATGCTTGTTCTAATGAATGTGAGAGTTGGTTGATTTGGACTTGCTTGAGAAATCTTGAAGTTAGGTGAAGAGATCAAGGAGTTTAGATAGGCCTAGAGAAGTTAGAGTTTGAAAGTTTGCATTGCTCTTGCTACTTGGTATGTTTGTGTAAGGATGTCACATTGAAGGTTTTGAAGAGTGTCTTTTGGTCTTATTCTCCCTTTGCATTCATCCATTCATCTTTTCTTCCCTTTAGTCCTTGAAAGTTTACTTGTGGACAAGTAAAGGATAAGTTTGGGGGAGTTGATGTCTTGTGCATTTAGCTTAGTTTAGACCATTAACATTGTGTGTTTTAATCATTTAGATTAGCATTTAGGCACATTTAGGTATCATTTGCATTGCATATGTTTCATTAGGTGTTGGAGTGCCTATGGATGCATTTGAAGGTGTTTGGGAGCACAAAGGAGCAAAAATGGAGGTGAAGGAGGCTTGTTCGAGTCTTGCGACTAGATGTTGCGGGTTGAACCACCCGCTCTGACTGGCGTGGCCAACCGCTGTGGGTAAGGGCACCCGCACGGAGAAGTGAATGGAAGAGGCTTGGTGCGGTCACAGGCCGTGGGTGATGCTACCCGCGGTGACCAACAGAAACCCGAGGAGGGCCAGCGCGACCCTATGCCGCGGCTCATGTCACTCGCCCGCAGCAACCACAACTTGAAGATCATCAGCGCGGGGTGTGGCCGTGGGGTACATCACCCGCAAGAAGCATGAGCAGCCGGAGAGACCATTGGCGCGACCCACGGCCGCGAGAGAAGTCATCCTTTCGCAGAAGACCGAAACCGAGGACCTCCAGAGCGACCCCTGGCCGCGGGTGAAGCCACCCGCGGTGATCACCAACCCAGTCGGATTTCTATCTTTGTTTTGGGCCCTTTTAGCATGTTAATTGGGCCTGTTTGCTTTTTAGAAAGAGATATAAATACTCTCTAAACCCTAATCTAAGGGATAGTCTGGTTTTTGTACTTTGAACACATACCCATTTTGGTGAAAGTTTCAATCTTGATCATCTTTTCATCATCTAATCTTGTGTTCTTGCTTTAATCTGTTCACTAATCATGATTAACTTTCAATCATCAATTGTTGTTGGGTTTATCATGTCTATTAGTGAGTAGTTTGCTTTTGGGTTTGTGGGCTAGGGTGATTAGAGTGGTTAAGTGAAGATCTAGGGGTTCTTAGTATTAGATATATTGTTTCCTTGCTTGTTGAGTGTGTTTAATGCTAGATTAGACTTAGCTAATCTTAATCTAGATACTTAGGCATTTCTCACCCGGAAGGTGTTCGATGAAATGTCTTAAACAGCTCAACTAGGCTATAGCACAACCAACCAAAGGGATTTGATGTTGGGAGTGCTAGATAGTTATTAGACTTGATTAGCCTGCGTGTTTGAGTGTATCAAGCCAACGGGAGTTGATGTTTGATTCACAGTAGCATAGGGATTAGTATCCTGGGAAAGAATTAGTCTATCTTAGTGTTCTAGACTTAAGGAAGTCCCTTGTTTGAAAGCTTGAAACCCCTATGTTGGAACTTAGTCACTTGAGATCAAATGCCTAAGCCCATGAGTCCTCTTTAATCATATTGTTTGCAAGTTTAGTTAATTGTTCTCTCATTTAGTAAACTGTTACTTGATCTTATTCACACTTGGTTGCACATAGATTAAGCATAACATGTATTCTCATTGCATTGAAATCACTTAGGATCGGATTGACACTCTCTTTACTACTTTGATCTTGGATTGTAAAAAAGTCCATTTCAACACACGTCCTGCTCATGTACATCTGGGTATGTGCTCGTAGCTAAGACTTACTCTGATCAGGAGGCCATGTGAAGCAACTACCATACTCCTCTTTGAGTAATGGATCGTCCCTGCCTTTTCCAAACTGTTGCAGGTCTTTGTCTGATGGATGTAACTCCAACTTGTTTCTTCCTTCTTGCTTTTTCTTCTGTTTTGGATCACATCATCCTCTCTCCCTTCAAAAGGATTTGACCACAAATATTTTTTTTTAAGGATGAATGATTTGTGTGACTTCAGCCGCAAGGTTTCTTCTTTTTGGACCAGGATGTTGTTAAGATCTTTTGGCGCACATGTGATTCCTCCTGGTTCAAATACGAAGTTCTGAAACCTCTTCACAAACCTTAAGTGCTCCATGAGATTTAACTGAACACAAACAAGAGGTCTGATCAATGAATAATTAGTAAAAAATTTAATGAATCCACCTTGTTCAATCAAAGTCTTAGATTAATCTTTATGAATTACAAGCGCCTCATCAAGCATTTCTTCTTCTTTAGCCTTGGTCAGGTCGTGGAAAGGACCACACAAAGCTACTGGTACATGCTCCTCTTGATTTGGTTGATTTTCCAAGTTGTCTTCTTGAAAAGAAGTGGACAGATCCGGTTCAATCTCAGATTTCTCCTTAGGCAGCTTTAGATCAGGCTCATCACGTGCTGGCTTTAATGGTCCGATCATCATTAAAATCTCCTCAAAGACCAAAGTCAGAATACTTCTTAGGTATTCTTTGATTTGGCTATGTGCAAAATCCAAGTAGGCTTCCCTACATGCTTCTTGGATGAGATACTGCCCTTTCTCAAGCTCAACCTGATTCTGGTTTCTCTTCTTCGGTTGCAACGCTTCCCTTGTTGCTGGTTGTTTAGCCTTATATTCATGTTTTCTATAAGAATACATAGAATATTTCTGGATATATGATGGAAGTTGTGACACTTGTTAAAGATCATCAAATCCTAAAGCTTTAAGTGACTCTGATACCACTTGATACGGCCTTGAATAGGCCGTCTTGCCCATGAATCACTTGAAATACATTTGGGAATGGATCCTTGAGTTTTTAGGCTCTTGGATGGTAGATGATCTTCACAATAAGGTTATGGCATACCCTAAGGTTGTCTTGCTCCAGCTATCTACGAGTGTAACCTCGTATAGGTTTATTCTTGTTGCAAATCACATAAACAGAAGAGTTAACTTCTTGGTGATGATAGATGATAATGACCACGTGAATGATCAGATAAAAGTCTCCACATTGACAAAAAAAGCCAAAAGCTTAGTGGTTTTACTAAAAAACATTCGGTGATTACATTATGTGCTTAGCTTTGGCTTATATAGAAAAAGCAGAAAACCCTAACTAAAAAATCTCTAACTAAAAAATCTTAATTCTAATCTAAAAAGGAAAACAAAAACCTATTGCTAATTGGTTTAAGAAATCCAAAATCTATTTCTAAATGGTTTATAAAACACCAACCTAAACGTAGTAGGTTTACACTTAACTAAAAAGCCCTAAAACATAAACTAAATAAATCGACCAAGTAAAGCTCAAGGTGGTCAATCTTTTCTCCTCATGGGCTGATAAGGCCCCTTTTCAGCCAACTCCTTCCTAGGCTCGTCCACGACTTGAAAAATTGTTGATAACCCTCGTGATGGGCTTTGGCACATGCACAAGTAGTTGGGCCAACCAAAAAAGCAACTGGAATGAGATCTTTCTCTTTTTGGGCTGAGAAAGCCTTGTTTCGCCCATCTCCATATTCAGCCTGATCCATATGCCTCTTGAACTGAATAGCTTCCTCTTCATGCACAATTGGACGTGAAAAGTGACCTCCATAGCTTAGTTTGAGCTTAGGTGATTTTTTCTTCATTCCCATCTTGTTTCTCGTCCAGTCGATTGCATCTTTATCGCAATGCTCAGGTTCGCGTAGTCACCCGTCCATGGTTTAATCAGCTCGTCCTCTCTAGACTCTTTCAGCTGGTTGCATATTCCTTGTTCAAGTTGTTTCCAAGCCGTATGAAGAGTTCTTCTTCTCTCTCTATCTAGAACTTCATAGATCATCTCAATTAGACCTTGAAATTGTCCATTAAGTCAAGCATTGATCAGTAGCTTAACTCTTTCATTCTTCGGGTTCCACATCTTGAGTTGGAGACTGATCAAGCTAAGCTGATCATGATCGCATCAGATCTTAATGCAAATTTGAACCTGATCACTTCAACCTTAGATTATAGGATGTTGTAGCGCAAGCGAGAGCATGTCTATACCGTGATACATATCTTAAACAATCTAAAATTCTAATAACAAACAAGAGTTAAATTAGAAGTTTAGAGAACATATAAAACATAAAGAATCATATCTTTTTAGAAGTAGCGTCGAACGAAACCACGTAGTGGCCATTGATTGACACTCCGTTAAGAATCACGAAAGTGACTTATCTAAACCCTAGAGTTTGAGTTCAGAATAACGCTTCACTAAAACCCTTAACATTCTGTTAGTTTGCATTACTTAGTCTACCTGAGAGTTTCCCTAAGTCTAATCCTTCCAATAATCCTTACAAAATAAACCAATCTTTAATTTTCTATTCATCAATTCATGCTTTCATCTAGCTTTATTTCGAAACAAAAAATATATTAAGTAATCTTAGAGTCTTTGTGGATTCGATTCCTAAGTAATACATTGAACCTCTTATTTGAGAGAGTAAAAAGTAGCTCACATGGTTAATTTGACAATACATAAATAAAACCCACATCAAATTTGGCGCCAATCCAGGGACTTTTTCTTATTGCCAGTAGATTTAGTTTAGAATATAATCTAGATTTTTACTTAACTGTTGCTAACCTATTCTTTTCTTATTCATGATGACACATGTGCCTTTTGAAGAGAAAATGGACTCCGAACGACAAGAATCAATCGACGGTTATCTTTCAGGATCAATCGACGTTAGTCCAACAACGTCGAGCGACACGCTGCTAGAGCCATTGATCAATACCGATCAGCCGGAAGCACGTAAATCCGTCTATACTGAATTTATTAATGAGGAAGTAGTTTTGAAAAATCTAAATGATCATGAATGCAACGAAGCAAGCTAACTCATTAATAAACAGAGGACTGCAATCCGTGACCAAGATACTAAATCTCCACAACATGAGATTAAAAATAAATTACCAGTGCTTGAATACTTAAACCCCAACACAATCTATTCCAATAGGTCCACTATCAGATTACCAGATAACTATGCAGAAAACTCTGATCTTAACGCTGATTACATTGTTTTGATACGTAAAAATCCGTTCAGTGGCCTCCCCATTGAACACCCGAACGATCACATCGAGCTGCTAGAAGACATGGTGTCTGACGACTTTAATTGTTGCAAGCTTTTCCCTTTTTCCCTTGTAGGGGATGCTAGGAGTTGTCTAAATCAGCTACCACCAGGATCCCTAACTTGTTGGAAGGATATAAGAAACACTTTCATTAATCACTTCTTCGATGAATTTAAACAATCAGCGATATGGGAAAAACATTGACAATTTCTCAAGCAACTACGATTTAACTGTGAAAAAAACATGAAAGAAGTTCAAAATCAATAATGGATCAAGTATTCACGTGAAGCCGTAGGGTAGCCGCCGACCTCGACAATAAATTAGATTTAATATACTCGGAGATGACGGAGAAATTCGAAACTCTGAGTGGGCAAATTAAGAGGATCGACAACCAAGTTGCGAATAACGCCATGTCTATCATGAGAGAAGAAAGATTCCTACCTGATATGACAGACACCAACCCTAGGAGTCAAGTCAATGTTGTAACTTTACGAAGCGGAAAACGACTAACTCCCAACGCAAAAGAGACCATCACCATTGATGAATTCACTATAATTGCGCAGAATGGGAAATAAAAATCAAACCCCACTCATCTTGACATTGACGAGCATGATCCCAAAATTCTTCTCGGAACAGAAATATTATATCACACTGACGACCTAGAGGAATTGCCCACTAACTCGAAGCAGGTTGATTTATGGGCAAAACTCATTCAGCTGCAATCTACTCTGGATTTGGGACAACAACTGCGCTGGTTTCTGGGAGGGGATTTAAATCAGATTCATCCTTCAAAACACTCTGGCCCAAATGTTGTTGTCCCAGATAATCTCATGTATCAACTGCGGGACTGTCTAACTCAAATGGGACTTTTGATATTTGCTATATCAGACCTTGTCATTCCTGGACTAATAGCCAGCCCTCTCAACCTATAACGAAAAAACTAGACAGACTGATGGTCAACCATAACTATATCGCCTCTTTTCCCCATGTACTAGCCTCTTTTCCCCATGTGCTAGCCTCTTTTCCCCATGTGCTAGCCTCTTTTCTCGCACCCTTATTCTCAGACCACTCACCTTGTTTACTAGACCTTGCTTTTAAGCTCCCCTCATCCGGTACCCATCCCTTAAATTTCCAAAACTATTAAACCAAGCACCCTAACTTCGCTCAGCTAATACAAGATGTTTGTATTCAAGCCGGAAACATGTGTCAAACACTTACTCATTTGTGCTGGAAACTGAAAACAAGTAAAAGAGAGTTAAAACTCTTGAATAAAAATAACTACTCTAAAATTCAGGAGCGAGTGAGTGAGACTAATAGGTTGTCGCCAATTGCACAGGTGTAGGCTCTGCAGGACCCTTCACCATTAACAATTCAAGCTGAAAGAGACCTTCACCAAAAGTGGAACTTCCTGCGCCAAATTGAGGAATTGTTTTTCAGACAAAAATCGCGCATAAACTGGCTAAGGGAAGGAGATCATAATACCACATACTTTCATAGGATCTGCCAAACAAGAGCAAGTTACAACGCTATCAGAGTCTTCCTATCTGCAACAGGTCACTGGATCACGGACCCTCATGAGATGAGTGTCTCTTCTGTGTCCCACTTCCAGTCCATTGTTGGCCCATGGAACTACCAGCCACCGATGATTATTACTTCACCAGATGGGTTTACTGATCTCACATCTTACTCATTTCCCAAGAACTAAATCAGTTGATGTTATCCATCCCCACTAGTGAATAGATCAAGTCATCTTTTTCAGACTAAATCCTAATAAGGCGCCTGGCCCGGATGGTCTAACATCAGCTTTCTTCAAAGCCTCTTGGGATATTGTGGGAAATGAGGTCGTGACGTCTATAAATAACTTCGTCGCCTCTGGTTTCCTTCCAGCCATAGCCAATGCAAAAATCCTCTCTTTAGTTCAGAAGTTCCCTGGTGCAACAAAGATTACTTATTTCTGACCAATCTCTTGCTGAACCACATTTAAAAAAGTAATCTCTAGACTACTAGTCAAGCGTCTGAAACCGTTTCTCCCTGATCTAATACTACCAAGTCAAACTGCAATTGTAAATGGAAGATTACTGGTGGAGAATACTACACTAGCAAGCGAACTGGTAAATGGTTATCATAAAAACAAGGGAACGAAGTAGGTTACCATTAAGGTGGATATTGCGAAAGATTTTGACACTCTTTCTTGGGAGTTCCTGTTTTTCTGTCTAGAAGGAATTCAACTGCCGGCTCGGTTCATCAGGTTGATTAAGGCATGTGTCTGCACATCAAGTTTCGTGGTTGGATACAATGGATTAGTAAATGGTTATTTTAAAGGCAAGAGAGGCCTGAGACAGAGAGAGACCCTCTATCACCCTATCTATTTGTCATCGCTATGAATTGTCTTCTCATATGTTGAATCAGGCGGCTAGACAAAATAGATTCAGTTACCACAGTAATTGTGCTTTAACATCATTCGCTGTTGACCTTCTCATCTTCATACACGGATCCATAGAATCGGTTCAACATGTACTGCAGGTACTAAATAAGTTTGAGAAGAGATCTGGCCTGGCTGTGAGTATGAAAAAGACAAGCTTCTTTGCATCAGGACTGTATACTAAAGAAACTGATATGATACAAGCTTCAACAAGAATGTATCTTGGAACATTGATTTCCGTTACTTAGGTATTCCATTGAACTCAAGGAAACTGTCTCCTACCAACTGTGAACCACTTATACATCAGATTAAATCGAAGTTCTCTTACTGGTCAGTAAAGTCCCTCTCCTCTTCAGGAAGACTGCTACTTATCAAGACGGTTATCTCTGGAATCACAACGTTCTGGTGCTCGCCTTCATAACCAAAAGCTTGCATTACCTGTATCAACTCTCTCTGTAGAATGTTCATATGGAAGGGTAAATGGAAGGTCATCACTCTGCAAGAGTATAATGGAATAAAGTGGTTTAAACTAAAAGGCAAGGAAGACTTGGAATTAAAAACCTACTAACCTGGAACAAGGCTTAAAGTCTCAGTCTAATCTTGCTCCTTTTTCTTTCGGCCTGACTCATTTTGGGTCCAATGGTTCAAAAAGATGATACTTAAAGGCTCTGAGCATAACTATTGAACCACGGCTCCACGACAATCATTCTCCTGGCTAGTCAATAAGCTCCTATAACTAAAGCATGTTGTCTTCCCATTGATTAAGCTTAGGCTCTGAAATGAGGAATCAGCAAGGTTCTGGTATGACAATGGGTCTCCTTTTGGCGATCTCCACACTTATCACTCAGAATCTTCTCTGTATTCCAATTGGACCTGGCCTTCGTCCAGCTAGATCTGAGCCTCAACTTCAGCTCTATGCCTACTTAACCACCATTCAGTTTCAGAGCAATCACAATTATTATGAATGAGAGATAGATGGTCAGATATCAAGCGTATTCAAAACGGGAGTTCTATATGATTACCTTCGTGTTCTGCAACCAGATGTCTTATGGGCTTCTGCTGTTTGGTTTTCCAGAGCTATTCCCCGCCACATCTTCCATTATTGGCTAGTGATTCAAGACAGAATCCGAACGCGAGATAGACTAGTCAGATGGGGGATCCAGACAGATGATCGTTGTCTCCTCTGCAATTTGACACAAGAGTCAAGGGATCACCTCTTTTTATCTTGTAATTACAGTTATGAACTACGGAAGCTGGTGACTACAAGACTTCGATTGATACCGAAAAGAACATGGATTGACACTTTTGCACTTATGACATCTCTGGCACCACCAAACTCGCAACAAGACTTAACCCTCCACGGTTGGTACTAGGCTATAATGCATTGGCTTTGGAAGGAGAGAAACGCTCGCCTGCATGCAGACGGCTTCTGTTCCTCGGATCAGATCTTTAGGCTGCCGGACCATAAACTTAGGAACATGATTCAAACCTTCAGGGACACTAATCCGACTCGGTCTTCGCGCATGATGCATAGCTGGATTCGATAAGACTGACTTTCCTCACCACCTTCATCGCTCTCGACTTTCCTTCACCCTTTAACTTCAACAATGATTATCTCCCTAACTTCCCAAAGGGCTTCTACTCATTGTGCCTCAGGCAACAAGGGTTTCAATAGGATCCAAATGGGCTCTATATGTGATTCATATTGGGTTTCGATATGTAACTATAGTCCAAGGGCTTGTAAAACATTTTCAGTGTTTTATTTAATTTTAAGAACGCAAGTTACAAAAAAACTTAGTATTGTAAAATTATCTTTTTTTTTTTTTTTTTTTTGTAAATAACTATTGTATAATTATCACCTATTAATCTCTAATAACTAGAGAATAACGTAATTGTCCCTTTTCCTTCCTAACAAAATCACTTAGAAAATTGTATAGTTAAATAACTAACTTAGTTTTCCTTTCTAAGGTAGGAAATGAATACGAGAAAGAATAAAGAAAACTGTGAATAAGGAAAAAGATAATTCTTATAAATCTTACTAACTAACATATTTTTCTTTTTTTATTAAGATAGTATCTACACAAAATATTTTTTTTTTTAAATATATGAGGAAATATGTAAATAAAAATAAAATACATGTTTTATATTAAGGTTACTCACATTTATGTAGATATGAACTAGCATAGGTTTCAAATATATAAAATTATTTATATTTAAATGTTAAATATATTACATCTTTATAGAAATTTTCTTTTCGATAAAAATGTGAATACAAAAATTCCTTTAATAACATGTGGCTATAAAAATTATTATTAATAAAGGCAACTATAATAATTACACAGTTTATTAAGGTTATTAGTGTGATAAATGACCGTGAGAGTTAACTCCAGTGGAACACATAACTGATTCTCAAATAATATTGTAAAGATTTTTTTACATAGACTAAAAATGGGTTTTTGGAGTTTTAGAGGTGAGTGAGTTGTAGATGTTATCAACATGATTTAGTTCACGCAAATAGTACATTAAGAATTGCTCGGTCTCAAGTCGTGTGTGACGTTGAGTAATCCGGATTAAACATATCTTTTTAAGATTGTTTAAATGATTCTTAATATAAAGATATGTGATATCACACCCTTCAACGTCAAAGAAGTCACACCTCATGGGGCTCCGGCCTGACGTCGGCGACATGATGAGGGAGCTTGGTATGGGGACCATGGCTACTATGCCATTTTCACTCTACCCCGACCGGGTCCGACAGCTTAGGGCCACAGCTCGGTTTATCTATCAGAACTCGACGGCAAAGAGGGCGACCGAGGCCTCTGTCTCTGTCGATGAACCTTGTGGGCTTGATAGAAACGCCTTGCCAGGCGTTACAGTAGAGGTTGTCATAGTCGTCCCAGTCATGGGACACTGCTCTGTGGGTGCACACCCTCGAGGCTACAGCTGCCTTGGGGTCGGGGTAATGCCCGAATGTGTCGATCAAATCCCATTCCTACTTAGGCCAAGGTGCACTACACGGAGGACCTGATGGTGCAGAACTAGAGCCACCCAACATCAAAATGCGCCTTGGTTATCCTCTGGCTCATCTACAATCGCAAAACAAACGAGAATCAACCATTGCGTCAAGTCGATACGACCGTCGATTGAAGGACCCTTGCGGGAATTGATCGATGGTCCATCGTGATACGTCCTAGGATTAGACAAGGTCACTCAAACGACATGAAGGATATGAACTCGCCAAGAAGGGAGAACTGATGGATCGAGGGGTGACACAAGAGGTGCGGAAAGGTCTCTTGATACTACCAGAGTTTCGACGTTGCTTGATGTGACGCACAAGTCCAACGATCGAAGGTTTGTTTACTCAGAGATAACCTCACCAAGAAACATAAATGTTCTAAGCAAAGAACAAAGAGAATGAACTCAAATAAAAGAAGAAAATTGATTGATTTATTTCTGTAGAAAGATTACATATTTATACTAGCAAAGGCATATGAAAAGACTTAGAATTTTGTGGAAAAACATGCATAGAAAAATGCAAACAAAGACTTGACTAAATTATTGTTTTGACTGAAACTTGGACTACCTCTTGATATAGCCACGACCAGGACTTTGAAAAGTGAAAAATATGCTCCTGATATGGGCCAAGACATGTCCCTTTGAGGCCTGGTCGAAATCCATCTTTTCCTTTAGCCAATATTTATCGGTTTCTCCATTTGGCCCAAACAAGTCCGTTTTTGAATATTTTCGAAAACCATCAAGCCCAATGCTTTCTTGGACATTTGAATCATGAATAATATCCTTTGGTATGATTGAATTGGTCGTTGGTTCATTAGAAATAAGGTTAGCCATTTTCAGTTTCTCAGGTGGTCGTACTAGCTCGGAAGATCGAACTAGCTCGGAAAATCGAACTAGCTCGCTCAGCTCATCCAAATGAGTGTCAATCAAGTTCAGCTCGTCTAGGATAGTGTAATTCCAGCTCACTTGAGTATTCATATCATCTAAGATAGTGTTAATTAGCTCATCCAACTCCAAGGCAGTGTCGGTCCAGTTCACCTGAATTCGCACATGTCTGAATTCGCGAGAACTAAAGATCACCTAGTTTGTAAATGACATAACTCCAACATCTGAACTCCGTTTGATATGACTCTTCTTCAAAGAGCTCCATAATTTAGTTGAGAACATTCTACAAGTGATTTCATCCATAGAAACCTCGTGGTTTGGAAGATATGAGTCAAAAAATGAACATATATCTTTACTGCTGCTCATGATCAAGCCATGCATGTCTGTTTTGCTCGGTGTGCTATCCAAGGGCTCATCATTCCCTCCCTCTTGAAAAGGATTTAACCTCAAATCCATTTTACATGAATCAAAAGAAAACTAATCAGACAAAACGAGTTTTATAATCATGTAAAATTCAATGAAGGACAATTTTGGACAAAAACTTCCTTGGAGTTTTGAACTTGTTTTCCTCAAGTACTTCCAGTTCCAAGTTCCTAAGACATAAGACCTTTTTCGATCTCTTGTGCTTGCTCCTCTTGGAATTTGACCATGATTATCATGTACTTTCAAAACAAAGTGCTTTTGGCTTCCACAAGGAATTGGCTGAGAAAACGCCCTAGGTTCAAGTCTTGCCACAGACTCCAATAACTTCTTTGGTGGTGAACTCTTTGGTGCCTCTTTTGTTGGGTTTTCTTTCAATACCTGTGAGAAAGAAATAAGACTACTCGGCTGTACCGGTTCAAGATGGTTAAATACATCACAAGTCTGTTTATTTTCAAGCACAACATCAGTATGAGAAGAAAGAAGAGAACACTTAGCTATCAAGGCAATTCTAAGAAAGGTTTGTTGCTCCACGGTTTGGATATCAGCCGGATCTTTCTTCTTGCTCAAGTATTTCTCATCTTGTAGTGCTTCCAATGGAGGCAAGGGAGCTAAAATGACGTTCTTAAGCTCCATGGGCACGTCCTTGGTGATTTGATTCCTGCCATGACACTTAACAGATTCATCAGCAAAAATAAAACTAAAAGTTTTAGAATTACCTTTGGTTTCTTGGCTAAGTGATGAAAGTTGTTCTGTCTTTGGTCTAGCCGGTTTCTCCTTAGAATTAATTGGCTTTTGGCTCACTTCTTCAATTCTTGAGAATGGGGACGTGTGTGTGCTCTTGCTGTAGCTCTCCTTTAGGGCCTGAAGTGTTGAGAACAACCTGAACCGATTATCAAGCTTTCTAGGCCGTTGAGAACTTCTGTGATCATCACGCCTACAACCATGATCTGCTCCATCCCTCAAGTACATGCATCTCCAAATCTCAGGCTGATGAGCACGGTAAATGCTTTCACTTTTCTGAGGCTGAACCTGTTTATCCTGGACACTCAAAACAAATATTAAAATACCAGGATCATATGTGCAAGACATGTGCTTGTTCAAATCAAATATCAAAGTCTCTTTCCAAAGAACATGTCGCATACATTTCAAGCTTTCAAAATGCACATCAAAGTAAACATTGCAGACCAGAATGGTATCAAGGCATGAAATAATATTGAGCATCTTCAAAACGTGTCTATCCTTCTCAAAACCAGAACACAAAAGAGTAAGTTCAGATTGAGAAACACTCAACAAAAGCTCAATATGTTTTTCAAAGAATGTGTTGTAAACCAAAATATTATCAAAGCTTAAAACATTACAATTCTCAAGCAATGATCTCAACACAAGCCAAGGTCTATTAGTTTCAACACACAAATTATCAGGCTTCAAAACAGTTTCACAAAAATCGGATTTAACTCTAGGTGATTTCTGTGCCAGCAAAGTCTTAACCATAAATTCGTCCAAGGCACAGGTGGATGCAAACAAATTACCAGTGATCAGTGCATGTCTATAAGAACTCAGATTAAAGTCAGTTTCTTTGAAGACAACTGAATCAAACGATTTTCTAGCACAGAAAACCGGTTGTTGCAAATCAAGCTTTAATGACTTTTCAAGATGATCAAAACCTTTGCTATGTTTCAAAAACTGATCAAAACTCAAAACAAGATTAGAATTGATGTCATTGCCAAATTGAAAACGTCTTTGATCAGAAAGTTTATCAGGTTCAAACATCTTAAAAGAGTTAATCATGTTTTCAAAAACTGAGTTCGAAACACAAAATTCTTTTACTTTGTCAAAACCAAAACGTTTCACATCTTGAGAACTGATCTTAACAAGAATTTCAGAAAGAGAATTAATCAAATCAAGTTTCTCACAGTGCTCTTGAATGTTTGTGGACAAAGGCATAAGAGTTGTGCCTGGATCAAAGCAAAGATGATTCTCCATATTGATGGATGTTATGATTGGTGCTTCCTCATCAAAGATTGGGCCAAGTTCGTCTTCCTCATCAAATATGTGACCTAGATCATTTTTGAAATGTATCCTAGTGCGAAGAAGTTGTCCTGGATGTGGGTAGTTAAATGGTTCTTCCTCAAAATCCTGTGAAACTAGAACAAGACTACTCGGATACTCCGGTTCAAAACAGGTTAGTCCCTTAGTCTCTTCATCATCAAACATAAGATCAGATTTTGGAGAAGGAAGATCACATTCATCCTCACAAATGATCAAACTTTCCAAAAGCACTTCATCATATTCATCAAAAATGGGTAAAGAATCTGAAAAATCTTTTAGCTCTTCAAGGTTGTTTTCAGATTTACCTTTGGGTTCTTCACTGGTGAATATTGATGGTTCGGCTACTGGTGCACGTGTGGTTGTGCTCTTCTGTTGAATCTTGTTGACATCCTTAAGGATTTTCATCAACTCTTTCTCAAAGTTTTCACAGATCTCTTGGACATCAAACCGACGAAAAAGCCTCATTTGATCAGCTTCATTTCTAGATGGTTTGAACTGCTCTTTGCACCTCCTGTTTGGCATCTTATGTGTTATTCCTTGGGTTGGCCTTTCCTGCACAGGAACAAACTCATCAAAAATATTCAACAAATTTTGGGATGAAGATTTAGAGATAGCTTGTTGTTGAGATTTGTCGTTGCTACTCCTCCTTTAAAGTCCAAACATCTTAACCTGAAAATTCTCAACACAAAAGGTTAACAGATAAAAATAATCCTCACACTCTCAAGTGTTTAATCTCCCCCACTCAAGTGTTTCACTCGGAATTTAGATGGTCACTCAAGAGTTTCTTCTCAAAGTTCTAAGAAAGACAAGCCAAGTTTTCCAATGTGTGTTCCAAGCAAACAAACAATGAGATGAGATAGGAAGATAAGAAATTTGGGTTTTGGAATCCGCTGTAACCTCCTCAAAGGCCGGATTTCTCCTTGGCCAGCAGACTTTCTCTTCCACCACCAAACCACAATCAAACTTTTCAAATATTTTTTTTGACCCTTTTTTTTTCTCTAGTTTCTTTTGATCTTTTTTTCTTATATAGTGGATGGTAATGAGGGGCCCAAATTCAAGATAGAAATAAGAAGAAGTGTTTGAAGAAATTCAAACGGAAGATGAGAAGAATGGATAAATGATACCGATTGAGTGGCTCTGATACCACTTGATACGTCCTAGGATTAGACATGATCACTCAAACAGCATGAATGATATGAACTCGCCAAGAATGGATAGATGATACCGATTGAGTGGCTCTGATACCACTTGATACTACCAGAGTTTCGACGTTGCTGGATGTGATGCACAAGTCCAACGATAGAAGGTTTGCTTGCTCAGAGATAACCTCACCAAGAAACATAAATGTTCTAAGCAAAGAACAAAGAGAATGAACTCAAATAAAAGAAGAAAATTTATTGATTTATTTCTGTAGAAAGATTACATATTTATAGTAGCAAAGACATAAGAAAAGATTTATAATTTTGTGGAAAAACATGCATAGAAAAATGCAAACAAAGACATGACTAAATTATTGTTTTGACTGAAAATTGGACTACCTCTTGATATAGCCACTATCAGGACTTTGAAAAGTGAAGAATATACTCCTGATATGGGCCAAGACATGTCTCTTTGAGGCCTGGTCGAAATCCATCTTTTCCTCTAGCCAATATTTTATCGGTTTCTCCATTTGGCCCAAACAAGTCCGTTTTTGAATATTTTCGAAAACCATCAATCCCAATGCTTTCTTGGACATTTTAATCATGAATAATATCCTTTGGCATGATTGAATTGGTTGTTGGTCCATTAGAAATAAGGTTAGCCATTTTCAGTTTCTCGGGTGGTCGTACTAGATCGGAAGATCGAACTAGCTCGCTCAGCTCGTCCAAATGTGTGTCAATCCAGATCAACTCGTCTAGGATAGTGTAAGTCCAGCTCACTTTAGTATTCATATCATCTAAGATAGAGTCAATTAGCTCATCCAGCTCCAAGGCAGTGTCGGTCCAGCTCACCTGAATGCGCACATGTCTGAATTCGCGAGAATTAAAGATCACCTGGTTTGTAAATGACATAACTCCCACATCTGAACTCTGTTTGATATGATTCTTCTTCAAAGAGCTCCATAATTGAGTTGAGAACATTCTACAAGTGATTTCATGCGTAGAAGCCTCGTGGTTTGAAAGATATGAGTCAAACAATGAACTCATATCTTTACTGCTTCTCATGATCAAGCCATGCATGTGTGTTTTGCTCGGTGTGCTATCCAAGGGCGCATCAAATTGCGACTGGCTCAAGATTTTCACCTCTCAAATCGAACCAAGGATTTTGCAACAACAATCACAATCAGTTGATAACTCCTATTTTAGTAATCCATCACCTTAAAACGTTCTAAATTCCAACCTATACCCCAAAAAATCAAATTTTCTCTCAAACCTAAACTAAGAGATTTAGAGACCGTACCTTGAAGATCGGTTGATTTAGTAAACTAAACAGACTGAGGGAAGGAAATCAAGTAGTTTGGGGTCAAAAATGAGCAGAATCGACCAAGGATTTTGAGAGAAATGTCTCTTGAATTTCGATGGGTTTTGGCAGTTTTGAAAAGTGCTTATGAAAAAGGGCCACCTCGAGCTTATACACTCGACACTGTACCCTCGATCGGTGGCAACTTGGTGTCGTCGATCGATGGTCGCTACCCATATCTCATTTTGCGCATAACTACTATTTTATATTTCATTATATATATAATTAACATGTTATATTCATATAAGGGATTATAAAATTAGATATTCACAAGTAGGTTGCCTCCCACTCAGCGCTTGTTTAAGGCCGTAAGCTTGACGGAAAACTGGGCTCGTCAATTGGGATTTGGCATTTCTAGACGCGTGGTCTAAGGATGTGGAATTTCAGCTCTAGCCCAGTAATGTTTTACTCTATGCCCATTCACTGTGAAGTCTTCGCCTTTCGAAATCAGGACGATTGCCCCATGAGGTGTGACTTCTTTGACGGTGAAGGGTCTTGATTAATGAGAACCTTATTTTCCCGGGAAATAGAGTTAACCGAGAGTCGTACAAGAGTACTTGGTCATTAGGTGCGAAATTCCTAGAAATGATTTTCTTGTCGTGATAGGATATAGTTATCTCCTTGTACAATTTCGAGCTCTCGTATGCATGATACATGATCTCATCCAGTTCATTCAATTGGATAAATCTCCTTTCTGCAACGGGTTCAGCATCAAAATTTGTCGTTTTGATGGCCCATTCTGCTTTGTGCGCTAGCTCAACTGGGAGATGGCATGCTTTTCAATAGAGTAAGTAGAATGGGGTGGTTCCAAACTGTGTTTTAAACGTGGTTCAGTAAGCCCAGAGTGCGTCATCCAATTTTAAAGACCAGTCCTTGCGGGTTGATCCCACTGTCTTTTCTAAGATTTCTTTGATTTGACGGTTGGATACTTCTACTTGTCCACTAATCTGAGGATGATAAGGTGTCGCTACTCGATGGTGAACTCCATGTCTCTTGAGTAATTTTCCGAACACTCTATTAATAAAATGGGTACCTCCGTTCTTATTACGATTCCTGGGACTCCGGATCGGGGGAAGATTATACTTTTGAAAAGTTTCACGACTACTGCAGCGTTAGTTTTTGGAGAGGCTATTGCTTCAACTCATTTGGATACGTAGTTTACAACGACTAATATGTATTTGTTTACGTGCGAAGAGAGGAAAGGGCCCATAAAGTCGATGCCCCAACAATCAAACACTTCAATTTCAAGTATGAAATTTTGCTCCATTTTGTGTCTCTTGCTGATTTTCCTAACCTTTGACAGGGGTCGCACATTGCTACGTATGCTTGAGCATCACGAAACATGGTTGGCCAAAAAAACATGCTTGTAGAATTTTCGACACTGTCTTAAAACTAGTGAAATGCCCATCATATTCGGATCCATGACAATGATACAAAATATTGGCTTCACTTTCAGCAACGCATCATCTGTATATGCCGTCAGAACAATGTTTGTAAAGGTAGGGTTTATCCCAGTGGTATCTTTGGATTTCTCTCAGAAATTTCTTTTTGTGGTATCCTTTAAATAATTCTGGTTCTATGTCAACTGCAAGATAGTTCACTATATTTGCGTACCAAAGTCTATCAAAGGTTTTCATAGCACACCCCGACTTGAACTTCTACCTCCGAGAGAATCACTGTTTGATGTCGAAGGATCACATCCGACAATTGCATTGTGCGGAATGGTCATCTCGTCGTGCTTTCCAAGACGACCATCGATCGAGGGTTCTTTTCAGACGTTGATCGATTCTTCCTCATTCGTCGAACGCACATGACCAACAAAAGTAAATTCTGCGTGGTAGAAGCTATCAATAGGTAAGAAATCGTCGATAGGGAAGTCGTCTTCGACTCTTATTCGAGACAGGTGATCTGCGACTCCATTTTCGACTCCTTTCTTATCCTTGACTTCTATGTCGAATTCCTGCAAGAGGAGAATCCATCTAATAAGCCTAGGTTTTGCATCCTTTTTGTTTATTAAGTATTTCAGGGCGGCGTGGTCAGTATGGATGACATCTTTTGAACCAGATAGATAAGAGCAAAAAATTTCGAAGGTGAACACCACGGCTAGTAGTTCTTTTCATGTTGTCGCGTAATTGTGTTGTTCATCATCGAGAGTCCTTTTAGCATAGTATATAGCGTGCAGCTTTCAGTCCTTTTTCTGTCCGAGTACAATGCCTAGAGCAAAATCGCTGGCGTCGGACATAATTTTGAAAGGTAAACTCCAATCTGGTGCTTGCACAATCAGAGCAGATACGAGGGCAGATTTGATTTCTTTTAAAGTTGTCAGACACTCGTGTGTGAAGTCGAATTTCACTTATTTACATAGGAGCGCTGTGAGAGGTCTAGATATCTTGCTAAAGTCTTTTATGAATCTTATATAACATCCAGTGTGTCCTAAAAAGCTTCTGACGTCCTTCACGTTGGTGGGTGGTGGTAGACCTGTCATTACCTAGATTTTGGCTTTGTCCACCTCAATACCAGCTGCTGAGATTTTGTGTCCCAAAACGTTCCACTGTTGACCATGAAATGGCACTTTTCCCAGTTTAGGACTAGATCCTTTTCTTCGCATCATGCCAACACCTTACACATGTTATCTAGGCATGTTTTGAAATATGGGCCGTAAACTAAGAAGTCGTCCATGAAAACTTCCATGAAGTTTTCAATCATGTCAGTAAATATAGACATTATACACCTCTGGGATGTTGCAGGAGCATTACATAGTCCAAAGGCATTATGCGGTATGCTAACGTTCCATAAGGACAAGTAAAGGTGGTCTTTTCTTGATTGTCAGGATGTATATGAATTTGGAAAAATCCTGAATACCCATCGAGAAAACAATAGTATCGGTGGCATACAAGCCTCTCTAACATCTGATCGATAAAGGGGAGATGAAAGTGATCATTTCGTGTGGCAACATTAAGCTTTCTGTAATCGATACACATTTTGTGTCCGATCACAGTCCTCATCGGGATCAATTAATCTTTGTCATTTTTCACCACCGTGATTCCTCCTTTCTTTGGGACAACAGGTACTTGGCTGACCTAGTTACTGTCTGATATAGGTTAAATAACGACTGCTTCCAAAAGTTTCATGATTACTTTTTTGACTACTTCTTTCAGATTGGAATTTTAACCTTCTCTGATGTTCAATGGATGATTTTGATTCATCCTCCAGGTATATCCTGTGCATGCATAAATTTGAGGAAATCCCTGGAATGTCATCTAAAGAATATTCGATAGCCTTGCGATGTTTTAGTAACTTGTTGAGTGTGGGAACCGAAATTCACACCGTCGATTTCCGTAACTTAAGAAAAGTCAAGAAAGCCTAACTTTCCCTGAGATCCCAGATTCTATGCGAGAGCCAACAACAAGTAATCGAGTAAATGCGGAAAGTATGAAAAGATAACCAAACGGATTTAAAAATCAATAGATCTTTATTTCTAATTTGCGTACGAGTGCTCCAGAGAAAATAACATACATGAAGCTTGTCTAGAAACGGGATCAAAAAGGAATTCGTATAACACAAGCAGTAAAATGAGACTATGTTTCCTAGCTCTACCACCTGTGTCGAGAGAAACCTGTGTAGTTGCACCTCGTTTAGCAATAGACAAAAAAGACGAAAAAGGTTTGAAGGATTTGGGAATGGACCTTAAGAAAGGCTGCCTACGTACCTCTTTTCGTAGATCAAGTCGGACGTAGTTCAATTGAAAGAATGAACCAAGAGATCGAACTGCCGGAGCAAGTTCGTCTAGTATCGAGTGCCAGTCATAGAAACCAAGTTTGTCAAGAATAAAGCTTAGGGTTTCTAAGTGCAATGAGTTGTAGAGTCTAAGGAATCAGAATCATCAAACAAAGATGGAGAAACATCTGAGTATAACTCTGCGGTTCTAGCCACCTAAGTTCTAAGTTCTTCTAAGCTATAATTTCTCTACGTCTAAATCTTCTGATCCTCTTGGCTTTAGCTTTAGCTCCCCTTATATATGCCTTCTAGGTTGGTTCTCCTTACCTTTTTTGCCCTTAGGTTGAGTTTATCGTTTCGCGGAAATATTCCTTTTTATCTCGATCTTCATCATTATCTTGAAAACTTGACATTTATCTTCCGAACTTAACATCAATCACTTCCTGAAAAATAATAGATATACTGTCATTTATATTGGGCTTTTTTCGTGTAAAACCACAAGTGGGATTTTAGCCAAGTTTTGAACCTTATCGGGCCATTTTTGACTTAAGTGTTTTCACGATTTTGTCGAAAGAGCACATCTGAAACGACGTCAATTCTGAAGAGAGTTCGTTTTTTTCGTATAGTGCAGGCAACCTTAGGTGTTTAGTTAACCGTTGCTATTTTAAACGATCACTTCGAACTTTATATGAGGAAATAAATTATTGCAGTAAAGTTCCAACGTCAATTCCGATCGAGACGAAACAAGAACGAGTTCGAACCAATTTTGAAGGAGGGAGTTACGAGGACGGGATACAAATGGATTAATGCATTTAACTTGCCGAATGGGAGAGTAGGATTGATCTTCAGATCTAACCCGCCCGTTTGGCGAGTTAGATTGGTCCAAATCGCCGAAAGGGCGAGTTGGTCATCTTGCTAGATCCAACTCGCCCAAACGGGCAAGTTGGTCAGCTTGGTCAATCCAACTCGCCCGATTGGCAAATTGGATTGGTCCAACTCGCCGAACGGGCGAGTTGGTCAGCTTGGTCAATCCAACTCGCCGTTTGGCGAGTTGGTCGGTTTGGTCGGCCCAACTCGCCCGTTCGGTGAGTTAAACAATTTTTTCTTGATCCAACTTGCCCGTTCGGCAAGTTGGACGATCGAGCCTTATAGTCTTTTTGTTGTTTCGTTGCTCGAGGATCCGTTTTCCAAGGCCTAAAGTAACCTTTCTCGAGGACTTATCGTACGAATCATTTTCAGAATTCATATGAAACTCGATTTTGGTTTTCCCCCTCTCAAATATTATTTCTTTCTTTTAAAAGAGAAACATTTTTTTGGGAAGTTTCAGTTATTGATTTCGTCGTGACCGATTTTGACCCCAATAGTTAGCCCCCCAGCTCGTTAGTATCGTAAGGTTCTTGCGAGCGGTTTGGCAGGTTTGGTAAGTTAGGCAGAATCAATGGTTGAAAAGGTCTGTTGAAAGTGGTCTACTTATTCCTCTAAGAGCGGAATGCAGTAGGATTGGGGCTGCGCCTTGTGAAGGCTGCCTACGTACCCCTGTAGAAGGGGTCAAGCCTTTCGTAGTTCGTCTGGTAATTAAGGTTCTTACTTCCTGTTTTCCAGTGAGACCTTTATGGTTTAGCTGTGTGTCATGTAGAGATTATCAGGCATGTTGCTGCCAGCGGCATTGTATATTGGACTTTTGTCGGCCTCGAGACTAGCCTCATAGGCTGTTTGTTTTGGCCAAGTGTGGCCGAATTTATGTTTTCGGGACTGACAGTGTGTGGCTTCGGATCCCGGCCGCTTTGCGATATTTTTAATGAATAAACTAGGCTTTTTACTTAAAAAGGAGTTTAAGTAGATTCGGATTTTCGTTAAGTATAGAGAGAAGGATATGAGTTGTCATCTCGCTCCCAACTCTTTTGTCGATCGTCCTATTCGTTGCTCGTTCGAGGTGTTTGAGAAGTTTTCCAAAGTTTCAAGAGCGCTTAGATATGGACGAAGAGACACGCTTTCAGGATCTCGAATCTTTTCGATATCATGTTCTACCAAACGTCGAGCGTTGGAATAAAAGTCCTTCGGGCAACCGGGAGTCCACAAATTGGGATGATCAAATGCAAAATACGAAGAAAAAATAACGGTTAGACCGAGTAAACGAGAGCCTTCACACAGGAGAGGTAATGTAACAATGTGTTTCCCCCAACGAACGCGAAACCGAGCATCCGAAGGGTCCGCGAACGCGTGGCGGTCGGACTTGCCGTAGAAGTAACTGCGCTGCCAGTTGCTCGTCTTGTTCGGATGACCGGTGATTACATTGTACTTTGGCCTCATCTTTACCGAGTAAAGGCTGTCCGCCTAGGCGATACAGAGGTCAACTCTTCGAACGTCCGAGGATAGAGAGATATATCAATCTCCGCCGCCATCACCATCAAGGCGACCATAGATGAAACGAGGATCTGACTAATGGCGACCCCCCGACGAGAGACGTATGCGGTTAACTTCCGAAGGATCGGAAACCACAGCCTAGAGTCTCCTCCGAAATACGACTCGTATACACATTGGTAGCCGTACGGCGGGTTCCAAGGACGCTGCTCTTTTGACGGTACGAGGAACAACACCCCAACTGCATTGCAATCTCTAATCAATTTCTCCACCGAGTCTTGAGTTGACTGCATCGGGTAAACCCCTCCCCATGATCGTCTTCCGAGAGAACGCAGTTGATCCTCCGGAAGAGGATCAAAGTACTCGAAAGCACCGTCCCCGACGTAGAACGACGGCACCCGCAGACGTTCCTCATGGGCAGACGCAGCTCCAGCGAGCCGCCGTCCTACGTACAGCCCTAGCCCTGACCGGGTTAGAGCGAACCGATCTAGCCCTAGCAGGGTTAGGACGGACTGAATGTGTCTCGGATCATCGAGGAGGTCAGCAGCAGTATTGCCATCGTTTTCCCCCTGATCTGTCTCTAGGCATCAATCACTAGAGTTCTCTGTACGAAATCGAGGCCCACCATATCCATTAATGCGTTCTGATGATCTCGGTGTTCCAGCATAAAGCCGTTGAGGGGTTCGTTCGTCGTTTCATCCCTTGGAGGACTCAATTCGGAAACCATCGCCTTCGCCTTCTCTTTCTCAGTGTACCGTCTTCGAGGACACATCCCGAACAACAACTATATATTTCACAAGAGTATTTAGAGAGAGAAAGTAGAGAGAGGGAGAGAGAATACTTGAGAATGCTGAGAAGAATGGGAAGAATGAGGAGAGGACTCCTACTTATAAAGAGAAGGAACCGGCGCGACTCCCAGGGTCATAATTAGGTCTACAAAGGGCCTAATTGGGCCTCAAACCGCCTCATTTCCTCGCGACTCTTCAACTCCCACCTAAACGAGCATGGCCCCATCAACGAATTCCCCAGCAACGGTTCAGCTCCCTCGCAATGGTTCAGCTCCCCGAAATCGATCGATTTGCCACTTGCTCGGATCCGTGGGTCCCGTCAGTTAAATATGTCGTCTGACGCATCTTCTCTCTCCAACCCCACCGAGAGATCCGTCTCTCGGCACGCTCCACCAAAGAAGTTATCCTCATCACAACGCAGCCGACACACATTCGACAGCTACCCTGCTCACATCGTCGATACGTTCACTCGTCAAACCAATTGAAACAACGACTCCGATGCGTTTCATTAAGGCGCGTTCTCTCATCACCCGAGCGAACGACCGTGGGTGCATCTCACCAAGACGCGTTCTCTTGCCAGCTGAGCAAACAACCTTAGCGCGCTCTATTACTTTGTTTCCCCTCTCTCCCGAGACAACGGCGATCGGCGCGCTCAACCGACAAGATTTCTCCCACCGACCGAGTACATTAACGACGCACACAGTCGTTCTACCCTGCCACCCCAACTATTTCAGAACCAGAACCTACAAATCCATCGAGATTGACCGAACCAATCATCAATGGACTGGGGGGACTTACTGTAGGAGGTGGATTACATCCCCCCCACAAGGCCCATGAAATAGTTGGCCTGGCCCATCAGAATTGAAGCTTCTCGGCTCGGCTCTCGACTTGACGCGAGCGGCTCGTCTTCACCCCGCTCCAGACTGCTTTTGGTCATCGCCATGCGGTTCAATCAGCTTACAGGGATGTTTAAAAGCAACTTGCATGCTGACGTGGTCACTCAGCCCACTCGAGTGGAAGCCCACTAAGTCGAACTGGCCTAGGGCATCCATCAACGAGGGCGCCTATATAAGGGAACGAGGAGACAAAGGAAAGGGGATCCAGACCAGAATACACACACAAGGCGGCTAGAACTAGGGTTTCCATCCGTACTCTTCTCGCCGACTTGCCTCCCTCTTGTACTTTCTCGGCGACCTAACGCTCGCCGACATTTTATAAACACATCCTAATCCTTTGTAAACTCTCGTTGATTAATAAAACGCATTTATCAATCCCACAATCGAGTTAGGTTCAAACCGTGAGAGTCGATCAAACTGAGATCTAAACATGGCCTCCACCGATGGTGTTTTCTTCACTACTTTAAATAGAGTTCACTATCGATGCTCTTCTTTTTATCCGTGGCCTTCTCTCGGTGCTCTATGCTTGAACTCCGCTTCGAACATGAACTCCCCAAACAACACGTACTTGAGCTTGTCGGCAGCCATGACCGCTGACGCCTAAGTCAACGAGGGTGAGTTCTCCGAATCGTTGTCGTCAGCTCGTTAACTCGTCAAGACGCGGAGGAGGATCTCTCTTGACGAGTTAACTAACTGAAAAAAACTAGAAAAAAACGAGTAAATGTACTTTTCTGTCATTTTTTTCTCGTCCAAAAAAAATAAGTAATGCATTTTATAGTCACTTACATTTACTCAACTCAAAAACGAGTAAATACATTTTATTCAGGCACGGATTTTTATTCGCATAGTAATATGCTCCTAGGATGCGGCTTTGAAGTAGACAGGGATAGATCTTTGTCAAAAACGAATCAGAGACTCAAACCTTTGTAAGGGGATGGATCAGATGGTGACACAAGAGGGTGGAAGATCTCTTGATACTCCTAGACTGCTAGAATGGATATGACGCACCAGACTAGAGCCCTTAAGCTCTGAATATTACACACCAGAAGTTGGATATTACACACCAGAAGTTGGGTAATACACACCAACACTCTATACAACTTGACGGCACCAATTCCAATTCCTGAGGCATCACATTCAATCTCAAATGTTTTATCAATATCAGAAAGAACTAAGATAGGTGATTGAGTAAGCTTCTCTTAAAGGGTTTGGAAAGCTCTTTCTTGTGCTTCTCCCCACTTGAATCCCACATCTTTCTTGATTACTTCAGTCAATGGGGCAGCTATAGTACTGAAATCTTTCACAAAACGCCTATAGAATCCTGCCAGTCCATGAAAACTCCTCACTTCCCCTACTGTTGTTGGACTTGGCCATTCTTGTATAGCTTTGATCTTCTCTTGATCAACCTTAACTCTATCTGCACTCACAACAAAGCCTAGAAAAATCACATTATCAGAGCAGAAGGTACACTTCTTAAGGTTAGCAAACAGTTTTTCCTTTTTCAAGACTTCAAGAACACACCTAAGATGCTCTATATGATCATTTATACTCTTGCTGTAAACTAGGATATCATCAAAGTACACAACAACAAAGATGCCTATGAATGATCTAAGCACATGATTCATTAGTCTCATGAATGTACTAGGTGCATTGGTTAGTCCAAAACGCATAACTAACCACTCATATAAACCATGCTTAGTTTTGAACGCAGTTTTCCATTCATCTCCTTCCTTCATCCTAATCTGATGATATCCACTTTTCATATCTATCTTAGAAAATATAATAGAACCATGCAATTCATCAAGCATATCATCTAATCTAGGAATAGGATGTCGATACTTCACTGTGATATTGTTAATGGTTCTGCAATCAACACACATTCTCCAGCTACCATTCTTCTTAGGTACTAGAAGCACTGGTAGAACACATGGGCTCAAGGTCTCACGGATATGCCCCTTGTTCATGAGTTCTTTAATCTGTTTTTGCAGTTATTTGGTCTCCATTGGATTGGTTCTGTATGCTGGTCTATTTGGAAGTGTGGAACCAGGAACAAAGTCAATCTGATTCTCAATCCCACGCAAAGGAGGAATACAAATGGGATTATCTTCTGGAAACACATCTTTGTAATCCTGCAAAAGGGAAACAAGTTCACTCGGATACACCAGTGTAGGATCAGTTATGCTCAACAAAGACTTCTTATAGATAAGCAAAAGAATGAATTGATTAGAGAAGAGAGTTCTTTTAACATCACCAGACTTGGCATAGAAGTTATGTGCTTTTGATTCACCTGGTTTGAGATCTATCTCCTTCTTCTTCTGGAGTTGTATATGATCTTGTTGTACTTCCTTTGGTGTTAATGGAATCAGTGTAGTCTTCTTTCCCTTGAACACAAAGGAATGCTTGTTGGTGAAACCATCATAAATCACACGCCTATCAGATTGCCATGGTCTCCCAAGAAGGATATGGCTAGCTTCCATGGGCAGTACATCACACAAGACTTCATCCTCATATCTCCCAATGGATAATGGAACCATTACTTGCTGGGATACTCTCATTTCACCCTCTTCACTTAGCCATTGCAGCCTGTAAGGTTTTGGATGCTTCTGAACTTGTAGTTTCTGAACCATTGTTTCACTTGCTACATTCACGCAGCTTCCTCCATCAACAATGAGACTGCAAATCTTTCCTTGAACCAGACACCTAGTATAGAACAGATTCTCCCTTTGCTCTAGCTCTTCTGTTTTGGATTGCAAACTCAAGTTCTTCTTGCTACAAGAAGTTTACCACGCATTGGTTCCTCTTCTTCTTCATCTTCTGAATTGGTTTCATGTTCTGGTTCTAAGTCTTCTGATTCATAATCCCCATTCTCTAGCAGAACCATGACCCTCTTATTTGTACACTCATTAGCATAGTGTACACGCCCTTGACATTTAAAACACTTGACATCTCTGGTTCTTGTTTTAGAAGTCTCAGCCTTGTCTTTCCCTTTGAGATCAGTGCTTTTCTTAGCTTCTTCTTTCTGATAGGCTTTGTTTTCTTTGAATAAATTGGTTTCTCCTCTTTAGAGCTATGAAACCTTGCAGTACCATGACCAGACCTCGAATGCCCCTTCCTTTTGATTTGTTGTTCCACCAGAATAGCCTTATGTAGCATCTCCTCAAGCTCCACGTAATGCTGCATCTCTACATTGTCTTGTATCTCACGGTTTAGACCACACAAAAGCCTTGACATTGTGGCTTCTCTATCTTCTGATATACTAACCCTCAGCATGAGTAACTCCATCTCCTGGTAATATTCTTCTACTGATCTTGAACCTTGAGTGAGTTTTCTGAGCCTATGATGCAGATCTCTATGATAATGACTTGGAACAAATATCTTGTGCATGATAGACTTCATTTCTGGCCATGTTTCAACTGGTTCCTCACCATTCCTTCTTCTGTTAGTAACATACTGATCCCACCAGCTTAGAGCATAGTCATAGAAATCAGTAGCAGCTATCTGGATCTTCCTTTGATTTGTGTACTGCTTAAACTGAAAGACCAGCTCAATCTTTTTCTCCCATTCAAGATAGGCATCCGGATCAGCTTTACCATGGAAAGGAGGTATCTTGATCTTTAAACCAGCAAGCTCATCTCTCTGATTTATCCTTCCTTCTTGACCACCTCTCTGCCTCCGTTGGCTTTGTCTTGATGATGAACTGATGTGCTCATAATAGTTATCAGTCTCTTCAGAACCAGCATGCTCTTGTTGCCCATTGTTGTTTCTTCTTCTCTGGTTTTGCCCTTGATCAGCAGCAAGTGGCTGATACTCTTGTCTGAAAGCCTCAAATCGTGTATCCATGAGCTTCTCCATTCGTCTAGTCATTGCTTCCAGCAGCAGTTTATGCTCCATACTTACTCCTTCTTCTTCAGACTCGTCTGCCATTGTACCTGTTGCAGAAAACACTTTAAACGAGTAAGCTGTTCACTTTTAAGAATCAAACTGATCAGAACAGAGAGTAGTTATTCGAAAATTATCAGAACAGATCACACTAAACAGAATATTGCAATCAACTGATAACAAAAAAAATAGAAACAATAGATTCAAAGACAACAGATTGCTTTCTTATCAAGGATCCGCAGGGTTCTTAAACAAATTCAGAAACAAACAACCCTAACTCTATATGATTTCGACACAGATCAGATCAATCAACAGAATATGAAGAGTTATTAACCTAAACGAATGATCAGAGCACAAGATCGGTCGATTTACTTGCAGAAACACTTAGATCAAACAGATTCAAAGAAGAATATGAAAGATCGGATTGAAAAGAAGAGAGATTCGAAAACTTCACTACTCCAAAGTGCTTTGATACCACTTAATATGCTCCTAGGATGCGGCTTTGAAGTAGATTAGGATAGATCCTTGTCAAAAACGAATCAGAGACTCAAACCTTTGGGGATGGATCGGGTGGTGACACAAGAGGGATGGAAGATCTCTTGATACTCCTAGACTGCTAGAATGGATATGACGCACCAGACTAGAGCCCTTAAGCTCTGGATATTACACACCAGAAGTTGGATATTACACACCAACACTCTATACAACTTGACGGCAAGCAGTAGAGAGAAGAAAAGGGTTTGTGAATAAAAGATAGGTTATTCTCTCTTAGGGTTTTCGAGACATATAAATAGAGAGATTCTTGTACATGCACAAGGTCTCGGGAAAGAAAGGAGCCAAATAGAACACGATCCTTTGTGGTTTAAAATAACATAACATAAAAAGCATAGTCTAAAATATAACATAAGATAGATATGTCTTCAGTAGTCTTGGACCGAGATTAGCACCTACGGGATTTGATAAAGTAGCTTGAGGCCTCGTTAAAAACCTTCCTCCGTAAAACCACTTGGGACAAAACCAAGAGCAAGGAAAAGAGCACACCCAAGTACTTTGCCTAAGTACCAATTCGGTTGATGTAGAGATAGCTTGAATGGTGGTTAATGTATCTTGAACGATCAAGCCTTGTCCAAGACATTCTTCTTGTTTCCATGCTATCTTCAGTGTATTATCCACCTTCTCATTGAGATTCTTGGTTCTGGAACGAGTCATAGGACCTTCTGGAATGGCTAAATGATCATATCACATAGTGAGAGTTTGGTTACTCTCCATGCATGAACGAAATTACTCTTTGTGTGTGAGTTTACTCTCCATGGATGAATTTACTCTCCAGGAACGAGTTTACTCTCCAGGAACGAATTTACTCTCTAGGAACTAATTTACTCTTCATGTCTGAGTTTATTTTCTATGTGTGAGTTTACTCTCCACATGTGATTTTACTCTCCATACGTGAGTTTACTCTCCAGGAACGCGTTTACTCTCAAGGAACGAGATTACTCTCCAGGAACGAGATTACTCTCCAGGAACGAGATTACTCTCCAGGAACGAGATTACTATCCAGGAACGAGATTACTCTCTAGGAATGAGTTTACTCTCTAGGAGACAGTTACTCTCCATGCGTGAGTTTACTCTCCACTCGTGGGTTTACTCTCCATGCATGAGTTTAAACGAGTAAATGCACTTCAAAATCACTTTAACTCGGATAAAAAGGCACTGAGTTTATTATCTCATAAACCTTCTTCGTAGAATTTGCAGAGATCAGTTCCATTACTGTCTACGAACTGGGGGGCTTACTGTTGGATTTGGGTTTTGCCCTTCAACAAGGCTTATGTGACAAAGAACTTAGCCCATTTAAAAACAAGTCACTAGAAAACCCTAGACCTAATTCTTCTACAAATAAGGAGGCACCTCCTCCTTGAGAAGGATCCTTTTTTCACCTCTTGGCCCTCTCCTTGGGACTTCTAAAGAAAGAATACATATAGAGAGACAAATAGTTTAACTCATGCCTTCATCTAGGCACTTATGTTCCATTGTTGTAGAACTACGATTGATTTGATCATTATTTCAAAGGTACGTAGGCAGCCCTTCACCGGGTCCAGCTATAATCATTAAACCCTCTTTTATCTCATCCATCCCGTTCAAGTTCAGTATGAAGACTTATCCTAATCCCACCATCGAAATCTGTCTACCTCCAGCAAAGCACCGATTTCGGTTCAAACATCAATGGTAACATAATCATAAACCCTAAACAACAAAAGCTAGAATCTAACCCCATTTGAGGAATGTATGAATGAATACAAAAGGAATTTGTTTTTACTGAATAATACTTCTCAACTTACTTAATTACAGAGGAGGTTACACTCGGTTATATACTGAGAGCGCTAAGACCTAGGAACAATCTAGATCATTAGCCAAACCTTATGTCTACAACTCAAATCTGTTTTGGAGAGGCAAGTTGTATATCTCCATACTCTTGGTTTGCGTCTTCTATCTTCATTATCAGACCGTTGGAGGAGGACCTTGGAATGAGGAAGAGTCTTCGGCTTGGGCTTGTGTAGAGTAGTGGCGAGGTGGGCCTCGTGAGTCTTAACTTCCATTTGGCCCAATAGCTTAGTCTCTCTAACATTCCCCCTCAAACTTGTGGAGAGGAGGACCAATAACAAGTTTGTCACGTAACTCCAAGAACGCTCGTCGAGGTAGAGGCTTGGTGAAGATGTCGGCGAGCTGAAGAGTTGCAGAGATTTGTCGTATCTCAATCAGGCCCAATGCCACCTACTCTCTAATGTAGTGAAAGTCAATGTCAAAATGTTTAGAGCGCTTGTGAATTGCTTGATTTTCATTGAGGTAAACGGCTGAGAGATTGTCACAAAGAAGCATTGTAGCATGCGGTTGACCAATACCAATATCTCGTAGAAGGAAGGACATCCAAGCTATTTCCTGAGCCGTAGAACCTAAGGCTCAATACTCTTCCTTTGTTGACGACCTAAAGACCGTAGCTTGTTTCTTAGCTGACCAAGAGATAAGATTAGGTCCAAGCAAGGTAAAGAAACCTGTTGTGGATCTCCTGGTCTCCGTACAACCTGCCTAGTCGCTGTCACAACAAGCAGAAAGCTCCAAGGTTGATTGCTTTGTAATATGTAGACCAAGATTCAGAGTTCCTTTGATGTATTGGAGAATCCTCTTCATAAAACCAAAGTCCGCTACGGTTGGAGCATGCATCCTTTGACACACAAAGTTGACTACAAATTGAATATCAGGACACGTGATAGTTAAATACTGCAGATTCCCTGCTACACTTCGAAAATAAGTTGGCTCTGTAAACAATGCACAATCATCAACTTCAGGACGTAGAGGAGGTGGTGTTGCCATAGAATTGCACTCTGACATTGCAGTCTGCTGAAATATATCTCTAGCGTACGCAGTTTGGTGTAGGAACATACCACATTTGTATGATTCTAACTCAATACCAAGGAAATAACTTGGATTTCCAAGGTCCTTCATTGGAAAGTGATTGCTTAAATCAGCCATCAAGGCTTGAAGGAGCTGATCATCACTGCCTGTCAACTGAATATCATCGACATAAAGAAGTAACACCATAGTTTTGTTGTCTTGGTGATAAGTGAGAGAGATGGATCCACTTTGCTGCAACTGAAACCACAATCTGTAAGGAATTCACTAAAGATATCAAACCAGGCTGGAGGAGCCTGCTTAAGTCCATACAGAGCCTTCGTAAGACGACATACATGGTTCAGTTTGGTAGGATTTTCAAATCCAGGAGGCTGATACATAAACACTAGTTCCTTTAATTTCCCATGCATGAAGGCACTAGGGACATCAAGCTGCCTAATAGGCAACTCCTTGGCTATCGCTACATCAAGCACAAGACATATCGTGGCTGTCCTAACCACATGACTAAAGGTCTCAAGGTAGTCTAAACCTTCTTCTTGCTCATACCCCTTGGTCACCAATCACAAGTGCAATGTCGATCGGTACCCACTACTGGTGTCGATCGACACCCTATGGATGCTCAGCTTACTCAAGTTTTTTTCGGATCAAAATCAACACACGAAGCCGGTGACGAGCTACACCATATGAGCATCAATCGACAACCATCAGGGTAGACCACACAACTTCCTGTTATCAGATGTCTCCTCCTCACAGAATACTTCGACGTCTTCCCCTCTTCTCTCTCTCACAGATGAGATTTTATCTGATTCGTAAACCCCTTGTTTTCTAAGTTTGCATAAACTTGATCCCTTTGATTATCTGGTATCTGCAGTTGGAAAAGCGTTTGCAGCCGCCACTGTTACCGTCTTTGGCTCAGCCACATTGGTGTTTGAAACGGCATCCTCTAAGCTTGACATGAGTAATGTGAAATTGTAGATGATTCTTTGTTCATAGAAATATTTGAGATTCACATTTGTAAGCTCGCTTGACTGCTCTTGAATCTTTTCATTTTCTTTGTGGTAGGCTGATGACATAAGAACTAAAGGCAAAGATCTGTTTCAGCCTAACATGAAGTCAATGAAGGAAAAAGTAGAGCCCTTGAGAACTTGGGTAAATGTTAAAACCAATGATTGTATCTTCATCTTCTTGCAACAAAGTTGGGTCATAATCATTAATACTAACACTAAAGATTATAATTTCAGGCCGAAATCATGTCGAGGAAATGGCACATTGATAGTGACGATAATACTATCAAGGAGAAACCAATCTTCAAGGAGCTTTTGAAGATTCTGGGACCTAGAACTTGAAAAGGATAAGACTTTGGATTAGTTGTATATTATATTGATAGAGAATTCCTACGTAAGATGAAATAAAATCTTGTAAAATATCAGATTGTGATGTAAGATTGTAACAAGTTTCAATGTTTGGTAAAACTTTGATGTAGTTTTGAATACCATGATAAACTCTTATTTAGTTTGCAATGTTTCTACTGGAGTTGGATGGCCGTAATGTCAAAACATGTTGAAGCTTTCGTGTAGAGAGTTCTTTAACAAGAATCCCCCGAGTCAAAATGGTTTGGTCTCTAAATAATAGGATCGGGCATTACCTAACAGATCTTGGTGGTAGTTCTAATTACATGCAAGCGTTGATGGGAAAGATGGAATCCGCGGATGACTCCTCTTTTCAGTGCGCCATGGAACTTGTATATGAGCATCCCAACCAGATTCCATTTTATGGTCTACGAGGTTCTGGTATATTATTCAGCTTTAATCGCCTCTGATCCAACGATATAGCATGGAGACCGTTCAGAAATTTAAGAGCTCAAGATTAAGATGTTTCGTAATTGAGCTTTCTGCAGAAATGTTCCTATCCAAAAAACCGGTGTACTTTTTCAGTTGCAGTAAGATGAGTTTAGGTACCTTCTAAACTATCTAGTGTAGCTATCCCACAGAGTCCTCATTAGTCATTACCTAATGTAACTGAAAGTCATATAGAATTTGTTTAGACTTCATAGTCTATCTTTTTAGTACATAAATTAGGCAAAATTGTTTAGCCACGTTTAAGGCAAGTTAAAAGATTACAAAATATTTTTAGATTATTTTTTTGAGATTTGTTTCCAAATTTTCAGAATTCATGTGTAGAATGTACCTTCTACATACTGTAGAAATTATAACCATTTTCTATAAGCAGATTCTACTATAATTAGACTTATGAGTTATATGTTTATTCTTTATTCCTAATGTTGTAGAACAACTTATAAAAGTAGATATTGCAGTCAAAGAAAATGTAGAACCTTTTAAGTAGGGTAGATTTCGCATTCTTCATATTTATATATTTCTTATAAAAAATGGATTGTTGGTTCTAAAACAGGTAGAATTAAATGTTTAACATGGAATTCCTTTTTTACCATGTTACTTTTGGTAGAACATGCAATCTAATATTTGTAAAATTAAATTAAAAATTAATATATAACAATTTTTTCATACAAAAAAAATATCAGTGTGTATATATAGGTAATTTTAATATTATTCTTTTTTTTATTTTTTTTTTATAAATATTATTTTTATTAAATATTAGAAACTAAAAGAATAAAATAGAAAAACAATGTAAAAAAGAACTATTCTCATAAATTTTATTCATAAATTTTATACTAAAAAGATAAAGAGACTATTTTTTTTTTTTTTGCATAAATCTCTTAATTTATTAGCAAACCAAATATCTTCAAATTTCCCGATATCTGTATAGGATCTTTTATGACAGGTTGTTACTAGGATACTTTATTGAGTGACAAGTACATAAGACATCTTTCAAATAAAGAGCAATCTTTCAGTCAATGTCTTTATATGACAGGTTGTTGTTAGATAACTGTTGACATTAGAATAACAGTTTAATTAAGATGATGTATTTGCCGAGAAAAAAAGGAAAATAAAACCAAAAAGGACTATTAACTGAGGTTGTCGTAAGGGAATCCGTACCACGTGTTTCACCGGCTTCGTGTTCCTTTTCAATATTTTTTGTCTTCATCTTTTAAAGTATAATCTCTGATAAAGAGAGATAGAGAGAGCCAACAGAAGCAACTGAGAAAAAAGAAACATAGGAAAAAATGAGTAGCTCTGGCGCGCAGCTTCACAATGTTTTCGTCTATGGTAGCTTTCAAGAGCCTGAGGTCACTAGTGTCATGCTTGAACGTACTCCTGAGAGCATCTCTGCAACACTCCCTGGCTTGTACATTTATTTCTCTCTTAATCTGTCCAATAATTACTCTCTCTCTCCCTCTGTATAGATCTAAGATTTGATGGTGATTTTGGTATTTTCAGTAAAAGAAATAGGCTTAAAGGACGTTTGTATCCATGTATTGTGCCGTCTGAGGAAGGATCAGTCCATGGAAAGGTTTATTTTTTTATCGTATTTGTGAAATTAAGCTGCCTTATTCTTGTGGGTTTTTCTGGTTGTGTTTTTTTTTAGATTCTTAGGGTTTAGATTTTGAGAAATTTTGGTGAATCTTGGTGTAGGTACTTATGGGATTAACGGATGAAGAACTTGAGAATTTAGATGCTGTTGAGGGTAATGAATACGAGAGAGTTACAGTTGCTGTCGTGCGAGAAGTGAGTTTAAGGATTTCAACTCCAAAACTGACATTTAGATGAGATAGTTCTATTGTTGTTTTTTTTTTGCATGCACAGGACAATTCTGAGAAGATGACTGTGAAAACATATATATGGATCAATAAGAATGATCCTGATTTCGATGGAGAATGGGATTTCGAGGTTTGACCCATTTTTCACTAACTAATCGTGTGGTGTCATTCATCTGATTGATGGTGGTGTGTTTTGGATTTTGGTTTTGGTAGGAATGGAGACGACTACACAAGAAGAAATTCATAGAGACGTTCAAAGAAATCATGGCATGGAAGAAGGATCCTCAGGGAAAGGGAAGGGATACATTCAGCCATGTCCTACGCGAAGATCACGTGAATGCTCAATCTTCTTGAATGGATTCTGTATCACCTTTGTTTCCAAATTCCAGATAAAATAAAGCCTATAGAGGGATGGGTATTGTGGAAGATCAGTGAAGAATAGTAATGACATGTGTTTGTAAGATTTAAGTCATCTTGTGGATTGTACTCTTCTGTTATAACTCTTTTTAGAGATTTTGGTATCTATCATCTCATGTCTATGGTTTGGTTATTGCTAGTGCTTATAGCTGCTGTTTGATATTAACCACAAGTGATATATTGCAGAAGTCACGTGTCTTGAACAAATTGATTGATCCTTTGCAGACTCTTCTCGGTAGTAAAAACTGCTTTCCTATGGTTTGATTATTGCTAATGCTTATAGCTGCTGTTTGATATTAACTATATGAATTAAATAATTAAACAGAGTAGTAGATCCAGAACACTGAACTAATCTGATAAAAATATAAACTGAGGATTCTAAGTAATAAACACAAGTGATATATTCCATAAGTCACGTGTATTGAACTATTGATTGATCCTTTGCAGACTCTTCTAGTTAGTAACTACTGCTTTCGTTTCTAAAAAGTTAATTGTGTTTCATACAAAAATACTCATAAAGATTTGCTTGATTTTCTTATGCTTGCATATATTTGTTTGGTTACTAATTTTATTTCAAGTGTTTGTTCTTTTCACGGTACAATCACAAAAGAGGATTATCATTTCTCTTAACTTTATAGCATCGTTGAGGACTCTTTTTGATAGTCAAGAGAGGATTTTGGAGAGCCAAGTAAGGATGATATCTTGAAGCTCCACATTTTTTGAAAGAGCTCATGAACCAACAACCTCAATGGAGTGTCAACGAGAAGGAGACTTTGGTCAAGAAGATCATTATGAATATGGAGAGAGATACTAACCTTGGAACATGGAATATGACTATGGAGAATCATATCCTTCCGACATCCTACAATGAAGAGAAGACTTGTAACATGTTGAAGTTGAGTTTAAAAGGACAAGAGAAGATCAATGAGAAGATAGAAGCCATGCCATATGTAGAGTTGACCAACACCAAATACATCCAAAGGATTGAAGAACAAGGAGACATGAGCAATTCTCTTTACAACACCAACACTTATGAAGCACATATCATGGATATGTAAATGATGTTAAAGACGATGTTCAAATCAAGGATGAATTTCAACAGGAAGCTGAAGACTCTATACATGAGCTTGAATCACTCATTGGATGCATGGTAGATGAGAATCCTGCGAAGATACGAAGAGCAAGTGGAACCAGATGCATTCATGAGATATTCAACAAGGAGAAATGAAGAAGAAGTAAACTTGGTGGAATGAAATTTTGAAGATCTTTATGGTGATAGTTTGTGGTTGAATGCATAGAGAATACAAGATCGATCTCATTGGATGTGAATGAGTTTTCAACCAAAGAAAAATGCATGTTAAACTTATTTCTAAGAAAGAAACAAAAGGTGAAGATTCTAAGGAGAATCAAGTCATTCACACTGAAGAATCCTTCAAAGAGGTGCAAGGAGTAGATACCCTATGGACAAGTTCTTTGAAATGCCTTTTGGTACTCTCTCTACCAAAAAACTTATCATTGATAATCCACTAAGATATCATTTGAGGTAATCCAAATGAATGAATTAAAAGGTTGGTGCTGTGATAAGTATGATCTTGGTGATCTGGGCTTTGGAAAGAAGGTCTTCAACATTTGGGTAAGAGGAGTTGGAAGCAGAGCACAAGCCATTTTACTTGTTTCAGACACTTCCAGCGGCTACCATAGCGGTTAAGGGGTGAGCACTATGCCCTTTCTGAGTCAGAATGAGAAGTGCTCAACACCTGGAGCGGCAAAGAGCATCGGTGAGATTTAACCACTGGGGTTTAAAACATCACTTTCTGTTTGTTGCGGCTTCTTGAAGCGGTATTCATATACCACTACAACACTTAAAGGGAAAACCCACAACTCCTAGAGCATTCACGTGTAGTGCGCAGGGGACATGTCCTTTAACCGCCGTGTGCACGTAGCACGTAGCGGTTCTCCCAACTGTTTTGTTAAACCGCTGGACAGTCATCTAGAAAAATATGACAAGGATGACAACAATCTTCTTCACTCAACCAGCTCATATCTTCCAATGGAAGAAAAATCCAAGGCCAAGGAATCTTCTTCACTCAACCAGCTCATATCTTCCAATGGAAGAAAAATCCAAGGCCAAGGGTCCTCTACCAACTAATTCAGAGAATCACTCCAAGTAGCTCTCCAAACCTTGTACATACTTAAATTTCATTTTTGCTCCTTTTGATTTCTCTTTCAAGATTGCTCTCACAGAAGGGACTGTGTGAAGTAAATTTATAAGAGAGTCTACCATCTCACCTTGTCTCCTATTTTGTTTTCTTGTCATCTTGAGTCTCATGTGTTGCGTTTTGAATTCTTACCGCATAGAAAACCCCAATTTCTTTTATTCTCATTTTCATCGTAGGATTGAGTTGATCCTAGTGCATATGCATTGCAAGCATTAATGAGTTTTCCTTGTTGACAAAAAGCTTATGAATTTCATTGAATAAGTAACAACACGTCCCGTGGGACCCAACCTGTCCCTGTAGAGCACCGACCTTAATCCCTCAACTGTGAGCCCTCACTGACTCCCCATGTAGGTTATTGGTGCGCTTGGCGTTCCTCGAACCTAAGATCTTTGCCCTTTAACAACCCTCGCGCAGGACAAGTTTTCACCAATTGACCTGCAGGTCAAGTGGTGACAACTTGTCTTTTGGGAGGGATTTTAAAAGGTGAGTTGTTTGGTTTGATGAATGCCAAGCGCATCAACAACCGACCTGGGGAAAGCTTAGGGATCATAGGAGAGAGGTTGGGGTCGATGAACGAATATAAGGCTCCATCTTCCAACTCACCTGTTCGGCGAGTTGAACCAAACGAGCCGTCCAACTTGGCGAACGGGCAAGTTGGACCAAGCAAGCCGTCTAACTCGCCCATTCACCAAGTTAGACCAAACAAGCCGTCCAACTAGCCAAACGGGCGAGTTGGATAGAGCAAGCCTTCCAATTCGTCCATTCGGTGAGTTGGACCAAACAATCCGTGTAACTCGCTTGTTTAGCGAGTTGAACCGAACAAGCCGTCCTACTCGCCGAACATGCGAGTTGGATTGAACGAGACTCTCACCTCACTCGTTCGGCTAGTTTTACTAGTACAACTCGCCAAAGGTCGAGTTGGACCGAACAAGCCGTACAACTCGCTGAACGGGCGAGTTGGATCGAGAAAGCTGTCCGACTTGCTCGTTCGTCAAGTTGGACCAAGCAAGTTGGACCGAGCAAGCCGCCCAACTTGCCTGTTCGGCGTGTTGGACCGAACAAGCCGTCCAACTTTCTGAACGGACAAGTTGGATCAAGCAAGCAGTCCAACTCGCCCGTTCGGCGAGTTGGACTAGTCAGACTCTCCGAACGGGCGAGTTGAGGCAAAAAGAGATCCAACTCGCCAAACGGGCAAGTTGCACCGAACAAGCAATCCAAATCACTCGGTCAGCGAGTTGGATCAACCACTCCATCCTCATCTCGTCCTCGTAGCGTCCTCCTTCGAGATCGGATTGAACTTGCTCTTGTTTTATCTCGCTCGAAGTTACAGTTGGAACTTTACGATTTAAAAATTGCAAGAACTTGTTTTCTTGTATGAGGTTCGAATTAATCGTATAAAATGGCAACGGTTAAATAAACACCTAAAGCTGCCTCCATTATACAAGAATTTGAAGTTTCTTCGGAATCAACGTCATTTCGGAAGCGCTCTTTCGATAATTCGTGAAAACGCATAAGTCGAAAAACGGTCCGAGAGGGTAAAAAATGCGGCTAAAAGTCCAATCATGATTTTATACGAAATCAAGCCCAATCCATATGACGGTCTATCTTTTACTTTTCAGGAGAAGATAAATGTTAAGTTCGGAAGATATATGTGAAGTTTCCAAAGATAAACACGAAGATCGAAGGAAAATGGAATATTCCGGAATGCGATAAACTCGACCGAGGGCAGAAAAGGAAAGGGGAACTGACCCATAAAGCATATATAAGGGGAGGTAAAGATAAAGGCGCAGAGATCCAAAATTTAGACCTAGAGAAATTCTAGCTTAGAAGAACTTAGAACTTAGGTGGCTAGAACAGCAGAGTTATACTCAGACGTTTCTCCATATTTGTTCGACGATTCTGATTTCTGTAGACTCTACAACTCATTGCACTTAGAAACCCTAAGCTTTATTCTCGACAAGCTCCGTTTCTATGGTTGACACTCGATTTCCAGATGAACTTGCTCCGGCGGTTCGATCTCTTGGTCCACTCTTTTAATTGAACTATGTTCAGCTTGATCCTCGAAAGGGGTACGTAGGCAGCCTTTCATAAGGTTCAGTCTGAAATCAATCAAAAACCTTTTTTCATATCTTTTCATCTTTTGTAATCGAGCTGCGACTCAACTAGGTTTAAGGTTTTGGTCGCTAGAACTAGGTAACTTGCTAACAGCTCTTGCGGCCGAAGCTTTGATAATCCTTTGAAATAATCCCAACGCTCTTACGCGGATTCGAAATAAGATCTACTTTTTCTATAGATCCATTTTGTTATCTTTACATATTTCAGCGTTTATCTGATTACTTGTTGTTGGCTCTCGCAGAGAATCCGGGGTCTCAGGAAAACTTAGGATTTCTTGACTTTTCCTTAGTTTACGGAAATCGACGGTGTGAATTTCAATTCCCACATCTTCTAGCAGTTCGATGGATTTTTACTTTTAAGAACAAGGTAACCAGCGTTAAGTTCAGAGTTTCCTGCATGGTTATCTGATAATATGATAACGGACCTATTGGAATAGGTCATGCTGGGGTTTAAGTATTCAAGCGTTGGCAATTTTATTTTTAATCTCATCTTTTGGAGTTTTACTAATTTGGTCATGGATTGCAGCCCCCTGTTTATTAATGATTTCGCTTGCTTCGTTGCATTCATGATCATTTAGATCGTTCAAAACTACTTCCTCATTAATAACTTCAGTATAGACGGACTTACCTGCTTCTGGCTGATCAGTATCGATCGATGGCAGTAGCAGAGTGTCGCCGACATTGGTGGACGAACATCGATCAATTCTTGAAGAGATCCGTCATTCGATTCTTGTCGCTCGGAGTCCATATTCTCTTAAAAAGGTACATGTGTCATCAGGAATAAGAAAAGAATAGGTTAGCAACAGTAAAGTAAGAATTTAGACTAAATTCCAAACTAAATCTAATGGAAATAAGAAAGAGTCTCCGGTAACAGCGCCAAATTTGATGTAGATTTTATTATGCACTCTCAAATTAACCCTATGAGCTACTTTTAACTCTTTCAAAAAGAGGTTCAATGTAGTACTTAGAGATCTAATCCACAAAGACTCTAAGATTACTCAATAGATTTTTTGTTTCGAAATAAAGCTAGATGAAAGTATTAATTGATGAATAGTGAATAGTTTGTAAAGATTATTGGGAAGGATTTAGACTTAGGGGGAATATCAGGTATACTAAGTAATGAAGACTAATATAATATTAAGGGTTTTACTGAAGCCTTGTTATGAACTCAAACTCAAAGGTTTAGGTAAGTCACTCTAGTGATTCTTAACGGAGTGTCTATCAATGGCCACTATGTGGTGTCGATCGACGCTACTTCTAAACAAATATGATTCTTATTTTTGATATGTTCTCTAAACTCCTAATTCAACTTTTGTTTGTTATTAGAGTTTTAAAATGTCTACGACATGTTTCAGTGTATAGCCAAACCCTTGCTTGCGCTACAACATCCGATAATCTAAGGTTGAAGTGATTAGATTCAACTTAGAATTAAGATCTAATTAAAAAAACTAATTAGAATAACCCTAAAAATTTCATAACATCAGGAAGCCATTATCTACCCTAGAAGAACCCTAAATCTAACAATGGACTACTCAGACATGATTGTGATAAACATGATGAATAGCTGAATGAATTGCATAACAATAAGAAACAAGGGAGTTCAAAATCTTAGTCTCTATATGGAATTGATCTCCCTCTCCAATGGTAGTCGTCAAAGTTGCAAGTATCAAAAGGGTTGTAAAACAAGTGTATCTTGCAAAACAACTAAGAAAACTTAATAAATAGTATAAAATGCAGCAAGGGACTTGTCTTGCAAATAACGGAACTTCTGGGCAAAATTATGATTTTTTCAAATCTTCTATTAACTCGCGGAAGTGTTGACTGTCGATCGACAATCAGGGTGAGATGTTGATCGATGGTTTCTGCGTATTCTGGTTATGACTTTGAGTTTTCGGTTGAGCATTCTTCAATGCTCCAGAATGATCTAAAAGCTCCAATTGCTTCCAATAAGTACCTAAAATTATAAAGACTCTAAAACAATACCAATTGCATATAAAATACTCTAAACCCATATATGTATATCATGGGTAAAATCAAGTAAAAACCATGACGTATCATAGTAGCACAAAGAACACTGATTTGGAGAGGAAGAAATCAGCAGCTAGCTTGGGAAAGGAGCAGATGGATGAAGTTAAATCTAAGTTGGACTAGTTATATAAGTTTCTTAAGAGGCGGGTGCGCTTTGCAAAATATGTAGAGGCTGTTGATACAGCCAGTGATTAGGGAGACAAAGAGGATGTGAACTACATTAGTGGCACTGAGTTTTAGAGTTTTGGAATCAGGGTGGAACCAAAAACTCCTATGGCACTGGTCAAAAGGAGTAACTACAACCATATTCTGCAGTACCGGAGGCCCTACAACAACAACAGAAACAACATGAGCTTTGGAGCTTCTTCTTACCAGAATCCTCTACCAACAACTCAAGAAAGCAAGATAGAAAATATGATTGATCAGGTTCTAGAGGGTCAACATAAGCTGACATTGGATTTCAATAGGAAGATAGATGATGTGTAGATCAACCTGAATGGCAAGTTCGAAGCTCTCAACACCCATGTGAAGAAATTGGAGACTCAAGTGGTTCAGATAGGTGAAGCTGTGAAAAGAGAGGAAGTACTGATTAAAGAAAAAGGAGAGGCTGCACAAAAGCACCATGTGAGTGCCATCATAGATGATGATTTTGACAAGTGGTGAAGGAAGATAAACTAAAAGAAGGGGACTTTCTATTCAAAAGTTCCATGTCTTTCATAAGTTCACATTGGTTTTGATTGACACCAAAAGCTGAGCACCGATGGACACCCCATGGTGAGTCCGTAGGATCTTGTGAATGGTGAGAATCGAGCGACACTCAGAATTCACTGTCGACACCTGTTTGCCCCTATGCTATACCATACCGTACCACTTTCACCCACCAGTAACTTACCAAGTGAGACTACCAAGCATCAAATCAGAACGTTTGAATGGTTTAAGATACCCATCTAAAACATCAACAAAGTCGACAGAGGACACTAACAAACAACCTGAAGATGCACCATAGCCTATGATGGTTGATCAGGCTACTGAGGGATATTTTTGTAAGAGATGGAAGATCAAAGTTCCCAAGCATCTAAAGAGGGAAGCTAATGAGAAGGAGATGGATAGTTTTACCCAAATGGTACTAAGGATCCTTGTAGACATGCCATTCGATGATACTTATTGGGAAAATTGACTCGATGTTTTTCAGAGAGAGAAGAGTGACAGACGGGGACATTGAGAATATGCATAATTAGATTAGAGAGAAGATGAAGCAGAAGATAACACTGAAGAATAAGAGTGATCCTGGGAAGTTTGTGGTCCCCTGCATGGTTAGAGGTCACAACTACCCTAATGCACTCTGTGAGAAAGGTTAGTCAGTCCGTATCATGCCTAGGGTCATGGAAAATCAGCTAAGTCTAAAGGTAGAGCCTTTTGAAGATTCATTCACTTTTGTGGATTACTCTAAGGTGAGTCCATGAGGAATTGTTAGAAACCTTCAGTTATAGATAAGCAATGCCTCAGCTCTAGTGGATTTCATGTCATGGATATTCAGATAGAAAGGTATGTGTAGTAGCACCAGATGAGCATGGAGTATACAAAGATGAAGAGGGCAATGTACATGTTAAGGATGGAAGGATCATCAATGTTTCAAAAGAAGATATGGAAGCAATACTTGAGATGGCAAATAGTTGGCGAGGCTGCTATGATGGATGTTTCCAATTTCCTGAAGCCCACCTTACACCTCCACGTTTTCCAACACCTGAGGTCTACATGAGAGATCAAGTTGAGGAGATGACATCTGACATTAATACATCTCAGGAGAGGATGCTTGATGACTTCTACAGAAGGATTGATGCAATATATTGATGCAATATACTTCCCTTTCAACAACAGTATTGGATGGTTAAAAAAATGTATTAAAGAGCTACAGCTGAAAGTGCATTACACACGTGAGATTATTCAGAAACAGCAAGAGCACATAACCAAAGGAGAAGAAGCCATCAAAAGCGTTTTAGGCACCTGGTTAGAGATGCGGAAAGAAGATGTTGATAATTTTCTCAACAAGTACTCCATTAACTTCATACTTGCCAAAAACCTCCAAAACGTCAATCTAAAGACTAAAAACAAGCGCTTCATGGGTGGCAACCCATTTAGTAAATTTTAAATTAGTTTTAATTTTAGTTTTTACTGATTTTTTTTGTATTTATTTTATTTCAGGTTAAAAGAGATTCGAGGAAGACAAGTCAGCACCAAGCATCAACCGACAACTTATCAAAGTCAATCAATATATCATCTAGAGTATTGATCACTCTTAACTATGTTGATCGACACTCACCACCAACGAACATTTTTACCGATTTTCATTTTTTAATTTCATCCTTATGATTTATCTTCCCACCAATCCTGGACTGTATAACACCGAAGACAACGTTGTTTAAGTCTGGGAGAGGTATTACTGATATTATGTTTTATTTTGAGCTTTGTTTTATGTGTTTTATAGAGTCAGGAATGGGAAAATGAACTTTTCAATTTTTACTTATTATCTAACCACTCTCTAGGACCATTCTTAGATTTACTGATGGCAGTGTCTACCGGATAGAAATACCAAAGTGGATCACCTGCAAGTAACATCCACACTTTCTGAGAATGTTTGAAGGAACCAAATGTTGGGGTCAATATCGATCATGGAAAATCAACGACTAAAATCGTCCGAGAAATATGCCTTAGATAAATAAAAGCCAGAAATGTCAAAGAAAACTACCCCGCATAATTGATTCTATTCAAAAAGGATATGAGAACAAAATTCAGTCTATTTTATCCCGGACAAGGAATGAAAGAGTTTCTATACAAACATGAAAGGATCGGAAAAATGTTCTTGCAGAAGGTTTTTGCGATAAATGAAAAGTTTTACAGACCAATCTCCTGTAGAAAAAATTCGGAAAGTTCCGCAGAAAGGACTCGTAGGAAAATCTGTGAGATAATCTTCCATAAAATAGCTTTCGGAAAATGTTTACGGAAAAACTTACGTAAAACAAGCAAAATAGTTCCGAAAGTCTACGAAACGATCAATGGGGAGTATGAGAACAGAATAAAGGCATCATCACAAGCTTACTCACTCTCCAAATCACCCTCATAGCTCACTCATGAGCTCTAGTCGCCCTCAACTCTCTATCATCGCTCCTCGTCGCCATGACATCACTCCTCGCCGCCATGACATCACTCCTCGTCGCCCTCAACTCTCTCCCCTCACTCCTCGTCGCCATGACGTCACTCGTTGCCGCCATGACGTCACTCCTTGCCGCCATGACGTCACTCCTTGCCGCCATGACGTCACTCCTCTTTGCCCTCAACTCTCTCTCTCATCTCCATGACGTCAATCCTCGCCGCCATGACGTAACTCCTCGTCGCCTTTAACTCTCTGTCCTCTCCCACGTTGCCATTAGGGATCTAGGCCTCTCCCATGTCGCCGTGAGACGACCAAGCCTCTCCCAAGTCGCCATGAGACGAACAGGTCTCTCCCACGGCACCATGAGGCGACCAGGCCTCTCCCACATCACACTTAGCTCCTTCATTTTGTTCTCCTTTGAGTCTCGAACAAAATGTCTTTCGTCTCGTCCCAATCAGAGTTTCTGTTGAGATTTTACGAAGAAAACAAGCAACACATGTTTTTCCGTAGAAGTTCAAGTCAAATATTAAGACAACATAGGTTAACTCAACACCATCTTATCCTCGACTTAGTGAGTTGATCTGGTTCATTTCGTAAGCCAACGACATAGAAAATTGACATCGGACAAATTGATGATTTCACTGAGAATAATCGTAAAAATGCATATGTCATAAAATAGCCCATAACGGCCTAAAACATGACGAAAGCCCACTTATGGTTCAAACAATGAGTTGAATCAACAGCAATGCTGGTCTATTCAGCTTTGACAAAAGGAAAATAAGATAAATGTTAAATTTCCGAAGATAAACATGAAGATTGAGAAGATAAGGTATTAAGAGCAGAGATAAACTTGAATCAAGGGAAAAAGGGAAAATACATGCCGACATTGGAGGCATATATAAGGAGAGACAAGGAAAGGAGCACAGTGACAAGGTTTAGCCTTAGAATTCTTTGCACTTAGAAAACTTAGGCTTTATTCTCAACATGCGTGGTTTCTATGAGTGGCACTTAATTACTAGACGATTTTGCACAAGCAGTTTGATATATTGTTCCACTCTTTTCATTGAACTACATTCGGCTTAATACTCGAAAGGGGTACGTAGGAAGCCTTTCATAAGGTTCAGTCCGAAATCAACAAAACCTTTGTTGTAGTTCTCTTTTGGTATCGAGCTGCGACCCAACTAGGCTTAAGGTTTTAGGTGGCTGGAACTAGGGAATTCTCTTACATCTCTTGCAGCCAAATCTTTTGTAATCTTTGGTAATGATCGCAACGCTCTTACACGGATTCGAAATAAAGATATACTTTTTTTTTCTAAATTCGTTTTGTTATCTTTCTGTATTTTTCACGTTTATTTGGTCACTTGTCATTGGTCCTTGCAGAGAATCAGGACCTCAAGGAAATTAAGGTATTCTTTGCTGTCCTCCGTCACTAAAATTTACAGTGAGAATTTCGGTTCAATAGTTTGGCGCTAGAAGGAGGGGGGGGACGAATTACTCTTACTTACATGGCCGCAAAACGCTTAATCGAATAGATGTCTGGAAATACAAAAGATAAAATCGCAGTTTGCCACAATGTTGGTAAAAAAACTCCAGCAGCGACTGCCCCTATGGCCAATGCTAATGCACAGTGCTCGACGAAATTGAAAACCTAGCCGCGACTTTTTGCCACGGGAAGATCACCAAAACGAGCTCTCGATTGTTTGTCTAAACTAAAAGGGTAACGATTAAATCTATCATACCTCATAAAATTCGTCTCGTTACTGAGTTGGGTAAATCTCAACGCGGAATGGTTCGACCAAAAGATGTTTTACGAAACTTTTTTGGAAAAATAAAAATTGCTCTCCTCAAAACCGCAGAGAAACCCTAGATTACTCGCGGAAAAAAGCAAGCACAGTAAATCAGGTACACAACTTACCGCTGTACCTTTTCTGAACAACTTTCGTAAAAGTCTTCGGCGAATTAAAACATGCTTCCACTTCCCGAAGTCGCAGAAAACCCTAGATTACCAAGTACACCAAATCGTGTACACACCCCTCATTTCTGCACTTCTTCCGCATAACATCCAAAAATAATTTGATTTGCATAGAATCACTCGAAACGTAGAACGGCTGAAGAAGACTAAACAAAGAAAAATGGGAGATCATATCCCTCACTGCTAAAAAGTCTTATGAAACATAAGATTTTAAAAATTTCAAGTGTCACTTCTGTAGCAACATATTCTGCGAATTCTCAATATTTTTCTACTAAGCTTACTTCGGAAAAATCATTCAAAGTTACGTCGGGTCAATCCTGTGGAAACAAGAAAATTTTCAATTAAGTTTAATCACGATAATAAATCTCATTTCAGCGATGGTTTCTGATATAAAACTCGATTTTTTTTATGAAATAGCTTTCATAAAGGTAAGCTCGACAACATTTTAAGAAACAGCTTTTGCAAAATAAAACTAGACGACATTTTACAAAATCGATTTCGTAAAATCAAACTCGACAACATTTTGCGGGATAAATTTTGTAAAATTAAGCTCGATAACATTTTACAAACACGTTTGTAAAATTAAACTCGAAAATATTTTACGAGACATCATTCGAGAGTATTTCATGATACAACTTTCGTAGAATAAATTTGACCTCATTACGACATGACACTCGTAAATAAAACTAAAATGTATTTGACAACCTTTGGAAAAAACAAACAATGATTGTACAAAATGACTCTTGGAGAAGGAAAGAGATGAAGCGAGAGCTGAGAAGTGAATTTTGCCCATCAGCCTCTATCCATGCTGTCACTGTCCTCTCTCTCTGAACTCATCGGCTATGACCTCTCTCCAAAGCCTCATCGCCCTATGACTCTTCCTGATCGCCATTGGAATTTTCTGATCGCCCTTGGCTATTCAACGCCAAAAGGCTTTCAACTAAATACTTATTCGTTTCGATAAAACCAACAATACGGAGATTGAAACCCAGATCGGAAAATATGGATCAACGAACCAAAACAGCAAGACATGCTTCAGCCTAAAAGCAACCAGGAAAGTAGAGAGATCCATGGAGAATCAATACTCTTACTATCCGTAAGGGATGGACAGACACGAGGAGAAGAAGGGTAAACGAGAAAGCAAAACAGAGAAGAGGCAAACCCGAATCTCCGAGAAAACCAAGGTATGTTCGACTTGGAAAATTTTGAAATCAGACTTGGAATTTTTGTAGGTAGGTACTATGAGATAAAAACGCTCTGGAGATTTCCGTAAAATTTAGGGAACTTAGAATCTAGGTGGATAGTCTAGCGAACTAAGTCTTAGCCAATTTTCCCTATCTCGATCTATTGTTCCTTAACTGTTCAGACATATCTTGTAAACCAATCTAAACTCTTGCAAAACCTAGAAACGTTCACAAAGCATTCAAGCATACTCAGCTCTTTTCCTAAAGAAAGAAACAACTAGAGACACGAACGTCGTCTTAAAACCGACTCATTCCTATTTATAAAAACTGACATATTCCAAGTTGTCAACCTGAAAACAATCAAAGATCACAATCCCAACATCGTCTTTAAATCAGCCCAGACTGTCGATCATCTCAATCTTTGAAAGAAAAACGTACATAACCCTTCAAAAGATCGGTTCAGGTGTTACCATTTGTAAAAAAAAGGGAGGGAGTAGGTATGTATACCATACTCGTATACTCCCATACTTCAAATTTTTTTTACCTCGGCATCAGGAAAACGCTTTTGGCAAAGCAAACTATTGCGACATAAGGCAATGAAATGACCCATCAGAATTGGCCAAATTGCAAACGAAGATCTAAGATTCATCTAAACAGTAGTGGCATACCTAAACAGTAAAAAATATACGGGAAATCTTCAAACATGAAAGCATTGCTCCTAGTTTTTGTTGAACCAATTGAATCACTGGAAAACATCAAAAAACAGTTACGAAAAAGCAAAATTGAGAACATACGTAGCAGTCAGCACAACAAAGAGAACATTTTCTCCCTGCTCATGGAGAAGATCTACCTCTGGTTGACCGATTCGTTGCGCTTTATTTCGAAACAACAATTGTATTGTGTGATCTTAGAGGTTCTGTGGATTCGATCCCTATGTACTACACTGAACCTCTTATTTGGGAGAGTAAAAGTAGCTTATAGGGTTAATTTGAGAGTGCATAATAAACTCTACATCATCTACTCAGACATAGCTAAGTAGAACATAAATATAAACATAAAATAATGCATAATATAATATTAGGGATAGAAACTAGGCTTCCAATACAAAGCTTGAAAGAAGTCTTAATCTTCTCCCGAAAAAACTACTATGTTTGCTATGAAAAGTCACTGAGCTTTTAAGAGATCTCTCTTTGCACAAATACCAGAAAAGATAATATAAACTAGGTAAAACACATCTAGGGGCAATCAGGTAACTTCATGACCCTGTATCGAATCGTGCATTGCTGAATTTGACCAGCTACGAGGTTCCTCTCTCTTTGAGCTCCAGAAAGCCTCATAATCTCTACAATGCTCCGAAATGCTCATGAACCTGAAAAGACTCTAAAACACATCCTAGACACACATAAGAGACTCCAAATAGGGCCTATAAAATGGTCTAAAAGTGGCAAATATTAGGACTTATCAACTATGGATATTACCAGTTTTTACCGTTAGTATATGTGCTTTTTAGAGTCCATTATATGTGTTTGGATTCTATTTTAGAATGTTTTCATATCCAAGTATGTTTTGGAGCAATGTGGAGATTATGGAGCACTCCAGAGCTTAATCATGAGAAAACTCGTAGCTGCTGAAGAAATTAGAAGCCATAGTTTGAGATTCCAAAAGAGTGTCGATCGACACTACCTCCTTTGATGTCGTGCGACACCGCGCTAATAGACAAGCTGACTTAAAGTCAAGACCGACTCAAGCCCAGAATATCCACATAATTACAAGATTACCCCTAACCGACTTTATATAAGATTTTAGGTGTTTTGTCATTGTTTGGGAAAAAACCCCACGAACAAACTATTCCACCATTGTTAAAAGCTTTTAAGTTATGTGTTTTGGAGAGAATATCCTGGTACGCTTTGGAGCATTATGGAGATCATGGAGCTTGTTAGAGTATTCATAAGAGATATGCTATTCACATTCAGCTAAGTACGAGTCGAAGTCATGCATGACCATCGACGAAGCATCCTTGTTATCGATCGACGGCCCACTCGCAGAGTATTGGATGAATTCAAGCTCAATTCAAGACGAATTATGAGAATGCCTCTGGAAGAGTTTTGACCTAGTTTATATGGGTTCTGCCATTGTTTGGGCAGAAGACCACATTTTTACACCTTTTAGTTTTCTTACATTGAGCATTTTAGTAGTTTAGGGGAGAAGATCTGAACTCCTTCAGAGATTTTTATTGGAACCCCATTTATTATTCCATGCAGTATATTATTTAGTTCATCATGTTTTCTTTGATGCGATAGCCCCAAAGGATTGCTAGGATGAAGTAATATCAATCTTTGGAATTGTGTTTAATTCTTGCGTTCTAGAGTAGCTAACTAGGAACCTGAACTTATGACATGGACGACTACAAGAGTAGGTTTTGTGCCAGAATTGATTTCATTGAGCTAGGTTGTTAGATGCATGTGATAGCTGGTCTAATGAGGATAGTGGACGTACTTCCTTTCTTATTAGCCTCGATCGACATCAGGCCTTAGCCGTCGATCGGCAGTGCACTTCTCTGTCCGCATATGAAAGTTGGGACAAGAGTGGGTCAGACTAGTTAACAATTATTGTTCTCGCATATAAATACCATGCTTCCTATCCATTATAATTCACTTGCCTGAAACCCTAGGTCTATCGCTTTTCCATATTTGCATTCACTTTAGTATTTTAGATAATTTCCTATTTCCGTTAAACTTACAATCAAAACCACTATTTATAGCTTGCCTAGCTTAACCATTAGAATTATAGAAATCTATTGTGTTCCCTCGTTCTTTGTGGATTTGATTCCTAAGTACTTCAATTTTACCTCTCTTGGCAAGAGTACTTCGTAGGGTTAATTTGATAGATCGCATTATTAAGAACATAAACCTTTACCTCCCTTGGCAAGAGTACTTCGTAGGGTTAATTTGATAGATTGCACATTGTTTATTTTCTAGGTTTAGTTTAGGCTTTTTCATTACTGCAATTTACTAATAATTTATTTTTTTTCTAGTATTTTAGGTGCATGCCCAGCAGTACCAGAAGCAATAAGAACCACGAAATTACTCTTCTCAGATCCATCTGTAATCGAACGCTTAATCCGCAAAAAGATACGTGAAGCATCGATCGACAACATCATTCAACCGACGATCGACGCTTCTTCACGACCAACATCGATCGACAACACCAACACGACATCGATCGACAGTAGTTCACGAGTTCAGATGGTTGCGACTTTAGTTTTGGTTTGAGATGATAGAGGGGACCTGTATGACCTTGAAGGTCATCTGCGTAATGCAACAGGTCAGAGAAGTGATAATCAGGGGCTGTAATCCCCGAACCAGAAGTAGAAGCAGACGTTGCAGTAGCTCGACCTGAAGCTAATGCCCAAGCTGCTCAACAGACACTGGTAGACTACAATCGTCCAAACAAGTTCTATGCTAACAGATCCGCTATTCGTCCTCTAGATTTCCAGAGGAGCGACTTCGAGATCAAACTGTCCTTCTTCGCACTTGTAGCGCAGACACCCTACCATGGATTGGGACAATAGCCTCCAATGGATCATCTGGAAAGTTTAAGGATCTTGTATATGCTATTAAAGCCAATGGAGTCCCTGAAGAGTATATGCTTTGTAAGCTTTTCAAGTACTCACTTGCTGGAGAGGCTTCACATTGGCTTAAGCAGCTACCACTAGGATATCTGACATCATGGACAAACATCAAAAATGCCTTCTTGCGCAATTTATTTTTTGATGCGCGAACAGAGGACTTGAGAAATAGAATCACTACATTCACATAGGAACCTGGAGAATCATTCAGAAGTTTTTGGTTGAGATTAAATTCGTACCAGAGAGACTGCCCACACCACAGTTTCAACGAGGTGCAGCTACTTAGCACCTTCTTCAGGGGTATTGATATGGAGTACCAGATGGCTTTAGACATAGCTAGTGAAGGGATTTTCAGCACTAGGAGTCCAGAAGAAGCAACAAAGCTTATTGGGAACTTGGCATCTAGCAATAGCACCAAGAACATTATTATGAGAGGAAGAAATCAGCTCCATCTCCGAGCAAGGAGCAGATAGATAAAGTCAAAGAAAAACGGGACAATGTTCAGGAGCCTCTCAGGAAGCAGGAAGTGAAAGCCGTGGAAGATGAATTTTGTTGGTGGAAACAAATTCTAGAGATAGGGAAATCAAAGCTACATCAGAAACTCCTATGGTGGCAACATGAGCAACTACAACCAGAATTCACAGCAGCGAGCCTAGCAACAACAACATGACCTTTGGGTCTTCTTATCAGAAACCAAATCCATAGACTCAGGAGAGCAAGTTAAAAGCTATGGTTGATAGTGTATTGGAGCAACAGCAGCTGATGACTGTGAATTTCAATGGAAAGATTGATGCTCTGTACATCAACCTCAACACAAAGTTTGTGACTCCCAGCACTCATGTCAAGAAGTTGGAGAATCAAGTGGTCCAGAAAAGTGAGGCCATTAAGAGACATGAGACCATGATTAAGGAGAAAGAGGAAGCTGATCATAAACACAGGGTCTGTGCATTGATAGGTGATGATTTTTGGCAAGAGGTGAAGAGAGAACGGCTCCAAGAGGGAGATTTTCGAGTAGAAAGTGCTATGTCTTTCGGTAGTTCGCACTAGTGTCGATCGACACTCGTTTCTGAGCATCGATCAACGGAATCCTCAGAGTCTGTAACTTCGTGTGAGTCTTCGAACATCGATCGACGCCGAGACGTCAACATCGATCAACGGTCTTCAACAGCAGAACCAGTTCATCTTCCAAGTCTGAATGCAAGCTTGTTGGTCAGACATCTGAGTATGGAGATTCGCGAACAGAACGGTGATACACCTGAGCTAATGATAGTTGATAAGAAAACATAAAGACACCCCAGAAGGAAGCAAAAGGTTCCTAAGCATCTGCACAGAGAAGAAACTGACAAAGAGATGGATAGCTTTACCAAAAGAGTTTTTGAAATTCCTTTAGATACTCAATAGAGGGTGCATTCTATACCTATAAATTGTGGATGTTTGTTAGGGAATCCAAGGAGACAGATGCATAGAGCGTATACTCAATGGCCTCAGAGAGAAGCTGAAGAAGAGGATCACTCTAAAGAATAAAGTAACCCTGGAAAATTCGTGGTTTCATATTTTGTCAAAGCCACGAGTATCCTAATGCCCTCTGCGTTAACGGATCAGAAGCATCATGCCTAGAGCTATGGCAAAGAATCTGAGCCAGAGAGTGGAGCCGTTCCAGTGATTCATTCACTTTTGTGGATTGCTCCAAGGTGAATTCAAGAGGGATATCGAGAGACGTTCCAATTCAGATTTGCAACGCCTTAGTCCAGTATACTTCCATGTGATGGATATAAAGATTGACAGGAACTCCTCCTTACTCCTTGTAAGAGCGTTCATGGCCACAGTGGGAGCTATCTGCGACATGAAGACAAACAGGTTGTATCTATCCTTAACTGATCCAAGTAATTTTTATGAACCTGTTAAAGTCAAGAACAAGGCTACTCTGATAGAATTGGGTGATGATTCAGGTTTAATTGCTAAGAAATGTCTACCATCGATCGACGGTCTCTTCGAATATGGATCCAGAGATTTTGACAAAAATAACCAAACAAGATTTTGTTGGGAGAAGAGAGATGAGTATGGATTTTATAGAGATGAGAATGGCAATGCTCGAGCCATGGATGGCAGACTCATCAATGTGTCTAAGGAGGAGATCAGAGAGATTCTTGAGAGAGAAAACATGCATGAATATACTCATCTATGTTCGCCAGAGTATGCAACAAACATTCGCAAAGCCAGACCAGACACATCTACTTACAGCAGACAAGAAGTTGACAAGATGGTACGAGGAGTTTGTAGAGCCCATGAGATGAGTATGGATGACTAGTACAAGAGGCTTGATGACCTGTACCACCCGTTCAACAACAGTATTGGCTGGTTAACCACGTGCATGGAAGAGATGAAGCAGAAGATGGACTACACTCATCAGATTATTCAACAACGACGACTGGAGCGGTTAGTTAAGCAACGACGACTGGAGCGGTTAGTTAAGCAACGACCGACGAAAACACTAGGCCATCGATCGATAATCATGACAGCTTGCATGTTAAGGTTTATAATTAAGTGGGCAATCTATCAAATTAACCCTATAAATTACTCTTTCCAAAAGAGGTCAAATTATAGTACTTAGGGATCAAATCAACAGAGAGCAACGACTCACAATAGATTTCTGAGTCCTAAAGGTTAAGCTAGGTAAGCTATAAATAAGAGGTTTGTGATGAGTGTATATTCCAAAAGGAAATATGCTAAATAAGTAAACTGATTCAAATAAGGAAAATATAGATCTAGGGTTTCATGTAAGTTAATTATAATGAATAAGATGCAAGAAAATAATAAAAATATGCAAGGACATTATTCACAATCCAACCCCCTCTTGTTCCAACTCTCGTATGCAAACAAAGGAGTCAACCATCGATCGACGGCAAAGGCCTAGTGTCGATCGACGATTATCAGACAGGAAGTGCGTCCGCTAGGTTAATTAAACCACCTCTCGCATGTATCTAACAACCTAACTCAATGGAATCAATTCAGGCAAAGAACTTACTCTCGTAGTTCTCTATATCCTAGGTTCAGAGTTCTAGTTAACTACTCTAGAACAAAAGCATTAAACACAATTCCAAAGATGGATATCTTATCATCTTAACAATCCTATTTTTGGGATAATTCAACAATACCATAATGACCCCTAAATCTAACAAAAGAATTACTAAGACATAATCATAGAAAGCATGGTAAACTTAATAATATAATGCATAAAATAGATAATGGGGTTCCAATACGAATCTCTGAAGGAGTTCAGATCTTCTCCCCAAAACTACTAAAAACTTTAAATAATATTATGCTATGAAATCTCTGTCTTGTGCTGTGTCTTTTTTCCTAAACAATAGCAAGACCTTATAAACTAGGTCAAAACTTGTCTAGGGACATTCTTGTAAATTATCTTAACTTGTGCTTGAATTCGTTCAACTGCTCTACGCGTAGACCGTCGATCGACATCAACCATGCCCAATCGATCGATGGTCAGGTTTGACCTTGTGGGAACCGAAATTCGCACTGTCGATTTCCGTTGATTTAGGAAGGCAAGGTAAACCTAGCTTTCCTATAGTTCCCGGATTTCTGTTAAGCCAAAAACGTCAAGCCACCAAACAATAAGAACAAACGATATGACAATGAATTAGTAAAACAAAGAGAAAAGAGGATCTTATTCTGAATCTGTCATTTGAGCGTTACAACAGGTAAAGCCTTGGCGGAAAAAAGCGTCGGCGAGTTCCTAGTTCTAACCTTGTAAGACTTGAATAACCTAGTTGAGTCACAGCTTGATAACATAAAACAAAAATTGCCTAATTGGCCGAAATGCTATGCTTGCTCTGAGTAATATTTTTCGTGTGTCTCTGCATCTTCCGCCTCGAAAATCGTATATACTCCTTGTTGGGTCAAAAACGGTTATCTCAAAATCACCGAGTAAGATTTCCACTTCTAGAAGTAACTTATCGAAATAGTAGTTCGAAAACAAAAAAAACACCTCGAACCTAGGTCGTCATATGGCGACCTTGAATGTACAAACCCAGGTCGCCATATGACGACCCATACATTAATGAACCGGGTCGCCATATGGCCACCCGCACACACAAAACACGGGTCGCAATATGGCGACCTGCACTTACAAAGCACGGGTCGCCATATGGCGATCCACACACGCAAGGTACGGGTCGCCATATGGCGACCTGCGCACCAAGGTTACGGGTCACCATACGGCAACCTGAACCAGTAAAATACGGGTCGCCATATGGTGGTGACCTAGACCCACACAGTCCGGGTCGTCATAAAGAGACCTAAACTCTTCAAGTCCGGGTCGCCATATGGTGACCTAGGCCCTCCGAGTCCGGGTCGCCATATGGTGACCTAGGCCTTCTGAGTCCGGGTCACATTATGGCGACCTAGACACACACAGTCCGGGTCACCATATGGCGACCTGACTTTCTGAATCCGGATCGCCATATGGAGACCTAGGCCTTCCGAGTTAGGGTCGCCATATGGCGACCTAGACCCACACAGTCCGGGTGGCCATATGGCAACCTAGACTCTCCGAATCCGGGTCGCCATATTGCGACCTAGAACTTCAGAGCCTAGGTCGCCATATGGCGACCTAGGCTCTCTGTGTCAGGGTTACCATATGGCGACCTGACCTTTCAAAGACTGGGTCGCCAAATGGCGACCTCACCTCTCTAAGTCTGGGTCGCCATATGGCGAGCTGTTTCTCTCCTTTGTGTTCCTCTTCGAGTAGCGATCAAAATGCTTTTTCGTTTCATCTCAATCGGAGTTTTCGTTGAGATTTTATGATTAAAACAAGTAAGAGTCGTTAAACAAACTCCGGCTCGCCCAATACAGCTTCCAGGTCGCCAAAAGGCGAGTTAGACCATACCCATTGGCTTCTTTGTCAAAAATTGATTGAAATTCTCTTCGTTTCGTCTCAATCGGAGTTACCGTTTAAACTTTGCGATAAAAACCGCAAAAACTCATTTCCCGAATAAAGTTCATGGTTACCGTATAAACAGCAACCGTTAACTCAACACCACCGTTTCCTGAACTTACGAGAAGTGTGAACTTCCTAGATAAAGCAATGTCGTATCATTAAATGTTCTTTCAAAGAAATCGTAAAAACGTTTAAGCCGAAATACGACCCAAAGAGGCCTAGAACGCGACTAAAGAACCATTTGCGATTTCATACGAAATTGAGCCCATCAATGTTATGACGGCACCTGTTTACTTGCAGAAGAAGATAAGTCTCGCGAAATCAGAAGATAAGTGTCAAGTTTCCAAGATAATAATGAAGTTCGATATAAAAAGGAATGTTTTCGCGAAGCGATAAACTTGACCTAGGGGCAAAAAAGGAAAAAGGGACAGACCCAGAAGGTATATATAACGGGAGCTGAAGCTAAAAGTAAAGGGGGGGGATATTTAGACCTAGAATAACTCTGCTAGCTTAGAAGAACTTAGAATATAGGCGTCTGCATACTCGAAACTTTACGTAGATTCTTCCCCATCTTTGTTCTGAGATTTTCTCTGTTAGCTAGTTCTATTTGTTTTGTTCTTCAAAAAATCTTGTAGCTTTGTTCTTAACAATCAAAAAACGCATTTGTGCAACTTACTATCGATATTCTGTCGTCTCTTTCTTCTTCGTTTTCGTGTGTTTAAGCAGATAATCCGGGACCTCTGGAAAAGTCGGGTTCTCTTGGCTTTTCCTTAATTTACGGAAATTGACCGTGTGGATTTCGGTTCCCACAGTTTGGCGCTAAAAGAAAGGGGGGGGGGATCGAATTCTCTATCTCAAAAATCACCGAACGACTTTGAAACGATATGCCTGACCAAACAGACGGCGACGTCATCTCCTTCAAGGAGAGAGCAACGACCGAATCAGTCAAACCTCTCAACGATCTCCTTGTTATCGAGTTGACAGTCCAGAATATCGATCTCGCAAGGATATTGGTCGACACCAGAAGCTCAGCTGATATCATCTTCAAAAGCACCCTCGACAGAACGGAAATCGATCAATTCAAAATCGCGGAATACCCAAACCCGGTTATAGGACTCTCGGGGGAGGCTACCATGACTCTTGGCACAATCAACCTCTCGGCTAGAGCCGGAAACATAACAAAAATCGTGGAGATCCTGGTCATCGATCGACCCACATCATACAACGCGATGGTAGGAACTCCATGGCTGACTTCAACGCAGGCTGTTCTGTCAACATACCACATGTGTCTCAAATTCCTAACGCTTCACGGATCGAGACTATGTGGGGGAATAGAAAAATCTCACAAGTCTGTTTTGCTGCGGAACTAAAATGAAAGGGCTCGTCATCATAGAATCCTTCTAACAAGAAAAGGAAGTTGTCTGTTGATGACAATGCTTTAGGACCAAACTAAACAGAAATCTTTTGGCAGTCGCGAGTAGCCGAAGCACTTGAGGGAAAAGGCGAACCAACCTGCGAACCCAAGGTCTCAGTGTGCCTCGACAAAGCATTCCCAGACCGCTGCGTTGAAATCGGCGCTATTCACGAGTCCTTAAAAACGAAGCTTATCGCCTGTCTAAAAAATAACTTAAACACATTCGCGTGGGCTGCGGAAGACATGCCAGGGATTGACATCAGCATTACATGTCATGAACTTAACGTCGATCCAACTTTCAAACCAGTCAAACATAAATTACGAAAGTTGGGTCCTGAACGGGTCTCCGAAGTTAACGACAAGGTCGAAAAACTCCTCAAAGTCGGATCCATAACAGAGGTAAGGTATCCTGACTGGATCGCTAACCCAGTCATCATCAAAAAGAAAAACGGCAAATGGCGAGTCTGCGTCGATTTTACTGATTTCAACAAAGCGTGTCCAAAGGATAGTTTCCCACTGCCTCACATTGATCGACTGGTCGAAGCAACGGCAAGAAACAAACTACTGTCATTCATGGATGCTTTCTCCAGGTATAATCAAATCATGATGATCCCCGATGATCAGGATAAAACTGCGTTCATAACCGACCGCGGTACTTACTGTTACAGATTAAAAACATTCGGCCTTAAGAACGCTGGTGCAACTTATCAGCGACTAGTTAACCGAATGTTCTCCGAACAACTCGGAAAAACTATGGAAGTATAAATCGACGACATGGTCGTAATATCTCTTGAGGAGCAAGACCATGTCAACCATCTCCAAGAATGCTTCGAGAGGTTAAACCAACATAACTTGAAAATGAACCCCGCAAAGTGCAGGTTCGCGGTCGCATCCGGAGAATTTCTAGGACACCTCGGGACCTTTGGGGGAATCGAGGCTAATCCAAAACAGATCACCACACTAATTGAGATGGCATCTCCAAGAACCAAGGGATAGGTGCAGAGGTTAACGGGTAGAGTCGCAGCACTCAATCATTTTATCTTGTGATCAACGGATACATGCGTACCTTTCTACGACACCTTGAAAGGGAATAAAAAGTTCGAATGGACCAAGGAGTGCGAGAAAGCTTTCCAACAGTTGAAGCACTACCTGGCCACTCCTCCGGTGCTCGCAAAACCCGTAGAAGGGGAGCCTTTGTTTCTGTATATTGCAGTATCTATAACTACTGTAACCGGAGTCCTCATCCGAGAGTAGCGAGGTGAACAAAGGCCCATCTTCGACGTAAGTAAATCCCTTCTGGATGCAGAGACACACTACCCGCTAATGAAAAACAAGCTCTCGCGGTTGTAATATCAGCTCGAAAACTAAGGCCTTATTTCCAGTTTCATACGATCATGGTACTCACATCATTTCCGCTGCGGACAATCTTGCATAGCCCCAATCAATCTGGAAGGTAAGAAAATTGGGTAGTCGAGCTATGTGAATACGATATCGAGTATCGAGCGAAAGCTTGCGCAAAATCGCAAGTGTTCGCTGATTTCTTGGTAGAGGCTTCCCACAGGCTGCACAACAAACCAAGAGCCGGATTTGACCTGGACGCTCCACATCGATGGATCTTCATCCAAACAGGGCTCCGGGGTCGGAATCCGACTGACTTCACCAACAGAGGAAGTTCTGGAACAATCATTTCAACTGATTTTCCAGGATTCCAATAATGAAGCCAACTACGAAGCTCTCATTGCTGGCCTACGGCTGGCTCGCGGCCTGATAATACACAACATCCACCCGTATTGCGACTTGCAGCTGGTAGCAAATCAGTACAGCAGAGAATATTAGGCAAGAGATGAAAGAATGGATGCCTACTTGACGGTTATCTATGACTTAATCCAAAGCTTTCATCCATTCGCTCTAACACGAATCCCTCGCACCAAAAAAGCCCAGGCGGATGCCTTGGCCGCACTAGCGTCCAGCTCGGATCCAGGTTTAAGCAGGGTAATCCTCGTGGAATTCATAGAGCTTCCTAGCATCGGACCGCCCATCGTCATAAACCTGATCGGTTCATCTGACGGCGACGCCGAAGTCTGTATCGAGAAAACACAAGACTCCAAACAAACCGAGTACGGATTCGACAAACCTTGGACAGAGACAATCCTTCCGTACATCGCCGACGGGAAACTTCCAACAGACAAGTGGGCAGCCCGAAAGTTTAAAACCTAATCCGCATGATACATCTTGCTGGACGGAGAACTCTACAAGGGGAGACTTTTTGGGCCGCTCATGACCTGCGTAGAAGGAAGGAAACCACGAAGGATAATGGAAGAGGTCCACTCTGGATCTTGCGGAAATCACTCTGGTGGAAGGTCCCTCGCAGTCAGAATTAAACGCCACAGACATTACTGGCCAACAATAATATAAGATTGCGAGAACTTTGCGGGGAAAATGCGAAAAGTGCCAGACGCACACCCCTACTATCCATCAACCAGAAGAGGTCTTCTCATCGATCTTGGCACCGTATCCATTCATGCAATGGTGGATGGACATAGTTGGACCTATGCATAGGTCAAAGCAAAAACGCTTCCTGCTGGTCTTAACGAATTGTTTCTTGAAATGGGTCAAAGCAGAGTCCTATGCAAGCATTAAAGACGCCCAGGTCAAAAGCTTCGTATGGAGAAACATCCTCTGCAGACATGGGGTCCCGTACGAAACCGTAACGGACAATTGATCTCAATTTATTTTGACCCGAATCGAGGCCTTCTGCGAAAAGTGTAAGATACAACTGGCCAAATCAACCCCTAGATACCGGCAATGCAACGGCCAAGCCGAAACTACTAATAAGACCATCTTTGATGGAATTAAAAAACGTTTGAATGCCAAAAAGGGTAGGTGGGCCGAAGAACTCCGAAGGAGTCTTATGGTCGTACCACACAACTCCGAGACGCGCGACGGGGGAAACTTCATTCACCCTCGTATACGGAGCAGATTGTTTGATCCCAGCGGAATTCAAATCCCCCGTAGTACCCAGAAGATTGCTCCAAGAATGAGAGGATTCAAACAATCTAATGTTGCTTTACGAGCTCGATCTAATCAACGAACACCAGGACCAGGCCCTCATACGAATTCAGAATTATCAGCAGGCGGCCGCCAAGTACTACAACTCTAACGTACGTGGCCGTAGATTCAACGAAGGCGACTTAGTCCTACGAAAAGTTTTTCAGAACACCGCCGAGCGAAACGCAGGGAAACTCGGAGCAAACTGGGAAAGACCATACAAAGTCACAAAAGTAGTGCGACCAGGCGCTTACAAAATCGCAAACATGCAGGATGTCAAGGTTCCTAGAACCTGGAATGCGATGCACCTAAAATAATACTATCACTAAGCATTCGCTTAAAACTGAACTACGAGACGGCTTGATCCCCATCAAGGGGTACGTAGGCAATTCGTCGCAAGACCAATTCACCCGTCCCCCTCTCTAAGAAGGGGGGGGAGGAGTGGGTACGTATACCTATACTCGTAAACTCCCCAAAAATTTCAAAATATCCGCTCATGTACTCGATATTTTCGAAAAGTTTCTAGTTTTTCTCGCAAAATTCTTTTATCATCAAAACGTCAAATCTCGTAATTTACTTCGCCCAAAACCCAGCATAAACAACGACGGCCTTCCAAAACATAATAAAAATCGAACCCTCCACATGGCGAGACGTCGCCAACGCATGAGGAACCCTTTGAACAAAAACCCTTACCCCAAAAAACAGTCCACCTACGACTATAAAATACATACACCCTCGCAAACACGTGTGTTTTGCGAAAGCTCAAAAAGGGTAATATCTACGAAAAAGTTTGTTGCTGATCACAACTAATTCACAACGTCCTAAACAGAATAAGTTATCTCACAAGGATAATTCTTATACATCCGACACAAGGATAATAGCACTATAAAAGAAATCCAGAATATTTTGTCAGCACTTTCGGGAAACTTAAAAATTGTCCTCGAAGAGATTCTCGACTCCGACCATACAAGACGTATAAGCCGAGAACATATCACAGACTTTAAAGCGGTACAGAATCAGGTTGAAATCGCAACACGCAAAACGAAAGCCGATTAGTCTTCGCACAACCTTAACCAAGAGTAAACCTAGATCTTGCCCTAAACCTAGCACACTGGTCTCTGACGTCTCAAGGCATGAATATCGAAAGATACGAGATCCTTAAAGCATGCCTCTTTGTTCACATCTAAACGCTCATGGAAAATTTCGCACTTCTCGAACGAGCAACGGATAGAACGATCTATCAAGAAGAGTTAGGTTATGATATGAAAACTCATAATTTTCCCTCTACACCCAACAGCTCGAAACATTCTTCAGTCTATTTGAATTTCTTATTCCCCTTCAAAGTATCATAGAAAGGCAATATGATCTTGCTCTTCGAGAGATTTTAGCCTTTCAAAGCATTCTTTGAGGTGGACAATATGATCTTGCTCTTCGAGAGATTTTACGAGCATATCATCAATGTATACCTCCATTTTTTCCGAGCTGTTTAGAGAACATCCGGTTGACGAGTCTTTGATAGGTTTCGCCAGCATTCTTGAGACCGAACGACATCACCCTATAACAGGAAGTTCCGCGGTTAGTTATGAATGCAGTTTTTTCTTGATCGTCGGAGTTCATCCTAATCTGATTGTACTCGGAGAAGGCATCCAATAAGGACAAGAGTTTTTTCCCTGTCGTTGCTTGGACTAAGCGGTCGATGTGTGGCAGTGGGTAGCTATCCTTTGGACACGGCTTATAGAGAACGGTGATAGTGACGCAAACTCTCCACTTTCCGTTCTTCTTTTTGACAACGACTGGGTTAGTGAGCCAAACGGGATACCTGACCGCTATTATGAATCTGACTTTGAGGAGTTTTTTGACCTCGTCGTTAACCGCACCAGTGCGTCTCTTTTGTTTGACAGGCTTGAAAGTTGGGTCAACGTTGAGCTCCTGATATGTGACGTTGATGTCAATCCCTGGCATATCTTATGCGGCCCACGCGAACGTGTGCAAGTTCTTCTTCAAACAAGCTATAAGCTCGTCTTTCAGAGACTCGCTCAAGTTCGTGCCGATTTCTACGCAGCGATCTGGGAATGCATCATCTAAGCATAATGATACAACGGGCTCGCAAGTTGGTTCGCGTTTTCCTTCCAAAGCTTCAGCTACTCGTGACTGCCAAAAGATTTCAGTCTCGTCTTGCTCTGGGGCGTTGTCAATGACATACGATTTCTTTTTTTTTTAGGCGGAAGCTCAACTGATGGGTTTTTATGTTTTAAGTCTGCGGCGAAGAAAACTCGCGAGATTCTCCGATCTCCCCAAAAGGTCTTGATTCCGCTAGGGGTTGGGAATTTGAGACACATGTGGGCCGATCAATGACTTAGAAGCCCACAATTTGTGACATGCTTACCGACTTTAACCAAGAGTTTGATTGCACCAAGAGTCATGGTAGCTTTCCCCGAGATTTCGATCTTCTGTGATTTTGGATAAGACTATTTCCATTCTCTCAAGGTTGTCTTTGAAGATGACATCGCCCGAGCTTCTGGTGTCAACGAATATCATCGCGACATCGATATTCTAGATTGTCAGCTCGAGGACTAGGAGAGTTGACAGGTTTGACCGAGTCGGTCGTTGCTCTTTCCTTGAAGGAGATGACATCGCTGCCTACTTGATTATGCATATTGTGTCTCAGTTGTTCGGTGGTTTTTCGAGTAAGAGAACCCGATCCCCCCTCCTTCTAGCGCCAAACTGTGGGAGGCAAGGTAAACCTAGCTTTCCCAGAGGTCCCAGATTTCTGTTTAAGCCAAAAACGTCAAGCGACCAAACAGTGAGAACAAACGATATGACAATGAATTAGTAAAATCAAAAAGAGAGCTAAAATCAAAAAGAGAGCAAAGATGATCTTATTCCGAATCTCAGAGAGAGAGAGAGAGAGAGAGAGAGAGAGAGAGAGAGAGAGAGAGAGAGAGAGAGTGAAGGGAGATCTGAAATACACAAACTAGTACCTTTACAAACTTCCAGAAGGAATCCGATCCAATGCATACCAAGCTCCAAAGCAAGCAAAGTAGTCAGTATTAGGTTGGAGATCAGCTTTGGTTCCTTAAAACTTTCTTAGTATGTGTGATCTAATGGCATGATGATCCACTTTGGCATCTCTTGTAATCTCTGCAATCAACATGTTTAAGAATGGTGTTATAGTGTGGTTAGTCAATAAATAAGTTTTGATCCTAATCCCCTTCTTGACTCCATCAAAACTATTTGAAAAACTTAATAAATAAAAGCTCAAAATAGATAAAAGCATCTGCGAACCTCCCTCAGACTTAAATAACACTGTCCCCAGTGATATCCCGTCGGGTTCGGTTAATAAAAACTAAATCATAAGTATAAGTTAATGAGAAAGTCGATGTTTCCAAACTCCGTAAAGAGTGTCGACGAATGGTGAGGGTTGAATGTCGACAGATGGTGAAACATCGAAGCCGTCGACCGATGGTTAGGTGTTGGTGTCCACCGATGGTGTTTCGAACTTCTACTCCTCCTTTGAAAACCTAAAGTAATTAAAAATGTAATTAATAACAAAATAACCAAAAATAAAACTTACTAAAAAATGGGTTGCCTCCCACTCAGCACTTGGTTACAGTCTTAAGCTCGACATTTGGACTTCTGGACTAGGAATGTGGTTCATCAAACCAATGTGGAAAGCAAGTATCCACATACTCTCTGCTCATCTCAAACCATGCATTGATGAAGCCTCTCACAGCTTCTTTTGCTCGGGTTCTCTGGTTGTCTATCTTTCTCTGAGAAATCGCCATTCTGCTCATTCTTTCTTTGAGTGCTTGAATGCATCCCATAAACATGTTAAGCATGGCATCTCTGGGCTCTTAAATATCCTCCAAACTCTCGTAGATACTATCCCTCATCAAGTCTTGAGAAAGTCAAACTCCAACAAGCTTATCTTGTAATAACTTCTCTGTTACAAGCCTCTGCCTAAATGCAGGGTGATGACTATCGATCGATGGCCAAGTGTTGCCATCGGTAGATGCTGAAATGACTGCCCCAAGATATTTTTGTTTTTGGAAGAAATTCCATGATCCATTGGCCATAGCCAGTAGGTCTGCGATATCTTACTTGGATACATTGAGAATCCTTCTATCCATTGTTCGTGCATATCCATCTAGTCCCTCATATTTCCAAACTCATCTGGTCTGAGATAACCATAATCGCATCATATCATATTGGATTGTCATCGACAGATGGTATTGAGTCACCGTCGATCGATGCTGCATTTTGGGTTCCATAGGATCCTCTAAACTTTCCAGCCTCTTCTTGTGCAAAAGCATTGTACTCGTCTGCTTCTTCCTTAAAGTAGGAAGTATCGTACTCTGGGTTATTGTTCTCTGGTTCCATATCACGGTATTGCCATCCAATGTAGATAATCTCTTCTTGAATGTCTTTGTCGTCTTGATATGTGGCATAACCATCGACCGATGTTAGTGGTTGATTATCGATCGATTCTTATCGATCGATTCTGAACTGTGGATTTCGTGCAGGTTATGGGTGTAACTTCCGTCGACCGATGCCAAGGGTTGGGTGTCGATCGATCTGTGTCTACATGCTCTTCATCTTGATCGTAATTTTAGAAGCATGTAGTAATCAAGCCTTAATCATCACCCATTTCTATCAGAGTATCCTTATTTTTTACTTTAACAGGTTCATAAAAGTTGTTTGGATCAATAAAGGAGAGATACAACATGTTTGTCTTAAAGTCCCAGATAGCTCCCACTGTGGCCATGAACGCTCTTCCAATGAGAAAGGAAGAGTTCTAGTCAATCTTTATATCTATCACATGGAAGTCTACTGGTACTAAGGCGTTGCAAATCTGCACTAGGACGTCTCTAGCTTTCCCTCCTGCATTCACTTTGGAGGAATCCACAAAGGTGAACGAATCACTAGAAGGCTCCACATTTAGCCTTAGCTTCTCTGCCATAACTCTAGGCATGATGCTGAATGCTGATCCAGTATCGCAGAGGGCATTGGGATACTCGTATAACCTTTGACAAAACATGGAATCAGAAATTTTCTAGGGTCACTTTTCTTCTTGCGAGTGGTCCTCGGCTTCAGCTTCTCTATGAGGTCATTGAACATGCGCTCTATGTCCTTTTCTGTTTCCTTTGATTCCCCAATAAACATCCACAATTTATGAGTATAGTATGCTTCATCGAATTGACTATCTAGAGGAATTTTAAAAACTCTTTCGGTAAAGCCATCCATCTCTTTGTCAGTTGCTTCTATGCGAAGATGTTTAGGAATCTTCTTCTTCCTTCTGGGGTGCCTTTCTATTGTCGTATCAACTGTCATTGGTTCATGTGTATCAGCGTTCTATTGTTGAGTCTTCATACTCGGAGGTCTGCAAATAAGCTGGCATTCTTGTTGTAGTTACTTCTGTTGCCACCGTAGGATTTCTGTTGTAGGCCTGGTTTCCTTGTCTATGGAAACCGTTTCCACCAACAAAATTCACCTCTTCTTCTTCTTCCATGTCTTTCACTTCTTGCTTCTTGAGAAATTACTGAACACTATCCAGCTCTGCTTTGACTTCATCTATCTGCTCCTTAGTCAAATATGGAGCTGGTTTCTTCCTCTCATAGTCGGTGTTCTTGGTGTTATTGCTAGATGCCAAATTCTCAATAAGCCATGTTGCTTCTTCTGGACTCCTAGTGCTGAAGTTTCCTTCACTAGCTGTGTCTAAAGCCATCTGGTACAGCATATTAATAACTCTGAAGAAAGTGTTAAGTAGCTGCACTTCGTTGAAACCGTGGTGTGGGAAGGCTCTCTGGTAGGACTTGAATCTGAACCAAGAGGCTCTGAATGATTCTCCGAGTTCCTGTGTGAATCTGAATAAAGACTACTCTGATAGAATTGGGTGATGATCCAGGCTTAATTTTTACTTGCTTCTGAAAATACGATCAAGATGAGGAGCTTGCGCACACATCATCGATCGATACCCAACCCTTGGTATTGGTCGACAGCAGCTACATCTAGAACCTGCACGAAACCTACCCTTCAGAAACTATCGATACTCAACCTCTAACATCGGTCGACGGTCATGCCACCGATCAGAACGACGCAGACAGTAAAGAAGACATTAGTCTATATTGGACAGCAATACCGCGAGATGGCACCAGAGAACAACAACCCATAATACAACGCTTCCTACTTTGAGGAAGAAGGAGTCGAAAACCATGCTTTTTCACTATAGGATGCTGGAATGCAACATCTATCGTCGGTGACTCAAGACCATCGATCGACGACAATCCGGTAGGATAGGATGACAATTATTGTTATCTTAGACCAGATGTTTTTGTAATTATGAGTGACCAAGATGGATAGGCACGAGCTATGGATGGAACGGTTCTCAATGTATCCAAGGACGTTATTGCAGACATACTCGCTATGGCCAAAGGATCAGAGAATCTCTTCAAACAACTACGATCGATTGGGGCAACCAGTTCAGCATTGACCGACGGCAACACTTGGCCATCGATTGACAGTCACCACGCAGCATTTAGGCAGGAGCTGGGAACAGAGAAGTTATTACAAGACAAGCTTGATGGAGTTACCTTTCTCAAGACTTGATGAGGGATAGTATCTACCAGAGTTTGGAGAATATTTCAGAGCCCACCGATGCTAAGCTTGACATGTTGATGGGATGCATTCAAGCACTCGAAGAAAGGATGATTTGAATGGCGATTGCTTAGAGAATGATGGACAACCAGAGAACCAAAGCAGAAGAAGCTGTGAGAGGCTTCATCAGTGATTGGTTTGAGATGAGCATACAGTATGTGGATACTTGCTTTCCACATTGGTTTGATGAACCACTTCCTATTCTAGAAGTCCAAACGTTGAGCTTAAGACCATAACCAAGCGCTGAATGGAAGGCAATCCACTGTTTGGGAAATTTATTTTTTTAATTTTTTAGTTATTATTCCTTAAGCACTTTAGGTTTTGAAAGGAGGAGTAGAAAAGTTCGAAACCACCATCGGTCGACATCACCACCTCACCATCAGTGGACGGCTTGGATGGTTCACCGTCGGTCGACAATCATCACTCACCATCGGTCGACATTCCTTACGAAGTTTTGTAACCTCGACTTTCTCTCTACCTTTTACTTATGATTTTGTTTTTCTTAACCAAACCGACGGAATATCACTCGGGGATGTTCGCAGATGCTTTTATCTATTTTGAGCTTCTATTTATTAAGTTATTCAAATAGTTTTTTGTATAGTCAAGAAGGGGATTATGATCAGAAGTTATTTATTGACTAACCACACTATAATACCATTCTTAGACATGTTAATTGCAGATATTACTAGAGATGTCAAAGTGGATCATCTTGCCATTAGTTCGCACTTAATAAGAAAGTTTGAAGGAACCAAAGCTGATATCCAACCTAATAATGACTACTTTGTTTGCTTTGGGGCTTGGTATATATTGGATCGGATTCCTTCTGTAAGTTTGTAAAGTACTAGTCTGTGTATTTCTGATTTCCTTTCTCTCTCTCTCTCTCTCTCTTCCGGATCTATAAGAGAAACGATTGATATGATTTACTGAAATGTAGAGGGCTAGGTACATTACCGATGAACCCACTATTCTAATTCAAAGGAATTATCACACGTTGTTGGAACCGAAGGTAGGTACATTAGCGATGACCCAACTATTCGCCTACAACATTGTCAAAACAAAATCGAAAATGAGATGGCAAGATGGACTGTATCATAATCATTGTCCATTGAGTTTAATATCTAAAATGATTCAGAGGAGAGAAGAGGGAAGAAAGGGATCAGGAAAGACTTTATACATATACATGCAGGTTTGAAGGATTTGAGTCCATGTGTCATTTGATCAATATTCCCAAGGTAAAGCCTACACTTTATTTTTATGCAAGAAAATGAGATCATTAGAGGGGTGAGTCAAAGTAGTATTCGTTGAGTTGCTGGTAGAATGTATTTGGCTGTTATACTACGATAGGGCATATAAAGTTTCTCTTTGATTATGAATATTTTACGTGGTTGCAATATAGTATGGGTGATAGTTATACTTATGTATATGTGAGTTCCCACTTTTCAAACCTCTTTCATAGGCTAACTTTGTTTTACATGAGGATAAGAAAAAAGTTAAGTTTGGGGGAGTTGATATACCTTGAAATTTTCCAGTTTTAGACCATCATTTGGAGCTTTATTGGATTCTACTATGTGTGTTTGGACTGTGTTTTATAGTCTTTACAGGTCAATGTACGTTTTGGAGCATTATGGAGATAATGGAGCTTGTTAGAGAATTTAGAGGAGATATCTAGTAAATGTTCACGATCAGCTAAGTATGAGTCGAATTCAACCATGACCTTTGATCGACAAAGCATCCTTGCTTTTGATCGATGGCCTACTCGAAGAAGTACTGGCCGACTTCAAGCCCAAGTCAAGACAAAGTACGAGAATGACCCTGAACGAGTTTTGAATTTGCTTATAAAGGTTCTGCCATTGTTTAGGCAGAACACACCACACACAGACAACACAAAAATATTATTTACAGGTTTTAGTTTTTTTAGTAGTTTAGGGGAGAAGATTTGAACTCTTTTGAAGATTTTTATTGGAACCCCATTATTTATTCTACGCATTATATTATTCATTCTATCATGTTTTCAATGACTATGTCTTAGTAATTCTCCTGTTAGATTTAGGGTTCATAATGGTATTGATGAATTAGCCCCAAAATAAGATTGCCAGGATGAAGAAATATCAATCTTTGGAATTGTGTTTAGTGCTTGCGTTATTGAGTAGCTAACTAGAAACCTGAAAACATGGAAAATAACGAGAGTACGTTTTGTGCCAGAATTGATTCCATTGAGCTAGGTTGTTAGATACAAGCGAGAGCTGGTTCTTACATAGTAGACGAACTTCCTATCTGATTAGCATCGATCGACACTTGTCCTTAGCCGTTAATCGACGGTTTACCCATCCGTCCGCATACGAGAGTTAGGACAAGAGGGGGTCAGACTATTTAGTTAATATCCTCGCATGTTAATAATTATCTACATTATATCCACTATAATTCACTTGTCTAACACCCTAGATCTATCGTTTTCCATATTTGAATCAAATTTACTTATTTAGACAATTTCCTTTTCGGATAAACTTACAATAAATGTCCTATTTATAGCTTGCCAAGCTTAGCCATTAGGAATATATAAATCTATTGTGTGCCCTCGCTCTATGTGGATTTGATCCCTAAGTACTACAATTAGACCTCTCTTGGCAAGAGTAGTTCATAGGGTTAATTTGAGAGATTGTCTGCTTTAAAATAAACCTTAAACCGCACGCTATCAAGTACACATTTTCAAAATGTTGTGTTACTACCGAAGGATAGATTTAAACTAGAGATTCTTTGCTATACATAACCAGTTTACTGTCTAGGATCTTGGTTATAGTATAGGCTGTATAAGAGGATTCAACCACCAGTTGGTTGTCTCTTCAAGTGTGTGGGTTATTAGAGGATTTTTTTGTAGGATCCTTGTGGGTACTACGGAACAATAGATAAACTATTTAGACAGGTAAGAATCGAGACCAAAGAGATGTTTTATTGATTGAATGAGCAGGAACTACAACATTTGGTGTATACATCCTAGTTCTAGCCATGTAGCTCTAATCTCTTAGTCTCTGAATGTCGCTCCCTTGTTCTAGGGTTTGGGCTCCCCTTATATAGTCGAGTAGATGTCGGTTTGGTAGGTTAAGTAGAAAACTTCCATTTTACCCGGAAGAAGGGATGGAAGCAGGGGTCGGAGCCGAAGCTTTTCCCAATAGGAACCTAGAGGCCGGTGTCCTGCCTGAGGCCTGGAGGATTCATATACTGGAGTATTTTCCACAACAGTTTGCCCCTTATTTCTCAATTTCATTGTCAAAGTCGTGAGAATAACCAGTCCACTTGAGTCAAACTGAGTTGCTCCAGCTCAGCAGGCCACCCTTGAGCAGGACATCGCTGCAGTAATTCGGCTTTTTCGGCTTTGTTTGTGGGTGGTCGCACGAGACCTTGTCGCCTCTTTGGAGACCCTTATTTGTTCCTGTGCTATCTTGGGAGAGGTTACAAAGGCCAATAATGAGGCGGTACCAATGGTCCCTTTGAGGCAGCAGCGCTTTCGATTTCTTGAAGATGATGATGATACTCACTCTCAAATTCGAGGTGAGGAGCTGGTAAAGATTCAGAGGAAATATTTGTTAGTGGAATTGAGGTGTCCTGCTGAATTTGAATGCGCTCCTAACGGAGGAACGAATGAAGTAGTCGTTTTGCATCCCTTCTTTGATAGTAGAAGTTTCATCTTATTTTGGTTTCTCTCCTTCCGAGCTTACTCCGCTGACATGGCGAACGCTGATCGCAAGATATACTTTTTAACTTTTATGATATTAAATTTCAATTTCCCATTTTTATTTTTGTTTCCCAATTAAAGTTTAAGTCTTCCAAGAAGTCTTATGAGAAATCTTCCAAGAAGTCTTATGAGAAGTCTTCCAAGAAGTCTTCTGAAGACTTCCTGGAAGTCTTCTCCCTTAGTCTTCTGAAGACTTTGTGGAAGTCTTATATATAACTTAATATAATTACAATTGAATTTATGTTCTATGATTAGAAACCCCTTGGATTCTATCCATTATAATTCTCTACTTGAAAACCCTAGATCTAGCTATTTTCCTTTTTTTTACAAACCAACTATTTCCTTATTTATTTATTTAAAGTCTTATTAATTGCCTAGCTTAACTAAGTCGCTTATCATATCAGTGTGCCCTCGCTCTCAGTGGATTTGATCCCTAAGTACTACAATTGAACCTCTTATTTGAGAGAGTAATCAGTAGCACTAGGGTAATTTGAACACGTATCAAATTTGGCGTTGTTTCTGCGGAGCAAGGACCGCCACTAAATTTGTTTTCCAAGTTTTGCCTAGGTTTTCTTTTTAGTTTACTTACAATTTTTTTTTCTTTTGTCTTTTTAGGTGCATGCTCAGCAGTACCATAAGCAACAAGGAAAAAGACCCATTTTTCTCAGACCCAGTAGCCATTGAACCTAGCATCTGCAAGGAGAAACCACAAGCATCGATCGACACCAACACCTCTTCGTTGATCAACAGCCATCTGCCGGAATCGATCGAAACCAATACCGAGTTATCGATCAGCGGTAACTCCCGAGCAGACATGGTTGCTAAGCTGATCGTGACTTGGAATGATTAAGGGGACCTGTATGATGTCGATGGGCATATGCGTAATGAAAAATGTCAGAGAATTGATGATCAGGAGATTGTAATCCTTGAACAAGAAGAAGCTGCTGTAGCTCAAGATGGAGCTGAAGCCCAGTCTGCTTAACCTAGAACCTTGCTGACTACAATCGTCTAGATCAATTCTATGCCAACAGATGCTATTCATCTTCCATCTTTCCAAAGGAACGATTTTGAGCTAAAGCTAGCCTATTTCACACTTGTGGCATAGACACCATTTCATGGTCAGTATCATGAGCACCATATGGTCATTTGGAGATATTCAATGATTTTGCTTATGCCACCAAGGCTAAAGGAGTCCCTCCGAACTACTTTCTATGCAAACTCTTCGAGTATTAGCTTGCTGGAGATACTTCATACTGGCTTAAGCAGCTACCACCAGGATCTCTTACATCATGGACATACATCAAATATGCCTTCATGTGTAATTTCTTTGATGATGCAAGAGCTGAGGAATTGAGGGGAAGCATTGCTACATTCACACAGGAGCCTGCAGAGTCTTTTAGAAACTCCTGGATCAGATTCAAATCCTACCAAAGAGATTGTCCACACCATGGATTCAATGAAGTGAAACTTCTCAGAAATTTTTTCAGAGGTATTGAGCTGTCATACAAGATGGCTTTAGACACAGTGTGAGGGAAACTTCTGCACTAGGAGCCGAGAAGAGGCTACAAGATTGATAGATATTTTGGTAGCTAGCCACAGCACCGAGAACCATGATCATGAGGGGAATAAATCAGTCCGTAAACTGACCAAGGATCAGATGGAAGAAGTAAAAGCGAAGTTGGACAGTGTTCAGAAATTTCTGAAGAAGTAAGTTAGCTTCGCATAAGGAGTAGAAGCTATAGGATCTGACAATGAGAAATGTGAAGAAGAGGATGTGAACTTTGTTGGTGGAAATGAATTCCAGATATATGGGAACTAGAGCAACAAAAACTCTTATGGCGTTGGTCAGATAAGTAGCTACAACCAAGGATCACAGCAGCAGAGACCCTACAGTAACAAAATAACCTATGGAGCCTCTTACTAGAAAAACACCCCATCAGATACCCAGAAGCACAAGATTAAAGCCATGACTTACAAGGTTCTAGAGGACAGCAGAAGAAGACAGTGGATTTAAATGGAAAGATAGATGCTGTCTTTGCCAACCTCAACATTAATTATGAAGCTCTCAACTCCCATGTGAATAAGCTAAAGAATCAAGTTGTTCAGAACAGTGAAGCTGTGAGGAGACAACAAGCCTTGATCAAGGAAAAGATTGAGGCTCGATAGAAGCACCATGTTAGTGCCATCATAGATAAAGACTTTTGGCAAGTAGTGGAAGAAGTTAGGCACCATGAGGAAGAAACTCGTGAGAATCCCCTGCCTTGTTCGAACGACCATCGATCGACATCTGAAGTTAACCATCGATCGACAATACCTAAATAATACGTGGAATCCTGTTAAGAGATGGACATCAATCGACAGCCAGACCCTACCATCGATCAACGACAGTTTTAAACAAAAGGATGTCGATTGCCAAGCATAGACGTGAGTATTTTATATGCTAATAGGCAATCGAAACCCACCCTACCCAAACCTACAAAATAGCTAAACCAGTCCCTTTGGTAATTGAGGAAGCTATGGATGGACATTCTAGAGGAAACAAGAAGATCCCAAGCATCTTAGAAGGGAAGCTAATGAGAAAGAGATGGACAACTTTGCTAAGATAGTCCTCTGAATCCCTTTAGAAACCCCATTTGAGGAAGCTTATTACACTCACATATTGTGGTGGGTCTTCAGAGAAAACAAGGAGACTGATAAGGACACTGAAAGAATGTTCAATCACCTGAGAGAGAAGATAAAGCAGAGGGTCAAGTTGAAGAAGAGAAGCAATCCTGGGAAGTTTGTGGTTCCCTGCAACATCAAAGGACATGACTACCCTCATGCATTCTGCAACACATGTTCTTCAGTAAGCATCATTCCAAGAACCATGGCACAATTGCTAAGCTTAAAAGTGGAGCCTTCCAGTGATTCATTCACTTTTGTGGATTGCTTTAAGGTGAAATCAGGAGGCATAGTCAAAGAACTTCAAGTGCTAATAGGCGATGCCCTAATTCCTGTAGACTTTCATGTCTTGGAGGTCCAAATGGAGCAGAATTCAACCCTGCTACTTGGAAGAGCTTTCATGGCCACATCAGGAGCAGTATGCGACAAGAAGACAAACATGCTGTATCTATCTCTTGTTGATCAAAATCACTACTATGAGCCTGTTCAGACTAGAACCAAGACTACTCTCATTGATTTGGTTCATGAACCAGGACTTTTGGCCACATGTTTCTGCGATTTCGAGCAAGAGAATGACCCTGACGATGGAACATCGATCGATACCCAGCCCAATACATCGGTCAACGATGCCTACCAATAGTTGATTGATACCCACCCTTTGAGCAAAGAGGAGTTGGACACTTGTTTTCAAACAAGTGATGATCTACCCCATCTTAGTCCAAAAAGTGCTAAATGTCAAGCTAAAGACTATTACCAATCGCTGAATGGGAGGCAACCCCTATTAGGTATATTTTTCATTTATTTTATTTTCATGCTTTTATTAATTTTCTTATTTTTCTTTATTTGCAGTAAAAAGAAACATGAACATCGAGAACCACCATCGGTCGACGACGGAGCACAACCATCGGTCGATACTGATCACCATTAGTCGACATCATAACATTACCATCGATCGACACTCGTAACAAAGTCTGGTATTTTATACTGTTCTCATTACTTTTACTTATGTGTTAGTTTTTCCCACCTAACTGAGACGGGATAACATTGGGGACATTGTTATTTAAGTCTGGGAGAGGTCTACTGATATTGCTTTCAATTTTGGAGTTTTATTCTTATATGTTTTATCGATTTTTATTGAGTCAAGAAGGGGGCTAATCAGATTTAAATCTTTACTTATTATCTAACCATTCTGTAGCACCATTCTATATTTGTTGATTGCAGAGAGTACTAGAGATACCAAAGTGGATCATCATGCCAGTTTATCACACTTGCTTAGAAAGTTTGAAGGAAATGAATAACCTCCTACCTAAATTGAATTATTTCATTTCTTTGGGGTTTGGCATACATTAAATCGGATTCCTCTTGCAAGTCTGGAAGTTAAGAGTTTGAGTGCTTCTGATTCCTTTCTCTCTCTCTCTTCGGCATCTATAAAAATAAAAGATTGTGATGATTTCCTTCAAGATGCAGAGTGGTAGGTAAATTACATGTGAACCCATTATTCTAATTCAGAAAGGAATGATCACACACTGCGGAAGCGGGGGATAAGTAAATTACCTGTGACCCCATTATTTGCGTACAGTTTGTCAAAAATAAAAATAAAAGAGAGAAAAGAAAAAGAAAGAATAACAAGATGGACTGTATCAGCATCATTGATTCATTGGACTTATAAAAAATAATAAAAATGTAAAGAGATTTAGAGAAGAGAGAAAGATATCAAAGAAGATGCTCGTGTGTTTAGATACTTGCAGGGGTAAGAGTCCAAATGTCCTCTTATCGATAATCCCCAGGTCCACTATTTTTATGCAAGAAATGAGGTTTGTAGAGGGGGTGAGTCAAGCTAATATTTGCTAAGTTGTTGGTAGAATAGATTTGGTTGTTGTTATACTAGGATAATGTGTATAAAGATTATCTATGATTGACACTTGTTTGACGTGGTTGCAACATAGTAAAGGTAATAATCATAAGCTAGAGATTTTGTGTTGTGGGTCCCTGTTTTCAAACCTCTTCCACATGTTTACCCTTGTTTTGCTTGAGGACAAGAAAAAGTTAAAGTCTGGGGGAGATGATAGGTCCAAATATTTACCTCTTTTATAGGCCCTATTTGGAGTTTATTATATGTGTCTAGGATGTGTTTTGGAGGCTTTTATGGTCAAGGTACATGTTGGAGCATTGGATAGATTATGATGCTTTCTGAAGACTTAGATAGAGAAACCCTAAAGCTGGTCAAATTCAGAAAAGTACGAGTCGAGACAGAGTATTGCGTCGATCGACAACGCACTCTTTCCGTCAATCGACGGTCTACGCGCAGAAGCCCAATTCACAAAGTACCCGACTTGAAGCCCAAGTCACAGAAATTACAAGATTGCCTTTGGACGTGTTTTACCTAGTTTATTTTGTCTTTTCTAGTGTTTTAGGCAAAGAGAGACTTTTGCAAGCTTTGATACTTTTCAAACAAACATTGTATTTTAGGGTTTTTGGGGAGAAGATCAACACTTTTTCGAGCTTTGTATTGGAACCCCACTTTCTATCTATATTCTTTATCTTAGGCACTATTTCATGTTTATGATCATGTTCTGCTTATTTATGTCTCAGTAGTTGCCTTGTTAGATGTAGGGTTTATTAAAGTTTTTGATGGATTAACTAAACAATAGAATTTATAGGGTGATTATTATATTAATCAATAGAATTGCACTTATTGGTTGTTTTCTAGAGTAGCTAACAGGAACCCTGATATTAGGATAATTGACACCGCGAGAGTAGGATCGTTACCTGAACAAATCTTGTTGAGCCTAAATTACTCAGGACAATCGAGAGAATGATCTATTGATTCTAACTGAACTAATCAAATCTGATCATTTAATTCTTGACTAAGAGAGCCATCGATTGATGCCGTTTGCATACCATCGATCAACAGTCATTCCGAATTTGGACACGAAAGTTGTAGACTCTGACCTTAGCCATAAGATAGATATAACTTAATATCTTTACTAATTGAATTTGTGCTCTATGATTGAAGACCTCTTGGCTTCTTTCTATTATAATTCACTACATGAAAATCCTAGATCTAGCTATTTTCCTTACTAGTTTACAAACCAACTATTTACTTATTTTAAAGTCTTATTAATTGTTTAGCTTAAATAAGTTGATTATCAAATCTATAGTGTACCAACTCTCACAGTAGATTTGATCCCTAAGTACTACAACTGAATCTCTTATTTGAGAGAGTAATATGTAGCTCTAGGGTAATTTTAGCACGTGTAAATCCCTAAATACTACAACTACACCACTTATTTGAGACAGAAAGTTGCTCTTAAGATAATATGAGTGATACCAAATTGTGCGTCTTTGCCGGGAAGCAATGAGTTCGCCATTAGACTTGATTAACAGGTTTCGTCTAGGTCGTACTTTCTTTTTTAGTTAGTTACAAAAAATCTTTGTCTTTCAAGGGCGTGCCCAGCAAGGAAAAAGAGCTAATATTCTCAGACCCGGCACAATTTTAACGCATGATCTGCAAAGAGAGGTGCACAACATAAATCGACAGCAACACTCCTTCATATATCGATACTACTTGTGAGCGAGCAACGATCAACACCATCACGTCATGGTCAATCGACACTAACCCGCGAGAAGACAACATGGTCGCTACTCTTATACTAACAAGGGATGAAAACAAAGACCTTCAAGACCAGAGACTGATTGATCAGGGGATTGTAATCACTGAACGACAAGAAGCTGCTGAAGCTTTAGCTGCCCATAATACCGAGGCTGCTCGACCCAGAAATTTGGCAGACTACAACTGTCCAGATCAATGCTATGCCAACAGACCTGCTATTCCTCCACCTAACTACTAGAGGCACGATTTTGAGCTGAAGCCTGCATAATTTACACTTGTAACATACACCTTCTCATGGTAACCAACATGAGCATCCAAAGGACCATCTTGAGCGGTTCGAGGATCTAGTTACTAAAATCAAAGCCAATGGATTACCTTATTTTGTAAGCTTTTCAAGTACCCACTTGCTGGAGATGCTTCATATTGTCTTAAGCATTTACCACCACGATCTCTTACATTCTGTAATGACATCAAAAACGCCTTCCTGCGTAATTTCTTTGATGATGCGCGATCTGAATACTTAAGGAACATGATTGCTACATTCACACAGGAGCTTGCAGAATCTTCCAGAAGCTGCTGGATAAGATTCAAGTCATATCATAGACTGTCCACACCATGGATTCAGCGAGGTACATCTGCTTACTACGTTCTTCCGTGGCACTGCTTTGGCTTACTAGATGGATCTAGACACGGCTGATGAATTGAATTTCAACACCATGAATCCAAAAGAGGATGTCATTTATGGAGAACTTGGCATCTAGCAATAGCTCCAAGAACACTGATTTAAAGAGGAAGAAATCGGCATCTAGCTTGGGAAAGGAGCAGATGGATAAAGTTAAAGCCAAGCTTGACAGTGTTTCTAAGCTTTTGTGAGGTAGGTGAGCTTTGCAGAAGATTTAGAGTCTAGTGATAATGGCAATGAAGAGGATGTGAACTAGATTAGTGGCACTGGTTTTCAGAAGTATGGGAGTCAGGATGGGAACAGAAATTCTAATGGAAAAGGTCAGAGAAGTAATTACAACCAGAAACCCTATTGCAACAACAACAGCAACAACATGATATATGGAGCGTCTTCTTACCACAATCTTGCACCAACTACTCAAGCAAGTAAGATAGAGAGCATTATTGATCAGATTCTTCAGGGTCAGCAAAAGCTTATAGTGGATTTCAATGGGAAGATAGATGCAATGTACACAAACATGAACAACAAGTTTTAAGCTCTCAGCACCCATGTGAAGAAGTTGGAGACTAAAGTGGTTAAGACAAGTAAAGCTGTGAAAAGACATGAAACACTAATTAAAGGAAAAGGAGAGGCTGGACAGAAACACCACGTGAGTGCCATTATTGATGATGATTTCTGCCAAGTAGTGGAGGAAGAGAAACTCTAAGAAAGAGACTTTCAAGCCAACAGTTCTATGTCCTTCTGCAGTTCTCATTGTCATTCCACACCTGCGGCTGAGCACCGATCGACACCCCATGCTGAATCCGTAGGTTCTTGTGAAACAACAAGCATCAATCAACACCTTAATTTGTTCGTTGATCGACACCCACCGGTGACTTACTAAGTTTGATTTCCAAGTATTGATGTAGAGCGTCCGAATGCTTTAATACACTCGTCTCAAATATCAACAAAGTCAGCTAAGGACACCAGTCAGAAAATCAAAGATGCCAAAGCCTATGATTGTTGAGCAGACTACATAAGTGCAAACTTCTAAGAGGAAGAAGAATAAGGTTCCTAAGCATCTAAGGACATGAGCTAATGAGAAAGAGATGGATAGTTTCACCAAGAGAGAACAAAGAGACACAATTAGGACACTGAGCATATGTTCCATCAGATCATAGAGAAGATGACGCAAAGGATTACATTGAAAAGAAGAGTTGACACTGGGAATTTTTTGGTTCCCTGCATGATTGGAGGTCACATCTACCCTAATGCACTCTGCAACACGGGTTCTTCAGTCAATATTATGCCAAGACTGATGGCTGAGCAGCTGAGTCTGAAGATTTAACCTTCTAGCGATTCATTCACCTTTGTGGATTACTCCAAGGTGATTCAGGAGGGATAGTCAGAACCCTTCAGGTATAAATCCGCAATGCCCTAGTTCTAGTGGATTTACATGTTATGGATATTCAGAAAGACTGGAATTCTTCTCTATTCCTTGGGAGAGCCTTCATGGCTACTGTAGAAGTTATTTGTGACATTAAGTCAAACTGGCTGTATCTCTCCCTCATAAGTGAGACTGATTTCTATGAACTTGTTCAAGTGGTCAAGGGAAACAGGCCCTACATTGAGATAGGAGATGATCCAGTATCTGTGGCAGTTTGTTATTCTGTTTCTGGCACAAAGTACGAAGATGACGGTGAGACGTTGATCAATACCCAGCCACAAACATCGATTGATACCCTTGCAACTCCAAAATTCCGAGAAGATCTTTCGATTGAGGCTTGCATTCGAGTTTATCTCCTTGCGGAAATCTTGGAAAATTAGCATTTATTTTCTTTTCGTTTTAACGTCGATGGAAACTGAATTGACCGTCATTGTTCTTGGGATAATTCTCGATTTTTAAATAAAAAATGGGATGTTATCATGTTTTTGCCTGCTTGGGCCATCTTGGAGAATCGATTGGTTTGTTCGAAGTCTGTTTCTGTATTACTGGATTTGTAAATCCATATGTTATCATGCAGAATGATGTTATGCTAATTATTCCTCCCTCGTTTATTGTTTGAAAGTTAAGAGAAATTAAATATGTCGCTGTGATGCCGAGATCGACCAGTGGGTGTGGTCATCTCGCCAGGCGAGATAGACCAGTTGCGTGGTCGTCTCGCCTTGATGGCGAGATGGACCGATGGACATTGTCATATAGCTTTGATAACGAGATGGAAAGAGGCGAGGAGATGGTGAAAAGTTGGGACGTATTTGTTTCTCATTTTGTCCTACTTTTGAAAGTCGTTTGTTAAAAGATCACGAGAATCTTTCATTTGACTTGTTGCTCGATCAGTTTTTAATTCTTTTTTAAAGAGAATATTTCCTCGGGAGTTTCTAAACATTGATTTCGTCCGGACCGCTTATGACCCCAACAATTAGCCCCCAGCTCGCTAGAATTTTCAAGATGTTCTTGCGAGGTGTAGGTATGTTAGGCGGTATTAAAGGCTGAAAGTCCAAGGGTAAAAAGTTTTTCACCAAAAGATATAGTAGATTTCTCTCCTTTTTTCTCTTCTATAAGTATGGGGTAAGCTGTTGTCTTACTTGCTCATAATCATTTCTCCAACGAACTATCTTAGGGTAGAAAATCTTTCTCTCTCTTTTTTGTTCCTTTGTTAATTCCATTATGTCTCCAAGCAGGAGAATGGCTGAGAGTGCCTTGCCTCTTCTTTCAATCCCAAGAGTTTACTTGACGGAGATTGCAAAGTTGTTCCGAATATTGAGTTCGTACCGCATTTCGTTGACCCTAAGGAAGCCGCAAAGTTTGGGTTTGCCACATGGCTTGGAACAACCTCCACCTTAACCGTGGTGCCCGGTGAGGCCTCACGCTAGAGAAGTCATCAATGGGCCAAGTCAAAGTACTTGTTCTTTCCTCGACACCATCCGCAGTTTCTACCGAGTCCCAAAGGAGGTGAAGTTTCGCATACATGTCACGGGGAGAGCGCTGATGCTCCTCATCATGGTTACTTTACGTGTTATGAGGCCCATCATTTGCATTGTCGTTTGTGGTTTCCTATCCTGGAGATCATAGTTCAGACCTTAAATTGTTTCTGGCTGTTGATCAGCCAGATCTCCGAGCGAGGGATGGCTCTCACAGCCGATTATATCGAAGCTCTTTTATTCCCGTGCAATACAGCAGTACCGCTCTAATATTGTTTCAAGCCGAGGAACAATATGGTGATAATCAAGGGATTTTCCTCTCATGTACACAAGTGACAGGATTACTACTTTTTCTTCTGTATAGATAACCCCTCGGTTGCGGAAGAGAGCATCCCTATTATTAGGCGCAAATTGAATCAAAGGGTATCATGTTTGAATACTCCGACAGCTTTTCCTTTTGACGATATCTAACCTTGTAGTTGTTTCCATTGTTTGCGGTTTTCGATCTTATCCCTCCATATCCCGTGGATTTTCCCATCGTTAGAGATATTCTTCGTGGCGGTCCGTTCTTTTGGGGCTATTTCTCTCCGAAGCGAGTCTGTGCAGTGGTCGCGTACCACCAGTCTCGAGCTCAGCCTCGTTCGTTAGTCGAAGATGATTCAAAGCCGACAAAGGAAGAATACGTTCCGTACAAGGTTCCCTCAGTGAAGAAGAGGGAGAGGTCTCCCAAGAACAAGGAAGTTGTCGTTTAAGAGGACGATGTTGCCACTGCTGGGATGGAGTTGCCTGCGGACGATTGGTTCCACAACTGTTCTCCCAATCAGGCCAGCGGAAATGGTACCTGTCAGACCCCACTGCCGGCTTTCGACACTGAAGGAGCTGAACAGGAAACGTTCTTTGCCTCAATCGGGGTCCCCTTTCATCAGCTCCCGGCTGATAACGAGCCTACGGGATCGGGGAAGTTCGCGGAAGCTTCGCGACTATGCATGTGGGTTAGTTTCATGCTTGATTAGTCTTATTGCCAAGTTACTTTCTAACTCCTTAGTATATATATATATATTGTAGGGCCTCCATATCATGAACGATGCTCGCACCGCGAGGTAAATCATCCTCTGGCGCCGCTTGGTGTTTGCGATTATTCGATCAGGAAGTCGGTATCTGGCAACTCTGTGTTAGACCCGTGATGGGGTTTGTATTCGAAGGGAGTATGTTCCCTTATGATATGTCTATCAGTTTGTATTGTACTCTCCCCTTGGGGGTTTCTAATATATTTCCGTTTCATAGCTCTTCTTTTTACGGATGAAACGTCAACGAGAGCGAGAGAGTGTGAGTATGTTCCTCATTTCCTTCGCCCTAGCGGATTGTGATACTTGTAGTTGCATTAAGATGAAGATTTTCGAGGGTTAAGACCCGAGGAAGGTCATAAACGTCTAATTATAGACAAAGAGATAAGTTTTTGTATCTTGTTTCTGTGATATTATTTCTATAGCGCCCTTTTATCGGATGTACGAGAACCAATTATATGAGGAGGTTAGGCTAAGCGTTGGTTATTAGAATGATTGATTTGTCCATTGGGGAGTCGACGGATGTGATCTAAGAGCAAGTACTTGTCTTTTCTAACCAGAGTTAGTTGTTGATTTATATTCCAGTGATGACAGTGTTTTTAGAAGTTTAAGAGTTCGAAAGTGAATTTTTGGAAGCTTGCGACATCTCATTTTTTTCCGAAGATACGTTTTTTCCTTTGAGTAAAAGAGATTTATCATTTAGGATACTTTGGGGGGGGGATTATCTTCACATTTGGTCGAATGACTTGTTTGTCCTCGTGACCGTGAAATATTTTGAGGTTTTGTGTAGTAGTTAGTCGGAAAGTGTTTGTCTTTTTAGAAGTTTTTTCTGTATACCAAGGAATGTTGCTCGTTTTGTAGATGTTCTATGTGTAGCCATAAGGACTTAGTGTTGGCCAAGTAATGCTTTGTGGAACAGTAGGTATTTAGTCAATCGATGACAATTCTAGTTTTTCTCTTTAACTGTTTGGTTGCTAGGACTTAGATTTGCTATGAATATTTTTCGTATGATTTTTGGTTTCGGGTTATATGATGATTGTTTGCTTTTACTTAGGAATTATAAGCAAATAAGGGATTGCTGTTTTTAGCTGTAAAGTATTGTTTTTTGCGACAAAAGAGGTTGGCGGGATATTTCTTAGTAAAAATGCATTTTTGTTTTTGCTGACAAGTTTAAAAAATATTGAGTACATGAAGATGGATATTCTAATGTGAGAGTATACGAGTATACGTTTATGTACCCACTACCCCCCCCCCCTTTTTAGCGGGGGGACAGCTGAACTCATTGCGACGAGTTTCCAACGTACCCCTTTCGAGGATCAAGCTGTTTCTTAGTTCAGTGTGTGCGGTGAGTGTTTTAGTCTACTGGTGCGTCTGCGTTGATATTTTGAGTCGTGATGACTGTTACTTGGTCGACGACTTCCTCCTGATTTGTTTTCTCCTGTTGAGCTGGAGCAATGGGCTTGGAAGCTTGCTTGCTTTCTTTATCCAAAACTGTTGCTTGCCCTGACGCAACAGGTCTGTCTTTTTCCAAAGCGTTTTCTGTCTGCAGCTTGTGTTCTGCTAGGGAACAGAGTCGCGACTTTTTTTGGCATCCACGGATTGTTGCGGTTCCATTCGGAGTGGGGAACTTGATGTAGAGAAGATAGGTGGATGGAATAGCCTTCATGGAGTTTATCCACAGTGTTCCCATGATTGCGTTGTAGATGGCTGTGTGATCGACGACTGAGAAATCGACAATCTTTCTTAAACCTTCGGCTAAGACGGGGAGCTTAATCCAACCGACAGTCATCGACGTTCTGCCGGAGAAACCAGACAGTGGTTTTGGCGTTGGTGTGACTTTGGATAAATCGACGTTGATCCTTTTGAGGGTTTCACGGAAGATAATGTCGCCGGTCCTTCTTATGTCTACGAGGACCCTGGCGACTTTCAAATCCTTTATCACGAGTTTGATAACAAGTGGATTGCTGTGAGACTTATCAATTCTGACGGTCTCATGTTCCTCAAAAGTGATTGTATAGTTGGAGGTGTCAAGAGATTGCGACCAGTTTGTTTGACTCGGCTTTTTGCTGGTAGGCTTTTATTGATGATATGGTTGACTTAAAGTCAAGACCGACTCAAGCTCAGAAGATCCACAAAATTACAATATTACCCTTGGCCGACTTTATACAAAATTTTTGGTGTTTTGTTATTGTTTGGGAAAAACCCCGCGAACAAACTATTCCACCATTCTTAAAAGCTTTTAAGTTATGTGTTTTGGACAGATTATCCAGGTACGCTTTGGAGCATTATAGAGATCATGGAGCTTGTTAGAGTATTCAAAAGAGATATCCACTAACTGTTCACATTCAGGTAAGTACGAGTTGAAGTCAAGCATGACCATCGATCGACGGAGCATCTTTGATGTCGATCGACGGCCCACTCGCAGAGTATTAGAAGACTTCAAGCTCAATTCAAGACGAATTATGAGAATGCCCCTGGACGAGTTTTGACCTCGTTTATATGGGTTATGCCATTGTTTAGGCAGAAAACCACGTTTTTACACCTTTTAGTTTTCTTACATTGAGCTTTTTAGTAGTTTAGGGGAGAAGATCTGAACTCCGTCAGAGATTTGTATTGGAATCCCATTTATTATTCTATGCATTATATTATTTAGTTCATCATGTTTTCTTTGAACATGTCTGAGTAATTCACTTGTTAGATTTATGGTTTATAATAGTACTGATGAATTAGCCCCAAAGGATTGCTACGATGAAGTAATATTAATCTTTGGAATTGTGTTTAATTCTTGCGTTCTAGAGTAGCTAACTAGGAACCTGAACTTAGGACATGGAAGACTACGAGAGTATGTTCTGTGCCAGAATTGATTTCATTGAGCAAGGTTGTTAGATGCATGCGAGAGCTGGTCTAATGAGCATAGTGGACGTACTTCCTGTCCGCATATGAAATTTGGGACAAGAGGGGGTCAGACTAGTTAACAATTATTGTTTTCGCATATTAATAATTCCTTGCTTCCTATCCATTATAATTCAATTGCCTGAAACCCTAGATCTATCACTTTTCCATATTTGCATTCACTTTAGTATTTTAGATAATTTCCTATTTCTGTCAAACTTACAATCAAAACCACCATTTATAGCTTGCCTAACTTAACCATTAGAATTATAGAAATCTATTGTCTTCCCTTGCTCTCTGTGGATTCGATCCCTAAGTACTGCAATTTGACCTCTCTTGGCAAGAGTAGTTCTTAGGGTTAATTAGATTGATTGCATTATTAAGAACATAAAACTTAACCCGCACGCTGTCAAAATTGGTGCCGTTGCCGGGGAGCAAGGATTGCCATTAGATTTATTTTCTAGGTTTAGTCTAGGCTTTTTGATTACTGCAATTTGCTAATAATTTATTTTTCTGGTATTTCAGGTGCATGCCCAGCAGTACCAGAAGCAATAAGAACCAAGATTTACTTTTCTCAGATCCAGTTGTAACCGAACGCTTAATCCGTAAATAGATACGTTAAGCATCAATCGACAACATCATTCAACCGCCGATCGACATCACCAACACGACATCGATCGACAGTAGTTCACGAGTTCAGATGGTTACGACTTTAGTTTTGGTCTGAGATGAGAGAGGAGACCTGTATGACCTTGAAGGTCATCTGCGTAAAGCAACAGATCAGATAATTAATGATTTGGGGGCTGCAATCCCCGAACCAGAAGTAGAAGCAGACGCTGCAGTAGCTCGACCTGAAGCTAATGCCCAAGCTGCTCAACCGACACTGGTAGACTACAATCGTCCAGACTAGTTCGATGCTAACAGATCCGCTATTCGTCCTCCAGATATCCAGAGGAAGGACTCTGAGATCAAACCGCCCTTCTTCGCACTTGTAGCGCAGACACCCTACCATGGATCGGGACATGAGCTTTCAGTGGATCATCTGGACAGTTTGAGGATCTTGTATATGCTATTAAAGCCAATGGAGTCCCTGAGTACTATCTGTTTTTTAAGCACTTCAAGTACTCACTTGCTGGAGAGGCTCCACATTAGCTTATGCAGCTACCACTAGGATATCTCACATCCTGGACAGACATCAAAAATGCCTTCTTGCGCAATTTCTTTGTTGATGCGCGAGCAGAGGACTTGCAATGCCTTCGGGCGAGTTGGTCGGCTTGTGCGGTCCGACCCGCCCTTTCAGCGAGTTGGACGACTTGCTTGGCCAATTTTTCCGTTCGGTGAGTTGGACAATCGAGCCTTACAGTCGCTTCGTTGTTTCGATGCTCGAGGATCTGTTTATCCGAGGTCTAAAGTAGATTTTCTCGAGGACTTACCGTTCGAACCCTTCTTCCGAATTCATACGAAAAATTTCTTCGATTTTCCCTTTCTCCTTTTTTGAGATATTATCTCTCTTTTTCAAAGAGGACATCTCTCGGAAAGTTTCTGACGTTGATTCTGTTATAACCGATTTTGGCCCCAATAGTTAGCCCCCAGCTCGTTAGAATCGTGATGTTCTTGCGAGCGGTTTAGGCATGTTGGGTAAGTTAGGCGGAATCCCACGTCTGAAAGTCCGAAGGTGAATAGTGAATTCACTCATCTATAAGTATGTGGAGTAAGTTTTCACTTGCACCTTTCTAGAAACTTTTTTCTAAGATTAGAAGATCTTCTCCTCTCTTTTCTCCCCTTGGTATAATTTTTTTTTTTTTTAAAATCATGTCTTCGAGGAGAAAAGCTTCCACCAAGTCTCGCCACAATCTTCTGTCCCCGACGGCTCTAGCTCGCAACACAACGATGTTGGGCCAAAGGTGGAGTTCTCGGCACACTTGGTTTATCCTGAGGAAGCCGAGGCATACTGGGCAGCCAGGGGCAGAGTAAATCCTCTTAGGCCTGGTACATGGGCTCCTCCTCTGTTACATGCTAACCACGTGGAGGGTTGTCCGAGCAAGAGCTGCTCGAATGGGCTTGCTGCCATCCGGGGCTTCTGCCAAGTTCCGGAGTTAGTTGTGTTTCGTCTCCCAGAAGCTAGGTAAGTTGCCGAGTCTCCACCAAAGGGTTATTTCACGTGCTATGAGGCGTACTTGATGCAGTGCCATCTATGGTTTCCCATTTCTGAAGTCATTGCGCGGCTTTTCAACCGATTCAAGATATCGATCGGTCAGATAAACTCGTGCGCTTTACAGCACATTGTAGGGATTTTAGCGCTGACTTACGGACTAGGCATGACCCTTGATGTTGATCAGCTTGAACCTCTGCTGAAACCCTAAGGGAAATCAGCCATAGTTCAGCTGATGCCTCGGCCGGGCATGACGATCATAGCGTAGTTCGTGTTGAACTATCATGACTGGAGAGAGCACTTCTTCTTTGTCCGCGTTAACGATGCGCCCGTAGAAGCGAACGAAATCCCCATCTTTAGGACCAGATGGGTCAGAAAGATATTCCTGATCGAGCGTCCTCCAGTTTTGGTTTTGATGAAGTTCGATCTTACATGCTTGTTTGTTATGTTATGTTTTTTTTAGAGACCAATCCTCTTCCTCCGAGTCCAGAGGGTCTGAACACCGTCCGAGACTTGCTTCGTGGACGTCTGTGCTTTTGGGCCACGTTCACCCCGAAACGGGTTCGCCGTGCTGTTGCTCTCCACCGCTCTCGGTTTCAGCAGGACCTGCAGGTAGAGGAAGGTTCGGAGTCAACCATGGATGGGTTCGTTCCATGCGAGGCTCGCGCGAGGAAGGAAAGGTCAAAATCCCGCAAGGACAAACAGGTCGTCGATGACAACGTGGCTGACGAGCAGTGCTTTTAATTAGAGACTATCTCAACAGTCAAGTAGGCGGGAGTGGTGGCGAACAGAACGATCTTTACGAGTTTCTTGATTTTGACTTTCCTCCAGCCGTAGATGGGTCCAGCGGGGTGTCAGAGTTTACCCAGGCGTCGAGGATGGTTAAGGGGGTAAGTTTTGGTCCTTGATCTTTATTCTTTTTAAGGCCGAGCTTCTCTTGACTTTGAGATATTTTGCTGGGTCTTCTTATGATGAACCGAGCTCTTGATGCAAGCTGCCAAGTGGCTCGCTTGGCTCAATTCAGGACTGAGACGGCTGACAAAGAGATTGCCCGTCTGAGACAGGAATTGGAGAGTTCCCGTCGTCGCGAGAGAGAGTCGGTTGCGACGGAGGTTCGCCGTGATTATAGGCGAGGGAAGAGAGAGATGGCTGAAGTCATGAAGACCCGTCGCGACAAGTTCTCGTGTGAGTTCGAGGAGCTTACGAGGGGTTATAAGGATCTCGGAGATTATCGCGAGTTTCACGGCACTGTGGGCGGATTATACCTTATGCAGGCCCCTAACTATTCGTTTGACGCCGAGTAAGCGAGGCAAACTAGGCGCATGAACAAGAGAGATAGGGACTTCTCGATCCCTCAAATTGAGGAGAGGATATGGGAGCAATAAAACCCGATTCCTGTTTCTCCTGATACGGTGGAGGCCAACATGGGAGCTGCCAATGAGACGGGCGAGGTGAACCAGCCAACGGCTCCTCTGGACGTCAATGACTACTCGTTCGAGAGGTCGATGACCGGGTACTTTGGTCTTGACGATTGATCGCAAGGTCGCGACTTATTCGGGAATGTTTTCCTGTGTAAAATAGTATGTTTACGTTTATTCATTCAGCATCGGCTAAGTGTGGTCGTATCTCATGTAGCGAAACTAGCCTAGTGTGGCTTTGAATCCCTGCGTTTTATCGGCTTTCGTTTGAACCGTGCTTTTTATGAAAAATGTGTTTCGAAAAATGTTCGGATTTTCTTAAGTGTAGTGGAAAAATTAGAGTTGTCATCTCGCCTTCCACCTTTCTTTGCGGATCATCCTATTCGTTGTTCGTCTGAGATGTTCGAAAAGTTCTCAAAGATTTGAGAATGTTTAGATGCGGATGAAGAGTCATGCTTTCAGGATCTCGTATCTTTTCGATATCATGCCTTGAGACGTTAGAGACCAGTGTGTTGGGTTTAAGGCAAGACCTAGGTTTACTTTTGGTTTGAGGCTTTGTGATGACTAATCGGCTTTTGTTTGCCTATTGTGATTACAACCTGACTCCATTCCAATTTAAAGTCCGCGATAGGTTCTCAACTTATACGTCTGGTCTGGTCGGAGTCGAGCATATCTCCAGAGATAATTTTAAAGTCGTCAGGGTTCTCATCTGGAAAGGAGTGATCATTTTCGATGAATAAGACGTCGACAGGATCGACCAGCCACACTACGATCCACTCGTGATCGATCTCATAATAAGAGAGATCGAGGTCGCCAGGGTTCTCATCGACACGGGAAGCATGGTCAACATCATATTCTGCGATACTCTCAAGAGGATGACCATTGAATTAAGGGAAGTCGTACCATCGCCAAAACCGCTGACCGACTTCTCTAGCACGACATCAATGACCCTCAGATCAATCAAATTGCCCGTTCCAGCAAAATAATTCACCAAGATCGTTGACTTAGCGTTCGTCGACCACCCAACCATTTACAGTGTCATCATGGGAACGCCTTAGCTAAACGCCATGAAGGCACTCCCCTCGACTTATCAATTAGGCATTAAATTTCCCACTCATAACAGAATGGCCGCGATCTAGAGATGCCAAAAACAGTCGAGACGTTGCTTCCTGGCCAAACACAAGCTAAGACAAATCACGAACACCGCAATGGTGAAGACCAAACTCATGAATCTAGCTCAATCATTGACTGAAAGTACTTCGGACAAAGACGATCCAGAATCGTCAACTCAAGCAACGACCAAAGAACAATTAGTTTCAGTGCCCAACGCTTCAACCCAACCGAGGAGACAAATCCGACAGAAGACGTCGCTCGTGCAACACACTCGTACAAACAGCAGAACTATGAGATGGCTTGATCCTCGAAAGGGGTATGTAGGAAGCTCGCCGAAATATGAGCTCAGCTATCCCCCTCTCCAAAAAAGGGGGGGAGTGGGTACATATACAGATACTCATATATTTCCGCATTCTAAAATATTTGCCTTGTACTCAATATTTTTGAAACTTGTTTGGTAATAAATACTTCATTAGAATCTCGCAAAACATCCATATACGAGCAATACGATTATCGTACGAACCTGAAAACGAAAACTCGCGAAAAATCATCCTACCTCAAAACGGATCAGCTCCACACTATCGTACCCAGCAAAAAAACTTCGTCACATTGACTAAGGTATCGCTGAGATCAACAGATCCCGCCAACCACTCCCACCTACTTGACCATTAAGATAGTCTCTAAGTATGTTGTCAGGTAAGCACTGCCCGTCAGCCATGTTATCATCGACGACGACATGTTTGTCTTTGCGGGAATAAGTTCTTTCCCTCCTCGCTCGAACCTCACACAGAACAAACCCATCCATGCTTGACTCCAACCCTTCCTCGACCGACAAGTCCGGGTTAAACCGAGAACGGTGGAGAGAAACAGCGCGGAAAACCCTCTTTGGGGTAAACGTGGCCCAAAAAGATGGACGTCCATGGACCAAGTCTTGGACGTTGTTCAAGTCTTCCAGAATCGGAGGAAGAGGTTTAGTCTTTGCCAAACGAAACACAAGCGCGTAAGATTGAACATCATCAAAACAAAACAGGAGGACACTTTATCGGGAATACCTCTCTGACCCCATCTAGTCCTGAATATGGGAATGTTGTTCGCTTCCACAGATGCGTCGTTGACGCGGACAAAGAAGAATTGCTCACTCCAGTCATGATAGTTTGAAACGAACTCCGTTATGATCGTCATGCCCGGTCGACGCCTCAGCTTAATTATGGCCGAATTCCCCTAGGGCTTCAGCATGGATTCAAGGTGGTCGACATCAAGGGTCATACCCAGTCTGTAAATCAGTACCAAAATCCCGACGATGTGCTGCAAACTGCCAGGGTTTATCTGACCAATGGTCAGCTTTAATCAGATGAAAAGCTGCGCGATGACTTCAGGGATGGAAAACCATAGATGGCACTGCATCAAGTACGCCTCATAGCAGGTAAAGTAGCCTTTGGGTGAAGACTCGTCAACTTCCCCAGCTTCCGGAAGACGAAACTCAACTAACTCCAGAACTCTGCAGAAGGCCTAATGGCAGCAAGCCCATTGGGGCAGCTCCGACAACCATCCACAGGTTAGCACGAAACGGAGGAGGAGCCCACGTCCTAGGCCTAGGAGGCTTTACTTCGCTCCTAGCCATACAGTACTCATCGGCCTCCTCAGGATCAACCGAGTGTGCCACAGACTCCACCATTGGCCCAACGTCGTTGTGTTGCGAGCTAGAGCTGTTAGGAACAGAACGGTCATGGCAAGACTTGGTGGAATATTTTATCCTTGAAGATATGATAAAAACCAAATTATACCAAGGGGAGAGAAGAGAGGAAAAGATCTTTTTATCTTGAAAAACGAGTTTGTGGAAATTTAGCAAGTAAAGAAATTGAAAACTTACTCCACATACTTATAGACAAGAGAATTCACTATCCACCTTCGGATTTTCAAGCGATGGATTCCGCCTAACTTACCCGACATGCCTAAACCGCTCGCAAGAACATCACGATTGTAACAAGCTTGAGGGGGGCTAACTGTTGGGGTCAAAATTGGTAACAACAGAATCAACGTCAAAAACTTCCCAGGAATTGTCCTCTTTGAAAAGGGAGATATAATATTTGGAAAAAAGAGCAAGAAAATCAAAACCGAGTTTCGTATGAACTGTGAAAGAGAGATCACACGATAAGTCCTCGAGAAAGGTTACACTAGACCTCAGAAAAATGGATCCCCGAGCATCAAAACAACAAAACGACAATAAGGCTCGATCGTCCAATCCATCTTCATCCCGTCCTCATAGCTCCCTCATTCGAAAAAGGATCAAACTCGCTCATGTTTCGTCCCGATCGGAGTTGTCGTTGAAACTTTAAAACAAGAACTTGTTTCCTCGTATAAAGTTCGAATTGATAATGTAAAACAGCAACGATTAACTAAACACCTAGAGTTGCCTCCACTATACTAGAAATTTAAACTCTCTTCTAAATCGGCGTCGTTTTGGAAGCGCACTTTCGATAATTCGTAAAAAACTTAAGTCGAAAAAGGCCTAAGAAGTTCTAAAACGCGGCTAAAAGCCCACTCGTGGTTTTACACAAAATCGAGCCCAATAGATATGACGGTCTATCTTTTATTTTGCAGGAAGAGATAAATATTAAGTTCGGAAGATAAATGTGAAGTTTCCAAAGATAACCACGAAGAACAAAAGAAAAATGGAAGATTTCCACAAAGCGATAAACTCAACCGAAGGCAGAAGGGGAAAGAGCAAACCGCTCCTGGGAGGAGTATATAAGGACTCCAAGGCTGAAGATGCAGAGGAGAGGAAAATTTTACACAGAGCAAACATAGAAATTAGGGCAATTAGGCATATTTTCGTTTCTGTTATCGAGCTGCGACGCAACTAGGTTAATCAAGTCTTAGAAGGTTAAAACTAGGAACTCATCGACGGCTCTTTCCGCCAAGGATTTACCTATTGTAATGCTCAAATTACAGATTCAGAATAACATCTTCTTTGCTCCCTTTTTGTTTCATCAATTCATTATTATATCGTCTCTTCTCATTGTTTGGTCGCTTGACGTTTTGGCTTAGCACAAATTCGGGACCTCTGGGAAAGCTAGGTTTACTTTGTCTTCCTAAATCAACGGAAATTGACAGTGCAAATTTCGGTTCCCACAAGACCTTGGCACGGGTCTTAAACACCCGTGGGCGGCTACACGTTGCGTATCTAATTTCCCATTGGTGACTAGACTTGGAAGCGACCCAGTTGTTCCCTTGATTGCTCGTATTGATTCGTTAACCGAGACGAGATGGAGTATGCCATGAGGAGTTCGTATGTGAGGATTTCTTGTTTTATTTTTATCGAAAGAGAGGTAACGTTTTTCCTCGGTAACTTTTATGCATCGATTTCGTCATGACCACTTTTGACCCCAACAATCTTCCATATCTCCTTTATATTATTTTCTTAGTCATTCCTTAATTTAGTAATTGTTTATTGTATGTGATTCTCTATTTAAAGGTAGTCATTATCTTTTGTAACACTTACCAGAATTAATATACAAGTTTTTCTTAGTCTAATTTCGTGTGCTCTCTCTCGCTCTCTTGCTCATGTCTAATTCTAGCATGCACAAGATGCATATTCCTGACCATGGAGATTTGCCATGTTGATTAGAGCTTACACATGATGTATATTTATGACCTTGGAGATTGCACACTGCCCATCAACACTTTGGACACTTATTGTGTCCATTAACTCCCAAGATGGTTGAGAAGATGAACGGCAAAGTGGAGAGATTGATCGGAAGTGACTAACCTGATGCCAAGAGGGTGGACATGACGTACACTCAAGAGAAAATGACACAATTCAAGCCAAGAGGGCTGTGGTCTCAAGGCATTCGTGATCATAATTGGCTCTCATCTTCCAAGCTTAACCACATACTCTCATTCCTCAAGTCAAACTTGAGGAGGGGTGTTAATGTGAGAAGGCAGTTTACATCTTCTTATGCAAGGGAAGTACCTAAATCTATACTTATCCTTATTTGAATAGGGTCGTCCCTTGAAAATTGATGCAAGAGTGTGTGCATTGTTTGAGTCAGATATTTGGCGCTCATGAGAAGAGTCTGGTCATGGATCATACCCTTTGATGATGCCAGGATGGCAGAAGAAAGATGAAGACATATAAACAGCCACATGGAGAGTTTCAAGCAGTTTTGAGTGTGAAGAAAAGAAGACATTAGTGCCTGCTTGCCCTTGAAGTGAGGCCATGACCCATGGTTTATGAGTACCTAAAATTTATCATAAGACTTATAAACCAACTGGCCAATCCCTAGAAAAGGGTGGTTGCACTCTTTTTCCCTAAGTGATGGTTTTATCCAAGAGGTTTTCCACACTTTGGTTTTTACAAAACCAGCTACATGGAGAGTTTCAAGCAATTTTGAGTATGTGAAGGAAGGAAGATATTGGTGAATGCTTGCCATTGAAGTGAGGCCATGATCCAAGGTTTATGAGTACCTAAACTTTTATCATACGACTCATAAACCCATAGGAAAATCCCTAGGCTGAGGGTAGTTGTACTCTTTTCCCCTAAGTGATGGTTTTATCCCAAGATGTTTTCCACACTTTGGTCTTTAAGGAACCAGCCACATGGAGAGTTTCAAGCAGTTTTGTGTGTGAAGCAAGGAAGACAATGGTGGCTGTTTGACATTAAAGTGAGGCCATGATCCAGGGTTTATGAGTACCTAAACTTGATCATTATACTCATTAACCCACTGGCCGAAACCTAGGTTGAGGGTAGTTACATTGTTTTCCCTAAGTGATGGTTTTATCCCAATTGGTTTTCCACCCTTAGATTTTAATGAGGCAAGTAATCTTAGTTCCAAGATTTCCCAAAGATTTCCTATGGTCAAGCTTTAGGGGAGCGTTGAAATGAAGAAGATAATAACCATAGGAAAGGAGTTATTAGTTCAAGATCCAAGGAGAGTTCATCAAAAAAACTAATTTGGTTATGTCCATACGGACTTGATCCACAAGTTACCATCTTGACATAACTTACCTTGCAAGGCAAGAAAAGAGTATAGGAGACTGAATATGGACGTTGAGAACCTCTGAGAATTCAAGGAACTCTTTTTGAATTTAAATAAGAGTGGCTGGTTTGAATTAGACAAGAAGAAGTCACATATCTTGCTTTGGAGAAGAAACTGCACCTGCCACTTTCACTCAAGCAGGTTGTGCCAACCTCTCTCATGTCCATTTCTCCTAATCTGGTACCTCTCTTATGTCCATTTCTCCTAATCTGGTCGTCCCTCTCCTTGTCCATATTCTCCTGGCCTCTTCCATTTCCCCATTATATTAGTTGTTTAGTAATTACCTAATTCAGTAATTGTTTATTGTAATTGATTGTTTATTTAAAGACCTTCCCCATCTCTTGTAACACTTACCATAATCAATATACAAGTTTCTCTCAGTCTAATTTTTGGTGTTCTCTCTCTCCATATTGCTTGTGTCTAAACAATATTCACATTGTAAGAAGTTAAAAAATATGGTTTAGAGCCTGCCTTACCTTTCTCTCTTAAGGCAGCCTAATACTTGTAAAACTCACCAAAGTCTTCTTTATCTATTATCTTAAACTCTAGCTTACTGATTCTAAATCCTCTTCATCTTAAGTACTGGTATACCTTGTTATTTACCTGTTTTAGACCATCATTTGGAACCTACTTGGAGTCTACTATGTGTGTCTGGATTGTCTTTTAGAGTCTTACAGGTCAAGGTAAGTTTTGGAGCATTGTGGAGATAATGAAGCTTGTTAAAGTATTAAGAGGCAATATCTAGTAGCTTTTCACGATCAGCTAAGTACGGGTCGAAGTCAAGCATGACCAACAATCGGGGGAGCATCCTTGTTTTTAATCGACGGCCTACTCGCAGAAGTATTGGCCGACTTCAAGCCCAAGTCAAGATGAATTATGCGAATGCCCCTGAACGTCTTTTGACCTACCTTATAAAGGTTCTGCCATTGTGTAGGCAGAACACACACAAACAACACAAAATTATTGTTTACAGCTTTTAGTTTTCTTAGTGATTTATTCTGAACTCCTTTAGAGATTTGTATTGGAACCCCATTATTTATTCTGTGTGACATGCATATTTTAATTGTTCTAGCATGGTATAAATATCCTAAACAAATCACTATCAAATTTACCCTATGCTTGAATAAAAAAATTGTACTCTTGCTAAAAGAGATCAGGTGTAGTAGTTAGGGATCGAATCCACAGAGAGCAATGGCACATAATAGATTTCTTATTTCTAAAGATTAAGCTAAGTGAATGTGTATATTGGTAGGCAAACAATTAGTTAAGGAAATATTCCTTATCAAAAAGTAGAGATGCAATATGGAAGTATGCTAATAATGAAAATAGGGAAGAATTCTAATAAATTAACTTCATGCAAATGTGAATATTCTAGATCTAGGGTTTTCAGCTCAATGGATTATAGTGGATAGGAAACACATATATATGTAAATATACTAGAACTCAAATATTAACTATTCTGACCCTTTTAACTTCAACTCTCGTATGTGACCAAAAGTAAAGATCATCGATTGACGGCTAAGGCCTGATGTCGATCGACGGTGAAATCAGAAAGAAGTGTGAACGAGATTTGATAAGTCCACCAGACTTATTAGACCAGCTCTTGCATGCGCCTAACAGCCTAGTTCAATGGACTCTATTATGGCATAGAACCTACTCTCGTCATCGTCAATGTCCTACTTTCGAGATCCTAGTTAGATACTCTATAATGCAAGCATTAAGCACAACTCTATTGATGGATATTAACTTAACTAGCAATCCTACCTTGGGTCTAACCCATGATTGCCATCATTTAACACTAAATCTAGTTGATGACTACTCAGACATAATGAAAGAATAATAATCTGACTATAATGCATAGATAAAATATTGGTGCTCTAATACAAATCTCCCTAAGGAGTTATGAACCTTCTCCCCTAAAAACCTAAGACTATAAAGCTATGTGAGTTGTGTCAACCCTTGCCTACGCTTGTACTAGCACACTCTGCATGCTCTCAATACATGAGCATAAATATAAAAACCCTAAAACCTAGGTACAACTCGTCCAGGGCATTCTTGTCATCCGTCTTCTGAACTTAGGCTTTTCGTCGGCTGTGTGCGAGTTGGGTTTCGATCGATGGCAAGTGTGCATCATCGATCGACCTTAGTCTTTCATCATCGCTCGACTCCAAGGTTGTGTCATCGATCGACGACATACTTGTACTTCGACTCCTCAAATAGTCAGCTACGGGTTCTTCTCCTCTAAATGCTCCAAAATCTTCAAGTATCTCCATTTATCTTCAAAACATCCTTGGACCTGTAAATACTCTAAAACATAAGCTAGACACACATAATAGACCTTAAATAGAGCCTAGAACATGGCATAAAACTTGTAATAAATAGGCTATATCAACTCCCCCAGACTTAACCTTTTGCTTGTCATCAAGCAAACTAAGCTTGTGAAAGAGGTTTGAAAAGCGGAGACTCACATAATGTCTTAACTGTAACCATACTTTTGTGGGAACCGAAATTCGCACTGTCGATTTCCATTGAATTAGGAACGCAGGGTTAAACCTAGTTTTCCGGAGGTCCCAGATATCTGCTAAACCACACGCCAATCAGTCAGAATACGAAAAGAAAGCAAATAGATGTCTTATTCTGAACTTGTGTATAAGCGTTTGCAACAGGATATGAGCCTAGGCTATGAGAGCTGTCAGCGAGATCCCTAGTTCTGACAACCTAAAACTTCAAAACCATAGTTGAGTCGCAACTCGAATAACAAAAATGGAAAGTTGCCAAAATGCTCTAAGGGCTATGCTATGTTTGCTCTGAGTGGAGATTTTCGTGTGTCCCTTGCATCATCACCCTCGAAGTGCTTATATACTCCTCTAGAGGCGGTTTACCCTTTCCCCTTCTGCCCTTGGTCAAATTTATCGCGTCGCGGAAATCTTTCTTTTTTTCCTTGATCTTCATGGTTATCCTTGAAAACTTAACATTTATCCTTTGATCTTGACATTTAACTTTTGAACTTAACATTTATACCTTCCTGCAAAATAAAAGATAAACCATCACAAAGTTTGAGCTCGATTTTGGATAAAATCGCGAGTGAGCCTTTAGCCGAGTTTTAGACCTTCTCGGCCCGTTTTTTGCTTGTGCTACCTATCTCGCCCGTTTTGCGAGTTGGTCGGCCCACACTGCCCAACTCGCCCGTTGGTGGGTTTGTCTGGCCAATTCGCCGATCGTGCGAGTTGGTTGGCTCGTGCGGTCCAACTTGCCCGTTCGGCGAGTTGGACGGCTTGCTAGGCCTACTCTTCCGTTCGGTGAGTTGGAAAATCGAGCCTTATAGTCGTTTTGTTGTTTTGTTGCTCGGGGGTTTGTTTGTCTGTGACCTAGAGTAACTTTTCTCGAGGACTTATCCCGTGAACCCTCCTTCGGGAATCATACGAAACTCAATTTCTATTTTCCCACTCTTCTTTTTTTAAAATATTATCTCTCTCTTTTCAAAGAGGACATTTCTTGGGAAGTTTCTGACGTTGATTATGTCGTAACCGATTTTGACCCCTACAGTTAGCCCCCCAGCTCGTTAGAACCGTAAGGTTCTAGCGAGCGGTTTGGCAAGTTTGGTAAGTTTGGCGGAATCAATGGTTGAAAAGGTCCTTTGAAAGTGGTATACTCATTCCTCAAAGAGCGGAATGCAGTAGGATTGGGGCTGCGCCTTGTGAAGGCTGCCTACGTACCCTTGTAGAAGGGATCAAGCCATTCGTAGTTCGTTCTGGAGTTAAGGTTCTTACTTCCTATTTTCCAGTGAGACCTTTATGGTTTAGTTGTGTGTCGTGTAGAGATTATCGGGCATGTTTCTGCCAATGGCATTGTAGACTAGCCTCGTTGCCTGTTTATTTCAGCCGAGTATGGCCGTATGTATGTTTTTGGGACTGACAGCGTGTGTTCGGATCCCGGCCGCTTAGCGACTTTTTAATGAATAAACTAGGCTTTTCACTTGCAAAGGAGTTTTAAGTAGATTTGGATTCTTGTTAAGTATAGAGGGAAGTATACGAGCTGTCATCTCGCTCCCAACTCTTTTGTGGATGGTCCTATTCGTTGCTCGTTCGAGATGTTTGAGAAGATTTCAAAAGTTTTGAGAGTGCTTAGATATGAAGGAAGAGACATGCTTTCAGGATCTCGTATCGTTTCGATATCATGCCTTGAAAAATTAGAGACCAGTGTGCTTGGTTTAGGGCAAGACTAAGGCAAAATCACGGTTTTATGGGGTACGATGACTACTTCAGCTTACGTTTCCCATATCGCTTTCGACCTGATTTCGTCCCACTTTAAAGTCCATGACATTTTACCGGCTTATGTGACTTGTATGGTAGGAATCGAGCATCTCTACGCAGACATTTTTTAAGTCTCCTGAAAGTGCTGACCAAAATTTTGGATTTCTTTTATAGCGCTATTACCCTTGTGTCGGGTGTTCGAGAGCTATCTCTATGAGATGGCTTAGTCAGTTTAGGACGTTACCAGTTTGTTGTGATCAGCAACAAACTTATTGGTAGATATAATCGTTTTTGAACCTTCGCGAAGGATACGTGTTTAAGAAGGTGTGTATGTTTTATAGTCGCGGACGGAATGTTTCTAAGGTGGGCATTCCGTTTCGGAAAGTTTTGACGAAAAACAGTTCCCGAGCGTTAGAGACATCTTGCTGTGTTGAAGATTGAGTTTTTCTTTCGTATGCCGCATTTCGTGCTTGAAATGTTTAGCGGGCTTGAAGATGTGTGGTATCTTAAGGTTTTTGTTTTAACCTTACGGAAGAGAAACGTTTTGGTTTGTTTCTGAGGAATTAGGACCAGTGGGTGTAAATTTGTCCCTCAGAGTATGCGACTTCCTTCACTGTGCTTTGGGAAGAGTTGGCCTCCCGATATTTATTTTGTGTATAGTTAAGGATGCTTCGTATAGCCCTGGGAGCTTTGTTGCGATTTTTTTTCTTATGCACTGCTTTTTACTTGTAAAACGTTGTGGGTTTAGAGTAAACTGCGGAACATATTGTACTTGGTCGTTTGTCGACAATTTTATGTTTTCCGTTAACCATTCGGTGGTTACGACTAAGTTTTGTTATTAAGAATTTATCGTATGATTTCCGATTCTGGTTTATACGATAGTTATTTCCACTTGGTCTTTTTAGACTAATCGTGGATTGTCGTTTTGCCGTTAAGTGATTAGGTGGAGCAGTGGTCGCTCAAACATTTTGGCTCGGTCTGAAGTATGTGTTTAGCCACATAGCCAAGGACGTTTCTGGTCACGGATTAGACTATGGCATCTTTGTGTTAACATTAAGGTCATGTTAGTTTAGAACTGCCCTAAAGAGGATGCCGAATTCCAGTTCGGATTTACCGTAAGGCGTAATTGGCCGAGGGCCAAAGCGCGTTTGTCAAGATAATGGGCCAAGTCAGAGTTTTCCGTGCTAAGATGGCCAATGGTGTTAGAAACGATTTTCCACTTTAGGTATCAGTTACACGATGAATGTTTCATATAATGTTGACCTATAGTCGTACGAAATTTTTTTGGTGTTTGTATGATGAAAAAAAACCTAAGAAGCTCGATAAAGCACCCGTGGGAGATTATTGCATGTACCGATGCAAACGAGGGAGATGGGAGGCAGAAGCCAGCAAACCGCATGGCTAAAGAATGACATCTGTAAGATCGTAGTGCGAAGAGATAAAGTTTAGTTTTATCGTTGAGAGACAGAGTCATATGACTTAGTTTTTAGCTATACTGAAATTGTTAAAAACACTTCTCCGTAAAACTTGCTACGTTCGTTTCTGAAAGTTTCTTCGCATAACTTGGTGTGGCTATACGAAGGATGTTTCGCGTAAGTCTTACGAGAAGTGAATGGCATAGAAGTAAATTGAGAATGTCTCTCGCAGATTACTTGTGATATTTGCGAACGAGAAATGTGTTTTCCTCATTCTCTCTTCCGTATTGTGAAGTTGTTTTTCATGACACGATCTTGTTTTATCATAGACTCTTTCGTATAAAATGTTATATTTATATGAAAGTACTGGAGGATTGGTTTGATGAGGCATCGCATTGCCTAAATGGTTTTCTTTCTATTCATGCGAGAGTTTTCTTTGTCGAAAGCATTTTCTTGATGCCGAGACAGATTTTTTGAAGTATGGGAGTATACATACATACTCCGTCTTTTTACGAAAGAAAATGGCTGAACCGATATTTTGAAGGGTTTTGTACGTTTTCCTTTCGAAGATTGGGATGATGGACAATCCAGGTCAGTTTAAAGACGACGCTAGGATTGTGTCTTGGTGACTTTCGGGTTGGCGACTAGGAATATGTCGGTTTTAAGAATTTTTTTAGGAACCAGTCGGTTTTAAGACGACGTTCGTGTTTCTAGTTCTTTCTTTCCTTAGGAAGCAAGCTGAGCGTGCGTGACAATCGTTTCTTGGTTTTCCGAGAGTTTAGATCGGTTTGCAAAATCTGCCTCAGCAGTCGCGGAACAATAGATCAAGATAGGACTATTCTTCTTAGATCCTTAGTTTTCTCGAAGGCTTGGGTTCACCTCTTCTCTGTTTTTCTTGCTCATCTCCCCTTCCTCTTCTCGTGCATGTACGCCCCTTAATAATGGTAACAATATTAGTCCTTCCTGGTTGCGTTTAGGCTCGAACCTGTCTTGCGGTTTATCGTAAAGTTGCAATGATAACTTTAATCGAGACGAAACAAGAGATGTTTTGATCGATATTCAAAATAGAACGCTAAGATGGAGGTAAGGGCGAGTAGGATGCCCGAGAGGGCGAGTAGGATGCCCAAGAGGTCGAGTAGGAGAAAGCCAAGGAGTTTAGGCGAGTCTTACTTGTTTTTGTCGTAAAATGTCAATGGAAACTCCGATTGGGACGAAACAAAAAGCGTTCCGATCGAGACCCAAAGGAGAACGCAAAGCTGATCCAAAGGAATGCTCATTTGGTCAAAGTTGCCGACCAAGCGAGTTTGGACGGCTTGGTCGGTCTAAATCACCCATTCAGCATGTTTGATAGGTCCAACTCGCCCAACGGGTGAGTTAGACGGCTCATTTGGTACAACTTTTGCGTCCAGCTTCTTTTGATCGTAAAATCTCAACGGAAACTCTGATTGAGACGAAACGAAGAGCGTTTCGATCGGGATTCAAAGGAGAACTCAGAGGTGATCCAAAAAATGCTCATCCTGTCTAACTCGTACAATGGGCGAGTTTGACGGCTCGTTTCGTCCAACTCGCGCATTCGGCGAGTTGGACTGGTCAAACTCGCCGAACGGGCAAATTAGACCGGTCATTTCGTTCGCGACTCAAAGCAGAACGCAAAGTGTTTCATTTGCGACACAAATCAGAACGCAAAGGTGAGGCAACGGGCCGCTCATCTAGTCCTACTCGCTCTTTTGGCGAGTTGGATTGGTCAAACTCGCCCGTTCCAACTTGTTTTGATCGTAAAATCTCAAGGGAAACTCCAATTGAGGCGAAACTAAAAGCGTTTTGATCGCAACTCAAATTAGAACGCAAAGGTGAGCCAAAGGACTACTCATCCAATCGTACTTTCCCGTTTAGTGAGTTAGATTGGTTCAACTCGCCGAACGGGTGATTTGGACAGCTCTTTTAGTCCACTCGCCTGTTCGGCGAGTTCGACTGGCCAACCCGCCGAACGGGCGAGTTAGACGGCTTGTTTGGTCCAATTCTCCCGTTCGGCGAGTTGGACTGGTCCGATTCGAGTTTTGATGGTGTCCTGGTGTGGTCGTTTCGTAAATGTTTCTATGAAAGTTGTATTATAAAAGGCTAACTTGTTTCACTTTGGGAACGATGTTCCATAAAATATTGTCAGGTTTTATTTTACGGAAGCTATTTAGAAAAAGTTGTTGAACTTTAAGTTTACGAAAGTTATTCTGAAAAATGTCATGAGTTTAGTTTTATGAAAGGTATTTCATAAAATGTTGTTGTGTTTAATTTTACGAAAGTCGTTATGTAATCGTGTTTGTCTGTATAAGAGCTGTTCTTTTGTAAAACTTACGTTTTAACCTCTAAATCTTTGGCTGTGATGAGCTTAACTATCTGGAGTCTATTTAATCCGAGATTTACTCGTTTCCGCAGGATCGATCCGAGGGGATTTTGAGTAGTTTTTCCGACGTAAGTATCGCGTAGAATCCGAGCTTGACTGTTTACGAAATCTTGGGTTTCAGAAAACGTTTTAGCAGTGAGGGATACAATCTTTCGTTTTGCTTAGTTTAGTTTTCATCACCCGTTTTATGTTTCGAGTGATTCGATAGAGATCAACTTCGTTTCTTCGAAAATTGTTTGGAAGAAGTACAACAGTGGGGGTTGTGCGCCCAATTTGCTGTGCTTCCTTTCTCCGTGAGTAATCTAGGGTTTCTCCACAATTTCTGGGATAGCAAGTTTTATTTTTCCGAAACGTTTTCGAAAAAAGACTTTTGGTCGAACCCTTATGCGCTGAGATTTTCCCAACTTGGTAATGAGACGAACTTTACAGGGTTTGATAGATTTTCGTTGCCCTTTCTTTTTTGTGAGATAAATCACGAGCTTTTTTCGGTGCCCCGCTTGTAGCGAAGAGTCGCGACCAGGTTTTCGATTTTCTCAAGCACTGCGGTGTTTGCATAAGCGTTGGCGGCGGGAGGAGTCACTGCTGGAGTTTTTTTACCAGCGTTGTTGCGAGCTGCAGTATTGTCTTTTCTATTTCCAGACATTGTTTCGATCAAGCGTTTTGTGGCCATGAGTTAGAGTAATCTGACCCCCTTCCCTCCTTCTAGTGCCAAACAGTGGGAATACTGTCGGTTTCCGTTGAATTAGGAACGCAAGGTAAACTCTAGTTTCCCAGAGATCCCGTTTATCTGCTAAACCACACGCCAGTTAGTTAGAATACGAAATAAAGATCGAAAAAGTAATAATCGAAAGGAGAGAAAATAAATGTCTTATTCCGAATTTGCGTATGAGCGTTTACAACAGGATAGGAGCCTTGGCTATGAGAGCTGTCGGCGAGATCCCTAGTTCTGACAACCTAAGACTGCAAACCCTAGTTGAGTAGCAGCTCAAATAACAAAAATGGAAAATTGCTTAAATGCTCTAAGTGTTATGCTATGTTTGCTCTAAGTGGAGATTTTTGTGTGTCCCTTGCATCATCAGTCTCGAAGTTCTTATATACTCCTCTAGAGGCGGTTTGCCCTTTCCTCTTCTGCCCTTGGTCGAATTTTTCGCTTCACGAAAATATTCCTTTTTTCCTTGATCTTCATGGTTATCTTTGGAAACTTAACATTTATCCTCCGATCTTGACATTTATCTTCCGAACTTAACATTTATCCCTTCCTGCAAAATAAAAGATAAACCATCACAAATTTTGGGCTCTATTTTGAATAAAATCGCGAGTTGGCCTTTAGCCGAGTTTTAGACCCTCTCGGGCTGTTTTTTGATTTAAGCGTTTTTATGATTTTATCGAAAGAGCATTCCTAAGACGAGTCCAAGGGTTAGGATCTTTCAAATGGGGCGTGTGACTCCAAGTGTTAAGTTAACCGTTTCCGTCTCATATGATCAACCCGATCCTTTCTCGAGAACACGAGTTCTCTTGGTGAAGTTCCAATGTCAACCCCGATCGAGACAGAACAAAGATAACTTCGATCAAGTTTCAAAAGAGAGAGTTACGAGGACGAGGGGAAAATGGATTGATTGATCCACTCGCTGAACGGACAAGTCGGATTGCTTGTGCTACCTATCTCGCCCGGTTGGCGAGTTAGTCGACCCATGCCGAACAGGCGAGTTGGTCGGCGCATGCTACCCAACTCACCGATGGGCGAGTTGGTTGGCTTTTGCGGTCCAACTCGCCCGTTCGGCGAGCTGGACGGCTTGCTTGGCCTACTCTTCCGTTTGGTGAGTTGTAAAATCGAGCCTTATAGTTGTTTTGTTGTTTCGATGCTCGGGGGTTTGTTTTTCTGAGACCTAGAGTAACTTTTCTCGAGGACTTATCGTGTGAACCCTCTTTTGGGATCCATAGGAAACTCGATTTTCAATTTTCCCGGTCTCTTTTTTCAAAATATTATCTCCCTCTTTTCAAAGAGGACATTTCTCCGGAAGTTTCTGACGTTGATTCTGTCGTGACTGATTTTTGACCCCAACAACTTTTTGCAACCACATCCTATCACGTCAATCACATAGAAACTTTATATACCCTATCCTAGTATAGCAACCAAATCCAGTCTACCAAAAACTTAGCAAATACTTGTCTGACTCACCCCTCTACTGATTTCATTTCTTTGGATAAATAAAAGTGTCTGTTTTACCTTGGGAGTATCAATTAAAGGACACATGAAATCTATCCCTGCAAGTATCTGAACAACTAGGCACAAAGTCTTCTCTGATTCCTTTCTCCCCCCTTTCTCTCAGATTATTTTTCTAAATCTCAAATTTAATGGACAATGATGTCTTGCCATCTCATTTTGGATTTTCCTCTTCTTTTTCTTTCCTTTTCTTTTCTTTTCTTTTCTTTTTTGGGCAAAGTTGTAGGTGAATAATGGGGTCATCGGTAATGTACCTACCCCTCTTTTCCAAAGATGTGTGATCGTTCCTCCGAATTAGAATAATGTGGTAATAGGTAACTTACCTACCCCTCTGCATCTCGGGAAGTCATCTCAATCTTTTAGGTTATTACATAGATGCTGAAGAGAAAGAGAGAGGGGGAACCAAAGGTGCAATGACTTGTACCTATAAACCTGCAGAAGGAATCCAATCCAGTGTATACTAATCCCCAAAGCAAGCAGATAATGTAAGGATTAATGTTGGAAATCAGCTTCGGTTCCTTCAAACATTCTCAGCAGGAGTGATATAGTGGCAGGATGATCCCCTATGGTATCTATAGTAATCTCTGTAGCAACCTTCTAAAAATGGTGCTAAAGTGTGGTTAGTCAATAATAAATATTGATCATAGTCCCCATCTTGACTCAATAAATTTTTTCTGAAAACTTTATATATATATATATATATATATAGAAAATAAAAAACTAAATAAATAGCATTAGTGAACCTCCCCCAGACTTAAATTACATTGGGGACAGTGTAATCCGCCCCGGATTGGTTAGGAAAAAATAAATCATAATTAAATAGATTAAGTAGAAAAACTCGTTACCAGAATCTGTAAAGAGTATCGATCGATGTTAGGCGTGTGTGGTCGATTGATGGTCGCGATCCAGTGTCGACTGATTGTGCCTCTATAGTGTCGATCGATGGTGACCCAAACAGTCTATATAAAAAAAAGTAAAACTGGAAGTAAGTATTAGTATAAGTAAAAAATAAAATCTTACTAAATTGTGGGTTGCCTCCCACTTAGCGTTTGGTTATAGTATTTAGCTCGACGTTGTGAACTCTATGACTAGTAGGAAGTTGGATCAACACTTGGAAAACAAGCGTCTACATCTTCTTTGCTCTTATGAAACCATGTACTAATGAAGTTCCTTATTGCCTCATCTCCTCTGCTTTTCTCATTCCTTGTAACTGTTCTGGCGAACGCCATGGAATGCATACCCTTTTGTAGTTTCTCAATACTGCGCTGTAGCATTCTAAGTATGGCAGCTGTAGTCTCTGATAAATCCTCCAATTGCTGAAAAATATCTTCCTTCATCAGGCTCTGAGAAAATTCAATCTCATCGAACCTATCTTCCAAATCTATTTCTGCTGCTGTCTTCTGTTCGGTGTCTTCATTGTCGATCGATGGCCTGATTTTACCGTCAATCGATGCCTGGTTGTCTGCCCCCAATCGCATGATGTCTCTGAACAGTGTCCAAATATTGCTTCATCTCGTCCACGCGTGCAGTCAAAATGGTGAGGCAGGTGTCTATAGGATAGTAGACATCATCCAACCTCTTGTAAAATCATCCAGTGACATATCTTGAGTTCTGTAGATCGCATTCACAATATCATCAATCTCTTCTCTGTTGTATGTCTATTGATCCTTCTTACACATAGCGATCCTTCCTGCATATTCGGGTAAACATATCTAGCTCTGCTTAAACAAATTAGCTCTATCTAGAACTGCTTGATGTCTTCAGCTTGCACATTCACTACCCTTCCGTCTGTAGCTCGTGCAATACCATTCTCATCTTTGTAGAGGTCATACTCATTTTTCTCTTCTCAGCGGAAAATTCTGTTGCCTTCAGTATCGAAAGCTCTCGTACCTTGTTTGAAACACCAATCGATTGATGACCTCATGGCGGTGTCGATCGATGGTGGCTTGAAAGTGTCTGGATAAGTACGGATCGGCTCGTGTCTCTCCTCCCCAATATCGATCGATGCTGAATGATGTGCGTCAATCGATGGCTGCTGCTGCTGCTGTCCAAATATATTGCTCGATCCATTACCCATAATAAATGCATCTACTACATCCTCCTTGGATAAATGTAGGATTCTCCCGTGAACATCCCTCTGGATCCCTCTGGATCTCTGAAAATTCCAAACTCATATGGTCTAAGATTACCAATATCTGTCTCTTCTGGTCCATGTTTGTGTTCTGGTTCTCGTCGGATGTCGTTCGAAGGCCAGGAGTATCATGTGATCGATGCTTGATTATCCACTCTCGCGATCATCACCCAGCCAGCTTCCTCTAATGCCAGGCCGTGATATTCAATCTGCTCTTCCTCTCTGTAATCTTCAACGCATCCTTCTCATACTGGAAGCGTGTCGATCATTGGTGCATGGTGACCGTTGATTGATGCAAGATAACCAGACTGTTGCGCGAAAAGGTTTCCAGCTCCATTAGCCATGGCAAGAATTTCTGCAATATCTTCCCTCGTGCATTTAGTAGTCTGCAATCCATAGCTCTTGCGTTACCATATTCCTTCTCGCGTTCTTCATCTGAATCTACTTTGTTTGCTGCTTCGTGGTCTGTATCGATCAATGGCATAGAAATAACGTTGATCGACATCAAATTCTCGAATCGATGGGACATATGAAAACACCAGCCTCTTCCATAGCAATACCACATTACTTGATCATCTCTTCTTCTTTACAGTCTTCGTTGTACTAGGGGTAGGCTGTGATGTAATCACCATCTGTGTGGTAGGCATTGATCGGTTTTGGAGTGTGAGTGTCGATCGATAAAAAAGGTGGATATCGACAGATTGCTAAATAGGGTGTCGAACGATGCTGCATCTCCGAGTCTTCATCTAAGTCATAATCGCAGAAGCATGTTGCCACAAGTTTTGCTTCATCACACAATTCAATTAGAGTAGCCTTGTTCTTATTCTTGACATGTACATAGAAAATATTTTGATCAATTAGAGATAGATACAACCTGTTTGACTTCATATCGCAGATAGCTCCCACAGTAGCCATGAATGCTCTTCCAAGTAATAGTGAAGAGTTCCAATCTATCCTGATGTCCATCACGTGGAAGTCTACTGGTACTAAGGTGTTGTTAATCTACACTAGAACAACTTTTACCATCCCTCATGAGTTCACTTTTGAGCAGTCTACAAATGTGAAGGAATCATTGGAGGTTTCCACTTTCAGGTTCAGCTCCTCTGCCTAGTTATTGGCATAATGCTCACTGATGATCCAGTATCGCAGAGGGCATTGGGGTATTTGTTGCCCTTGATAAAGCATGGAATCACGAACTTCCCAACATCACTCTTCTTCTTCAGACAGGTCCTGTGTTTCATCTTTTCTCTGAGATGATTGAACATGACTTCTATATCATCGTATGTCACCCTTGTTTCCCTGAAAAACATCCATAACCTATGAGTATAATAAGCTTCATCAAAAGGAGTATTTAAAGGAAATTTTAAAACTCTTTTGGTAAAGCTATCCATCTCTTTTTCATTTGCTTCTCTGCGTAGATATTTGGGGATCTTTTTCTTCCTCTTGGAGTGTCCCTCATCTTCTCTATCAAGATCCATACTTTCAGATGTGTCAGTATACTGTTCTGAAACCGTTCTGGTTGACGCACAATCAAATTTGCAGCGATGCTTGGTAGTCGAACCGGCTTACTCATCTGTCGATCGTTGCTCAAGTCGCATTGTCGATCGATCCCTCTATCTCTATGTCGATCGATTGTATCATTTAGGTGTCGATCGACGTTAGTTGATTCACACGAAGCTACTGATGTTGCAGGATTCGCTGTCGATCGATGCTCATTGGTGGGTGTCGATCGACACCAATGTCAACTGCTAAATGACATCGAACTTTCCACACGAAAATCTCCTTCTTGGATATTTTCCCTCTTAACTTCCTGCCGAAAATCATCATCAATGAATGCATTGAAGTAGTGCTTCTGTCCACAGTCATCTTCTGTTGTTTCTCTAAAACTCTGTCAACCATTGCTTCAATCTTACTTTCTTGAGTCTCTGGAGGAGGATTCTGGTAGCAAGAAGATCCATAAGTTCTATTGTTGTTGAAAGGCTTTCACCGTGAACCCTGATTAAAGCTACTCCTTTGACCATTCTCATAGGAGTTCCTGTTGAAGCCTGGATTCCCTTGTCTCTGGAAACCATTCCCATCAATGTAATTCACATCCTCTTCTTCAATCTCATCATCTCCAGACTCTATTGAAGAATTTCTTAACACTATCCAGTTTTGCCTTGACCTCTTCAATCTGATATTTACTCATAGTTGGAGTTGATCTCTTTCTTTGAAAGTTCGTGTTCTTGGTTCTGTTGCTCGATGCCAGATTCTCAATCAACCTTGTAGCTTCTTCAGAATTCCAAGTGCTGAAATTTCCCTCACTAGCTGTGTCCAAAGCCATCTGGTACTGTAATCCAATACCTCTAAAGAAATTTCTGAGAAGTTGCACTTCATTGAACCCATGGTGTAGACAGTCTCTTTGGTATGATTTGAATCTCATCCAGAAGTTTCTGAAAGACTCTGAGGGTTCCTGTGAAAAAGTAGCAATCTTGCTCCTCAGGTCTCCTGCTCTTGCGTCATCAAAGAAGTTACGCAAGAAAGCATTCTTGATGTCATTCCAGGATGTCAGGGATCCTGGTGGTAACTGCTTAAGCCAATATGATGCTTCCCTAGAAACTGAGTACTTAAAGAGCTTACAAAAGAGATAGTCTTCGGGGACTTCATTGGCGTTGATAGCAGTCACTAGATCCTCAAATCGCTCCAGATGATCTATAGGGTGCTCATGTCGTAACCCATGGTAAGGTGTCTACACTACAAGTCCGAAAAAGGCGGGCTTGATTCCAAAATCATTCCTATAAAAAGTTGGAGGGAAAATGGCAGATCTGTTGGCGTAGAACTGGTCTGGACGGTTGTAGTTAGCCAGTGTTCTCTGAGCAGCTTGGGCATTAGCATCAGGTTGAGCTGCTGCTGCTACGTCTGCTCCTGCTTCTGTATCAGGGATTACAGCCCCCTGATCGTGTATATTTTGACCTGCTGCATTACGCAGATGACCGACTTGGTCATGCAGGTTCCCATCCTCATCCCGAGTTAATATTAACGTCGCAACCATCTGAATTTGTTTATTTTTATGTTACTGTTTGGATTTTGCTCTGGTTGAGTGCTCCGCGTCAGGTAAGTATCTCGAAACAAATAAAGGGGTGGGCGAGGGCAGTTACTATTTAAGAGAACAAAGCGATGTGGCAACCTGCTCACTCCGCTCTTCAGGAACTGTGAGGTTGATCTCGCTACTTACACTGTCAATGCGCAGCCGGAGTACATCGACATCCCCTATCTGATCCAGTGACAGATCTTAAGGGATGAGAGAACTTACACCTTCGTGGATAGGGAAGAGATCATCTGGTTCTGCAAATTGCCGCAACCCTCTATCACCAACATCCAAGACTTCAATAACATCAGGTTTCTCCCTGGTCCTGAGTTCCTTTGTGTAGATCCCCGAGCACCCCCACCTGTGCGACCTGATACAAACATGGACGATGCGGAGTACGACCTAGGCCCCCTTGGTGATGACCCAGATGATGCCACCTACTGGCCTTGGATGATTGACGCTCAGCGCAAGAACAACAGCCTCATGAAGAGGATCCTCCGCGCAATCACCGGTGTCTTCTTCCAGATTCCACAGACAGGAGCAAGTTGAGGGAAGCAACGTCGGCAAGAGCAGACAGACAGAGCAGGGTCATCAGCTGCGACTGAGCGGTTGGGAAGGAACAGAAGCTACGCTTGTCAGTCCGACAGCGAGGAAACAGAATGAGTACCACCCACCTCTCTATTCCCATTGTACCATCCATTGCTTCTTTTTCCTATTTCTCTGACCTCGGATTTACTCTAACACCAGAGACGGTGTTGAAGCATTCATTGTATGCAAGGTTCAGATATTCGCTGTTTAAGTATGGTTGCTGAGGATAGGAGAATTTCCACACTTTCAAACCCTTCTCCTTGTACTTGGTACTTGACTTTGTTTGAGGACAAACAAGGATCCAAGTCTTGGGAATTGATATGTTGTGTTTTCGACATCGTGTACATATGTTTTCCAAATCGTTCTTAGTAAATTCCAGAACTTTTTCAGTACGTTTTGAGTCTTTTCAGGTCTGGAATAGGGAATATTGCTAAAGAGGGGACAAAGTAAGAAAAGAAGGAAATTTAGAAGTTTTCTGACATGGAGCACCCACACGGAGCAACCACTTGCATGCTCCCGAAATATATGGAAATTTCTGAGTTATTTTGGGATTTGCCCTAGATACTCTACTATCTCACCCTAGCAGTCGTCGCCCACCTTATAAAATACCCGTCACATCTATTTTCTTTCTATGTCTTATTTTTTATACAAGAAACCTATTGAGACTTGTTTTTGGCGGTTTGGCTATTCTTGTAAGGGTGAAGGCTTCTCTTCTTCATCTTAGAGAAGAACTCCCTGAACCCTCTCTTTAGTATTGAATCATTTATGCATTATACAGTCACGATTTGCGTGTTTCTTTGTGCCATAAACGAGTAGTCGTTTAGCTTAGTCTAGGGTGTTAGGGTGTTAGATCTGTGAACTTTACATAAATAAGTTATTAATTGATTGTTCATTAATAGCTGTTCTTATGGCTTGCATTAATCTGATCACTTAACGCATGAACTTAGGTTTAATCTATCCACTAACCGTGTAATAGGTGGCTAGACATAGCATGAATGAGCATTACATCCCTAATGAGCGAGAGTAGACGTTAGGGTGTATTGTGAACATAACGGATTCGATCTCTAATGCTCGTGATCGCTGCAGTCCAAACGAGATTTTAGGACTGCTGGGGTCGATCCACAAGGGGAGCAGCACCACGAGAGTGGGCAGTTCTATCTTGAGTGTTCTGAGTTCTAGACTAGTTCTTAATCGAAGTCGAACAATTGTTCGCCTCACAAGTATTTACACGCGTTCAAGCCACCCTAGCTAGCTTGTTTTTAATCTGAAGTCAAACTACATTGCTCTATGTTCCTTGCTCTATGTGAATTTTCAGTTTAGAACACCTTATTGTTTTAGCTTGATATTGATCCCATAAAGATAAACTGTAAACTGGTCCTTTGGAATTGAATCCAAATTATTACAACAACCATTGTTAACTTGACAGTAGCAAGATCCAATTTTAGTGTATCAAAGGGTACGTGTTTAAGAAGGTGTGTGTTTTATAGTCGTAGATGGACTGTTTTCTAAAGTGAGTATTCTTTTTCGGACAGCTCTGACAAAAAGGGATTCCTTCAAGTGTTAGCGACGTTTCACTGTGTTGAAGGTTGAATTTTTACATCGTTTTTAAGAGAAGTGAGTTAGGGAATGTTTTGATGATATACAAATTTTGTCGTGCTATTAAAAAGTTTCAAAAATACAGAGTCTGGGACCGAGTATTTTTGATTTTTTGGGAGTATACGAGTATACGTATACCCACTCACTCCCCTCCTTTTTAATGAGGGGGGAAAGCTGAGCTCGTCTTGCGACAAATTGCTTACGTACCCTCTTCAAGGATCAAGCTGTCTCCTATTTCAGTTCCAAGCGTTGCTTACTAGTAGTATTTTATGAGGTGAATCTCTTTCCAAGTTCTCAAAATTTTGACATATTCGTGATTTTGTACGAGCCTGGTCGGACAACTTTAATGACTTTGTATGGTCCTTCCCAGGATGCTCTGAGTTTTCCAGCGTTCCGCTCGGTGGTGTTCTGGAAAACATTTCGAAGGACTAGATAGCCCCCCTTGAATCCGCTGCTGCGCACGTTAGCGTTGTAGTACTTTGCGGCCGCCTGATAATAGTTTTAAACTCGTATAAGGGCCTTGTCCCAACGTTCGTTGATCAGATTGAGCTCGTCAAGCAGCATCAGATTGTTTGACTCTTCTCGTTCTGGGAGCAATCTTCTGCGTACTTTGGGAAATTCAACTTCCGCTGGGATCATGCATTCTGCTCCATATACGAGGGCGAATGGAGTTTCTCCCGTCACACGTCTCAGAGTTGCGATGCGACCATAAGGCTCCAAGTTCTTCGAGTCCAAACGTGTTGTGAGTCCATCAAGGATGGTCTTGTTAGTAGTTTTGGCTTGGCCGTTGCATTGCGGGTATCTAGTGGTTGAGTTCGTCAGTCGTATCTTCCATTTTTCGCAGAACGCCTCGAATCTGGTCAAAATAAACTGATAACTGTTGTCCGTTACGATTTCGTATGAGAGTCAATGTCTGCAAACAATGTGTTTCCATAAGAATCTTTCGACTTTAGCGTCCTTCATGCTTGCGTAGGAGTCTGCCTCCACCCATTTGGAAAAACAAATCTCTCATAACCAGCTAGAATTGTTTTTTCTTTGACCTATGCATGGGTTTGACTATATCCATTGACTATTGCATGAATGGAAATAGTGCCGAGATCAATGAGAGGACATCTGCCGGTTGATGGATAGTAGGGTCGTGCCTCTACACATTTCACATTTTTGCGCAAAGTCCTCACAATCTCTGATCATCGTTGGCCAGTAGTGTCTGTGGCATTTTATTTTGACTGCGAGAGATATTCCACCAGAATGATTTATGCACGATCCAGAGTGGAACTCTTCCATTATCCTTCGTGACTTCTCTCCTTCTACGCAGGTCATGAGCGGCCCAGAAAATCACCACTTGTAGAGTTCTCTGTCAACCAAGATGTATCGAGCGGCTTGGGTATTAATCTTTCGGGCTGCCCATCTCATCTAGGAGTTTCTGAAAGACTCTGAGGGTTCCTGTGAAAAAGTAGCAATCTTGCTCCTCAGGTCTTCTGCTCTTGCGCCATCAAAGAAATTACGCAAGAAAGCATTCTTGATGTCATTCCTGGATGTCAGGGATCCTGGTGGTAACTGCTTAAGCCAATATGATGCTTCCCCAGAAACTGAGTACTTAAAGAGCTTACAAAAGAGATAATCCTCAGGGACTTCATTGGCGTTGATAGCAGTCACTAGATCCTCAAATAGATCCAGATGATATATAGGGTTCTCATGTCGTAACCCATGGTAAGGTGTCTACACTACAAGTCCGAAAAAGGCGGGGTTGATTCCAAAATCATTCCTCTAAAAAGCTGGAGGGAAAATGGCAGATCTGTTGGCGTAGAACTGGTCTGGACGGTTGTAGTCAGCCAGTGTTCTCTGAGCAGCTTGGGCATTAGCTTCAGGTTGAGCTGCTGCTGCTGCGTCTGCTCCTGCTTCTATATCAGGGATTACAGCCCCCTGATCGTGTATCTTTTGACCTGCTGCATTACGCAGATGACCGTCTTGGTCATGCAGGTTCCCATCCTCATCCCGAGTTAATATTAACGTCGCAACCATCTGACTTTGTTTATTTTTATGTTACTGTTTGGATTTTGCTCTGGTTGAGTGCTCCGCGTCAGGTAAGTATCTCGAAACAAATAAAGGGGTGGGGGAGGGCAGTTACTATTTAAGAGCACAAAGCGATGTGGCAACCTGCTCACTCTGCTCTTCAGGAACTGTGAGGTTGATCTCGCTACTTACACTGTCAATGCGCAGCCGGAGTACATCGACATCCCCTATCTGATCCAGTGACAGATCTTAAGGGATGAGAGAACTTACACCTTCGTGGATAGGGAAGGGATCATCTTGTTCTGCAAATTGCCGCAACCCTCTATCACCAACATCCAAGACTTCAACAACATCAGGTTTCTCCCTGGTCCTGAGTTCCTTTGTGTAGATCCTCGAGCACCCCCACCTGTGCAACCTGATACAAACATGGACGATGCGGAGTACGACCTAGGCCCCCTTGGTGATGACCCAAATGATGCCACCTACAGGCGTTGGATGATTGACACTCAGCGCAAGAACAACAGCCTCATGAAGATGATCCACCGCGCAATCACCGGTGTCTTCTTCCAGATTCCACAAACAGGAGCAAGTTGAGGGAAGCAACGTCGGCAAGAGCAGACAGACAGAGCAGGGTCATCGGCTGCGACTGAGCGGTTGGGAAGGAACAGAAGCTACGCTTGTCAGTCTGACAGCGAGGAAACAGAATGAATACCACCCACCTCTTTATTCCCATTGTACCATCCATTGCTTCTTTTTCCTATTTCTCTGACCTCGGATTTACTCTAACACCAGAGACGGTGTTGAAGCATTCATTGTATGCAAGGTTCAGATATTCGCTGTTTAAGTATGGTTGCTGAGGATAGGAGAATTTCCACACTTTCAAACCCTTCTCCTTGTACTTGGTACTTGACTTTGTTTGAGGACAAACAAGGATCCAAGTCTTGGGAATTGATATGTTGTGTTTTCGACATCGTGTACATATGTTTTCCAAATCGTTCTTAGTAAATTCCAGAACTTTTTCAGTACGTTTTGAGTCTTTTCAGGTCTGGAATAGGGAATATTGCTAAAGAGGGGACAAAGTAAGAAAAGAAGGAAATTTAGAAGTTTTCTGACATGGAGCACCCAAACGGAGCAACCACTTGCATGCTCCCGAAATATATGGAAATTTCTGAGTTATTTTGGGATTTGCCCTAGATACTCTACTATCTCACCCTAGCAGTCGTCGCCCACCTTATAAAATACCCGTCACATCTATTTTCTTTCTATGTCTTATTTTTTATACAAGAAACCTATTGAGACTTGTTTTTGGCGGTTTGGCTATTCTTGTAAGGGTGAAGGCTTCTCTTCTTCATCTTAGAGAAGAACTCCCTGAACCCTCTCTTTAGTATTGAATCATTTATGCATTATACAGTCACGATTTGCGTGTTTCTTTGTGCCATAAACGAGTAGTCGTTTAGCTTAGTCTAGGGTGTTAGGGTGTTAGATCTGTGAACTTTACATAAATAAGTTATTAATTGATTGTTCATTAATAGCTGTTCTTATGGCTTGCATTAATCTGATCACTTAACGCATGAACTTAGGTTTAATCTATCCACTAACCGTGTAATAGGTGGCTAGACATAGCATGAATGAGCATTACATCCCTAATGAGCGAGAGTAGACGTTAGGGTGTATTGTGAACATAACGGATTCGATCTCTAATGCTCGTGATCGCTGCAGTCCAAACGAGATTTTAGGACTGCTGGGGTCGATCCACAAGGGGAGCAGCACCACGAGAGTGGGCAGTTCTATCTTGAGTGTTCTGAGTTCTAGACTAGTTCTTAATCGAAGTCGAACAATTGTTCGCCTCACAAGTATTTACACGCGTTCAAGCCACCCTAGCTAGCTTGTTTTTAATCTGAAGTCAAACTACATTGCTCTATGTTCCTTGCTCTATGTGAATTTTCAGTTTAGAACACCTTATTGTTTTAGCTTGATATTGATCCCATAAAGATAAACTGTAAACTGGTCCTTTGGAATTGAATCCAAATTATTACAACAACCATTGTTAACTTGACAGTAGCAAGATCCAATTTTAGTGTATCAAAGGGTACGTGTTTAAGAAGGTGTGTGTTTTATAGTCGTAGATGGACTGTTTTCTAAAGTGAGTATTCTTTTTCGGACAGCTCTGACAAAAAAGGGATTCCTTCAAGTGTTAGCGACGTTTCACTGTGTTGAAGGTTGAATTTTTACATCGTTTTTAAGAGAAGTGAGTTAGGGAATGTTTTGATGATATACAAATTTTGTCGTGCTATTAAAAAGTTTCAAAAATACAGAGTCTGGGACCGAGTATTTTTGATTTTTTGGGAGTATACGAGTATACGTATACCCACTCACTCCCCTCCTTTTTAATGAGGGGGGAAAGCTGAGCTCGTCTTGCGACAAATTGCTTACGTACCCTCTTCAAGGATCAAGCTGTCTCCTATTTCAGTTCCAAGCGTTGCTTACTAGTAGTATTTTATGAGGTGAATCTCTTTCCAAGTTCTCAAAATTTTGACATATTCGTGATTTTGTACGAGCCTGGTCGGACAACTTTAATGACTTTGTATGGTCCTTCCCAGGATGCTCTGAGTTTTCCAGCGTTCCGCTCGGTGGTGTTCTGGAAAACATTTCGAAGGACTAGATAGCCCCCCTTGAATCCGCTGCTGCGCACGTTAGCGTTGTAGTACTTTGCGGCCGCCTGATAATAGTTTTAAACTCGTATAAGGGCCTTGTCCCAACGTTCGTTGATCAGATTGAGCTCGTCAAGAAGCATCAGATTGTTTGACTCTTCTCGTTCTGGGAGCAATCTTCTGCGTACTTTGGGAAATTCAACTTCCGCTGGGATCATGCATTCTGCTCCATATACGAGGGCGAATGGAGTTTCTCCTGTCACACGTCTCAGAGTTGCGATGCGACCATAAGGCTCCAAGTTCTTCGAGTCCAAACGTGTTGTGAGTCCATCAAGGATGGTCTTGTTAGTAGTTTCGGCTTGGCCGTTGCATTGCGGGTATCTAGTGGTTGAGTTCGTCAGTCGTATCTTCCATTTTTCGCAGAAGGCCTCGAATCTGGTCAAAATAAACTGAGAACTGTTGTCCGTTACGATTTCGTATGAGAGTCAATGTCTGCAAACAATGTGTTTCCATAAGAATCTTTCGACTTTAGCGTCCTTCATGCTTGCGTAGGAGTCTGCCTCCACCCATTTGGAAAAACAAATCTCTCATAACCAGCTAGAATTGTTTTTTCTTTGACCTATGCATGGGTTTGACTATATCCATTGACTATTGCATGAATGGAAATAGTGCCGAGATCAATGAGAGGACATCTGCCGGTTGATGGATAGTAGGGTCGTGCCTCTACACATTTCACATTTTTGCGCAAAGTCCTCACAATCTCTGATCATCGTTGGCCAGTAGTGTCTGTGGCATTTTATTTTGACTGCGAGAGATATTCCACCAGAATGATTTATGCACGATCCAGAGTGGAACTCTTCCATTATCCTTCGTGACTTCTCTCCTTCTACGCAGGTCATGAGCGGCCCAGAAAATCACCACTTGTAGAGTTCTCTGTCAACCAAGATGTATCGAGCGGCTTGGGTATTAATCTTTCGGGCTGCCCATCTCATCTAGGAGTTTCTGAAAGACTCTGAGGGTTCCTGTGAAAAAAGTGGCAATCTTGCTCCTCAGGTCTTCTGCTCTTGCGCCATCAAAGAAATTACGCAAGAAAGCATTCTTGATGTCATTCCTGGATGTCAGGGATCCTGGTGGTAACTGCTTAAGCCAATATGATGCTTCCCCAGAAACTGAGTACTTAAAGAGCTTACAAAAGAGATAATCCTCAGGGACTTCATTGGCGTTGATAGCAGTCACTAGATCCTCAAATCGCTCTAGATGATATATAGGGTGATCATGTCGTAACCCATGGTAAGGTGTCTACACTACAAGTCCGAAAAAGGCGGGCTTGATTCCAAAATCGTTCCTCTAAAAAGCTGGAGGGAAAATGGCAGATCTGTTGGCGTAGAACTGGTCTGGACGATTGTAGTCAGCCAGTGTTCTCTGAGCAGCTTGGGCATTAGCTTCAGGTTAAGCTGCTGCTGCTGCGTCTGCTCCTGCTTCTATATCAGGGATTACAGCCCCCTGATCGTGTATCTTTTGACCTGCTGCATTACGCAGATGACCGTCTTGGTCATGCAGGTTCCCATCCTCATCCCGAGTTAATATTAACGTCGCAACCATCTGACTTTGTTTATTTTTATGTTACTGTTTGGATTTTGCTCTGGTTGAGTGCTCCGCGTCAGGTAAGTATCTCGAAACAAATAAAGGGGTGGGGGAGGGCAGTTACTATTTAAGAGCACAAAGCGATGTGGCAACCTGCTCACTCTGCTCTTCAGGAACTGTGAGGTTGATCTCGCTACTTACACTGTCAATGCGCAGCCGGAGTACATCGACATCCCCTATCTGATCCAGTGACAGATCTTAAGGGATGAGAGAACTTACACCTTCGTGGATAGGGAAGAGATCATCTGGTTCTGCAAACTGCCGCAACCCTCCATCACCAACATCCAAGACTTCAATAACATCAGGTTTCTCCCTGGTCCTGAGTTCCTTTGTGTAGATCCTCGAGCACCCCCACCTGTGCAACCTGATACAAACATGGACGATGCGGAGTACGACCTAGGCCCCCTTGGTGATGACCCAAATGATACCACCTACAGGCGTTGGATGATTGACACTCAGCGCAAGAACAACAGCCTCATGAAGATGATCCACCGCGCAATCACCGGTGGCTGCTTCCAGATTCCACAAACAGGAGCAAGTTGAGGGAAGCAACGTCGGCAAGTGCAGACAGACAGTGCAGGTTCATAGGCTGCGACTGAGCGGTTGGGAAGAAACAGAAGCTACGCTTGTCAGTCCGACAGCGAGGAAACAAAATGAGTACCACCCACCTCTCTATTCCCATTGTACCATCCATTGCTTCTTTTTCCTTTTTCGCTGACCTCGGATTTACTCTAACACCAGAGACGGTGTTGAAGCATTCAGTGTATGCAAGGTTCAGATATTCGCTGTTTAAGTATGGTTGCTGAGGATAGGAGAATTTCCACACTTTCAAACCCTTCTCCTTGTACTTGGTACTTGACTTTGTTTGAGGACAAACAAGGATCCAAGTCTGGGGAATTGATATGTTGTGTTTTTGACATCGTGTACATATGTTTTCCAAATCGTTCTTAGTAAATTCCAGAACTTTTTCAGTACGTTTTGAGTCTTTTCAGGTCTGGAATAGGGAATATTGCTAAAGAGGGGACAAAGTAAGAAAAGAAGGAAATTTAGAAGTTTTCTGACATGGAGCACCCAAACGGAGCAACCACTTGCATGCTCCCGAAATATATGGAAATTTCTGAGATATTTTGGGATTTGCCCTAGATACTCTACACTCTCACCCTAGCAGTCGTCGCCCACCTTATAAAAGACCCGTCACATCTTTTTTCTTTCTATGTCTTATTTTTTATACAAGAAACCTATTGAGACTTGTTTTGGGTGATTTGGCTATTCTTGTAAGGGTGAAGGCTTCTCTTCTTCATCTTAGAGAAGAACTCCCTGAACCCTCTCTTTAGTATTGAATCGTTTATGCATTATACAGTCACGATTTGGGTGTTTCTTTGTGCCATAAACGAGTAGTCGTTTAGCTTAGTCTAGGGTGTTAGGGTGTTAGATCTGTGAACTTTACATAAATAAGTTATTAATCGATTGTTCATTAATAGCTGTTCTTAAGGCTTGCATTAATCTGATCACTTAATGCATAAACTTAGGTTTAATCTATCCACTAACCGTGTAATAGGTGGCTAGACATAGCATGAATGAGCATTACATCCCTAATGAGCGAGAGTAGATGTTAGGGAGTATTGTGAACATAACGGATTCGATCTCTAATGCTCGTGATCGATGCAGCCCAAACGAGATTTTAGGACTGCTGGGGTCGATCCACAAGGGGAGCAGCACCACGAGAGTGGGCAGTTCTATCTTGAGTGTTCTGAGTTCTAGACTAGTTCTTAATCGAACTTGAACAATTGTTCGCCTCACAAGTATTTACACGCGTTCAAGCCACCCTAGCTACCTTGTTTTTAATCTGAAGTCAAACTACATTGCTCTATGTTCCTTGATCTATGTGAATTTTCAGTTTAGAACACCTTATTGTTTTAGCTTGATATTGATCCCATAAAGATAAACTGTAAACTGGTCCTTTGGAATTGAATCCAAATTATTACAACAACCATTGTTAACTTGACAGTAGCAAGATCCAATTTAGTGTATCAAAGGATACGTGTTTAAGAAGGTGTGTGTTTTATAGTCGTAGATGGACTTTTTCTAAAGCGAGTATTCTTTTTCGGACAGCTCTGACAAAAAAGGGATTCCTTCAAGTGTTAGCGACGTTTCGTTGTGTTGAAGGATGAATTTTACGTCGTTTTTAAGAGAAGTGAGTCAAGGAATGTTTTGATGATATACAAATTTTGTCGTGCTATTAAAAAGTTTCAAAAATACCGAGTCTGGGACCGAGTATTTTTGATTTTTTGGGAGTATACGAGTATACGTATACCCACTCACTCCCCTCCTTTTTAATGAGGGGGAAAGCTGAGCTCGTCTTGCGACAAATTGCTTACGTACCCTCTTCAAGGATCAAGCCGTCTCCTATTTCAGTTCCAAGCGTTGCTTACTAGTAGTATTTTATGAGGTGAATCTCTTTCCAAGTTCTCAAAATTTTGACATATTCGTGATTTCGTACGAGCCTGGTCGGACAACTTTAATGACTTTGTATGGTCCTTCCCAGGATGCTCCGAGTTTTCCAGCGTTCCGCTCAGTGGTGTTCTAGAAAACATTTTGAAGGACTAGATAGCCCCCCTTGAATCTGCTGCTGCGCACGTTAGCGTTGTAGTACTTTGCGGCCGCCTGATAATAGTTTTGAACTCGTATAAGGGCCTTGTCCCAACGTTCGTTGATCAGATTGAGCTCGTCAAGCAGCATCAGATTGTTTGACTCTTCTCGTTCTGGGAGCAATCTTCTGCATACTTTGGGAAATTCAACTTCCGTTGGGATCATGCATTCTGCTCCATATACGAGGGCGAATGGAGTTTCTCCCGTCGCACGTCTCAGAGTTGCGATGGGACCATAAGGCTCCAAGTTCTTCGAGTCCAAACGTGTTGTGAGTCCATCAAGGATGGTCTTGTTAGTAGTTTTGGCTTGGCCGTTGCATTGCGGGTATCTAGTGGTTGAGTTCGTCAGTCGTAGCTTCCATTTTTCGCAGAAGGCCTCGAATCTGGTCAAAATAAACTGAGAACTGTTGTCCGTTACGATTTCGTATGAGATTCCATGTCTGCAAACAATGTGTTTCCACAAGAATCTTTCGACTTTAGCGTCCTTCATGCTTGCGTAGGAGTCTGCCTCCACCCATTTGGAAAAAAACAAATCTGTCAAGACCAGCAAGAATCGTTTTTTCTTTGACCTACGCATGGGTCTGACTATATCCATTGACTATTGCATGAATGGAAATAGTGCCGAGATCAATGAGAGGACATCTGCTGGTTGATGGATAGTAGGGTCGTGTCTCTACACATTTCACATTTTTGCGCAAAGTCCTCACAATCTCTGATCATCGTTTGCCAGTAGTGTATGTGGCATTTTATTTTGACTGCGAGAGATATTCCACCAGAATGATTTATGCAGGATCCAGAGTGGAACTCTTCCATTATCCTTTGTGCCTTATCTCCTTCTACGCAGGTTATGAGCGGCCCGGAAAATCACCACTTGTAGAGTTCTCTGTCAACCAAGACGTATCGCGCGGCTTGTGTATTAATCTTTCGAGCTGCCCATTTTTCTGCCGGGAGTTTCCTGTCGGCGATGTAGGCAAGGATTGTCTTTGTCCAAGGTTCGTCGAATCCGTACTCTGACTGCTTGGACTCTTAGGTGGCTTGGACATCGACTTCGTCAGTATCACCGTCGGAAGAGTCGATTAGGTTTATGAGGACAGATGGTCCAATGCTAGGATGTTCTATGAATTCTACGAGAATCACCATGCTCAAACCTGGATCCGAACTGGATGCCAGGGTGGCTAGGGCATCGGCCTGGGTGTTTTCGGCTCAAGGGACCCGGGTGAGAGCGAACTTATCTAAACTTTGAGGTAAGTCTCAAACAAGTTCCAAGTAAGCGTCCATTCTTTCGTCCCGTGCTTCGTATTCCCCATTGTATTGGCTCGCCACAAGTTGGGAATTGCAGTAGGCGTGAATGTTGCGTATTTTTTAACCGTGAGCCAATTGTACACCTTCGATGAGGGCTTCGTACTCAGCTTCGTTGTTTGAGGCGTGGAAGATTAGTCGGAATTACTGCTCCAGCACTTCCCATGTTTGTGACATGAGTAGTATCCCGATCCCAGAGCCTTGTTTGGACGAAGATGCGTCGACGTGGAGGATCTACGTCAAATCAAGTTCTTGATTGGTTGGGCACCCCGCCGGAGTTCTACTAAGAAATCAGCAAGTACTTGCGATTTTGCGCAATTTTTGCTTGATACTCGATGTCGTACTCACATACCTCGATTGCCCATTTCGCTAACCTTCCATATTGACTGGGGCTATGCAAGATAGCCCGCAGTGGGACTGATGTGAGTACTGCAATCGTATGGGACTGAGAGTATGGCCGTGGGTTTCGCGGTGAAATTACCACCGCCACTGCCACTTTTTCCATCATCGGATATCGTGTCTCTGCATCAAACAAAGTTTTGATCACGTAAAATATAGGCTTTTGGTCGCTGCGTTCCTCGTGGATAAGGACGCCGTTCACAGCCGTGGTGGATACTGCAATGTACAAGAACAATGGTTCCCCTTCTTGAGGTTTTGTGAGTACCGGGGGAGTGGCCAAGTAGTGTTTCAGCTGTTGGAAAGCCTTTTCACATTCTTCGGTCCATTAAAATTTCTTATTTCCCTTTAAGGCGTCGTATAATGGCAAACATTTGATCGTCAATCGTGAGTTAAATCTATTAAGCGCTGCGACCCTATCGGTCAATCTCTCTACCTCTCGTTTCATTTTCGGAGATGCCATTTTGATCAGTGCAGTGGTTTCTTTTGGGTTAGCCTCGATCCCACGGTAAGTGACGAGGTACCCCAGGAATTCTCCCGATGCTACTGCAAACCTGCACTTCGCGGGGTTCAGTTTCATATTGTGGAGGTTTAACCTTTCAAAACATTCTTGGAGGTGGACAATATGATCTTGCTCTTCAAGAGATTTTATGAGCATATCGTTGATGTATACCTCTAATGTTTTTCCGAGCTATTCAGAGAATATCTGGTTGACAAGTCGTTGATAGGTTGCAACAGCATCCTTCAGACCGAACGACATCATCCTGTAATAGTAAGTGCCAAAGTCAGTTATGAATGCAGTTTTTTCTTGATCGTCGGGGTTCATCCTAATCGGATTGTACCTGGAGAAGACACCCATAAAAGACAAGAGTTTGTTCCATGTCGTTGCTTCGACTAAGTGGTCGATGTGTGGCAGTGGGAAGCTATCCTTTGGACACGCCTTATTGAGATTGGTGAAATCGACACAAACTCTCCACTTTACGTTCTTCTTTTTGACAACGACTGGTTTAGGGAGCCAATGATGATACATGACATCTGTTAAGGATCCGACTTTGAGGAGTTTTTCGACCTCGTCGTTAACCGCACCAGCGCGTTCTGGTCCCAATTTTTGTCTCTTTTGTTTGACAGGCTTGAAAGTTGGGTCAATGTTGAGCTCCTGACATGTGACGTTGATGCCAATCCCTGGCTTATCTTTCGCAGCCCACGCGAACATGTGCAAGTCGCAGCCCATGCGAACATGTGCAAGTTCTTCTTCAGACAAGCTATAAGCTTGTCCTTCAGAGACTCACTCAAGTTCACGCCGATTTCTACGCAGCGATCTGGGAATTCTTCATCTAAGCACACCGAGACAAAAGGATCGCAGGTTGGTTCGCGTTTTCCTTCCAAAGCTTTGGCTACGCGTGACTGCCAAAATATTTCAGTCTCGTCTTGCTCTGGGGCGTTGTCAACGGCAGACAATTCCTTTTCTATTAAGGCAGAACCTCAACCGATGGGTTCTTCCATTTTAATTCTATGGCGAAGCAAACTCACGAGATTCTCTGATCTCCCCAGATGGTCTCGATTCCGCGAGTGGTTGGGAATTTGAGACACATGTAGTACGTCGACGGGATTTCTTGCATTGATTTCAACCATGGGGTTCTTACGATCTCGTTGTGAGATGTGGGCCGATCGATGGCTAGGAACTCCATAATTTTTGACATGGTACCGTCTTTAACCGAGAGGTTGATTGCGCTGAGAGTCATAGTAGCTTCCCTCAAGAGTCCTACTATCGGGTTTGGATCTTCCGCGATTTTGGATAAACTGATTTCCATTCTCTCGAGGGTGTCTCTGAAGATGATATCGGCCGACCTTCCGGAGTCGAGCAATATCCTCACGACATCGATATTATGGATTTTCAGCTCGACCAATTGAAGATAGTTGAGAGGTTTGACCGGGTCGGTCGTTGCTCTTTCCTTGAAGAAGATGACATTGCTGCCTACTTGATTAGGCACATCGTGTCTCAGTCGTTCGATGATTTTTCGGGTTAGGGAATCTGATCCCCCCCCTCCTTTTAGCGCCAAGCCGTTGGAACCAAAATTTGCACTATCGATTTCTATTGATTTAGGTTGGCAAGCTAAACCTAGCTTTCCCATAGGTCCCAGATTTCTTTTAAGCCAAAAATGTCAATCGACCAAACAGTGAAAACAAACAATATGACAATGAATTAGTAAAAACGAAAAGAGAGCAAAGAAGATCTTATTCCGAATCTGTGATTTGAGCATTACAACAGTTAAATCCTTGGCAGAAAGAGACCTCGGCGAGTTCCTAGTTCTAACCTTGTAAAACTTGAATAACCTAGTTGAGTCGCAGCTCGATAACAGAAAACAGATATATGCTTAATTGCCCAAAATGCTATGCTTGCTCTGAGTAAGATTTTACGCCTCCCCCTGCATCTTCAGCCTCGAAACTCTTATATACTTCTCATAGAGGAGATTTTTCTCTTTCCCTTTCTGCCCTCGGTCGAGTTTACCGCTTCGCAGAAATCTTCCGTTTTCCTTCGATCTTCGTGATTATCTTTGGAAACTTAACATTTATCTTCTGAACTTAACATTTATCTCTTCCTGTAAAATACAAGATAGACCGTCATAAAGATTGGACTAGATTTTGTGTAAAACCATGATTGGGCTTTTAGCCGAGTTTTATACCTTCTTAGGCCGTTTTTCGACTTAAGCGTTTTTACAATTTTATCGAAAGAGTAATTCTGAAACGACGCTGATCCCGCAGAGAGTTCGAATCTCTCGTATAGTGTAGGAAACTTTAGGTGTTCATTGAACCGGTGCCATTTTACACAATCAACTCGAACTTTATACGAGGAAAAGAGTTCTTATGGTAAAATTCCAGCGTCAATCTTGACCGAGACGAAAAAGACACGTTAGATCCAATTTCGAAGGACGGAGTTATGAGGGCGGGATGAAAATAGATTGATTGATCCAACTCGCCAAACGAGTGATTTGGATTGCTTGTGCAACCAAACTCGCTAAACGGGCGAGTTGCGTGACTTGGTTGATCCAACTTGCACGTTCGGCAAGTTGGATTGGTCGAACTCGCCGAACGGGCGAGTTGGTCTTGTTTTTCGATCCAACTCGCCGAACTGGTGAGTATGTTGGGTTTGGTAGATCCAACTCGTCGAACTGGTCTAACTTGCCGGACTAGCCTAACTCGCCGAACGGGCGTGTTGGACGGCTCGTCCGGTCCAACTCGCTTGTTCAGCGAATTGTGCTGCTCGTTTTGTTTTGTGCTCTGTTTTTCTTTTGTCTTTAGCTCGGGAAATTTTTCAGGATGGTGTCCAGATAGCTTTTGAGTGGAAACACAATTTTTAGACGTTGATTTTGAGAGATCCGTTTTTGACCCCAACATTAAGCCTGGCATCTGTGACCTCTGAAACATCCTCCAAACTCTGGTAGATACTATCTCTCATCAAGTCTTGAGAAAGGTAAACAATATTAAGCTTGTCTTGTAATAACTTCTCTGTTACAACATTCTGCCTAAATGATGCGTGATGATTGTCGATCGATGGCCAAGTCTTGCCGTCGGTCGATGCTGAACTGACTGTCCCAATCATTTTTTTTGGAAGAAATTCCCTGATCCATTCGCCATTGCCAGTATGTCTGCGATATCGTTCTTGGATACATTGAGAATCCTTCCATCTTCTGTTCGTGCATATATATCTAGTCCCTCATAATTCCAAACTCATCTGGTCTGAGATAACCATAATGGTCATCGTATCCTACCGGATTGACGTCGACCGATGGTATTGAGTTATCGTCGATCGATGCTGCATTCCAGGTTCCATAGGATCCTCTGAAAGTTCCAGCCTATTCTTGTGCAAAAGCATGGTACTCGACAACTTCTTCCTGAAAGTAGGAAGTATCGTATTCTTGGTTATTATTCTCTGGTGCCATCTCATAGTATTGCCATACAGTGTAGATTATGTCTTCTTGACTGTCTTCGTCATTCTGATATGTAGCACAACCGTCGACCGATGTTAGAGGTTGAGTATCGATCGATGTTGAATTGTGGGTTTCGTGCAGGTTTTGGGTGTAGCTTCCGTCGACCGATACCAAGGGTTGGGTGTCGATCAATGTTGTGTCCACATGCTCTTCATGTTGATCATAATTTTAGAAGCATGTAGCAATCAAGCCTTGATCATCACCCAATTCTATCAGAGTAGCCTTGTTTTTGATTTTAACAGGTTCATAAAGGTTGTTTGGATCAATCAAGGAGAGATACAATCTGTTTGTCTTCATGTCGCAGATAGCTCTCACTGTGGCCATGAATTCTTTTCCAAGGAGTAAGGAAGAGTTCCAGTCAATCTTTATATCCATCACATGGAAGTCTATTGGTACTAAGGCATTGAAAATCTGCACTAGGACGTCTCTAACTATCCCTCCTGCATTCACTTTGGAGCAATCCACAAAGGTGAATGAATCACTGGAGGGCTACAATTTTCGTCTTACCTTCTCTACCTTAACTCTAGGCATGATGCTGACTGCTGATCCAGTATCACAGAGGGAATTTGGATACTCGTGACCTTTGACAAAACATGGAATCAGAAATTTTCCAGGGTCACTTTTCTTCTAGTGAGTGGTCATCTGCTTCAGCATATCTCTGAGGTCATTGAACATGCGCTCTATGTCCTTTTCTGCTTCCTTGCATTCCCCAAAAAAATATTGACAATCTATGAGTATAGTATGCTTCATCGAATAGAGTATCTAGAGGAATTTTAAAAACTCTTTTGGCAAAGCCATCCACCTCTTTGTCAGTTGCTTCTCTGCGAAGATTTTTAGCAATCTTCTTCTTCCTTCTGGGGTGCCTTTCTATTGTCGGATCAACTTTCATTGACTCATGTTTATCAGTGTTCTATTCTTGAGTCCCCATACTCGGAGGTCTGCAAATAAGCTGGCATTCTGGTTGTAGCTACTCATGTTGCCACCATAGGAGTTTCTGTTTTAGCCCTGGTTTCCTTGTCTATGGAAACAATTTCCACTAACAAACCTCTGCTTCTTCTTCCATGTCTCTCACTTCTTGCTTCTTGAGAAATTTCTGAACACTATCCAGCTTTGCTTTGACTTCATCTATCTGCTGCTTGGTCAAAGATGGAGCTGGTTTCTTCCTCTCATAGTTGGTGTTCTTGGTGTTATTGCTAGACGCCAAGTTCTCAATAAGCCATGTTGATTCTTGTGGACTCCTAGTTCTGAAGTTTCCTTTACTAGCTGTGTCTAAAGCCATGTGGTACTGCATATTAATACCTCTGAAGAAAGTGCTAAGCAGTTGCACTTCGTTGAAACCCTTGCGTGGGCCGTCTCTCTGGAAGGACTTGAATCTGAACCAAGAGCTTCTGAATGATTCTCCAAGTTCCTTGGTGAATTTAGCGATTATGCTTCTCAAGTCCATTGCTCGCGCATCATCAAAGAAATTGCGCATGAACGTATTCTTGATGTATGTCCAGGATGTCAGAGATCCTGGTGGTAGTTGCTTAAGGCAATGCAAAGCATCTCCAGCAAGTGTACTTGAAGAGCCTACAAAATACATAGTCGTCAGGGACTCCATTGGATTTAATAGCAGATACTAGATCTTCAAACCGCTCCAAATGATCCATCGGGTGCTCATGTCGCAATCCATGGTAGGGTGTTTGTGCAACAAGTTAGAAGTAGGACGGTTTGATCTCAAAGTCGTTCCTCTGGAAAGCAGGGGGACGAATAGCGGATTTGTTAGCATAGAACTGGTCTGGACGATTGTAGTGTGCCAATGTCCATTGAGCAGCTTGGGTGGCAGCTTCAGGTCAAGCTACTGCAGCGCGTTCTTCTACTTCTGATTAAAGTTACAGCCCCCTGATCATCAATTCTCTGACCTGTGTCATTACGCAGATGACCTTCAAGGTCATACATGTCTCCTCTCTCATCTTGAACCACAACTAAAGGCGCAAGTATATGAACTCGCGAGCTACCATCGAACGATGTTGTGTGGATACTGACGATCGATGTTGGTCGTGAAAGGGCTTCGATCGGCGGTTGGGTGCTACTGTCGATCGATACTTGTCGTATTTGTTTGCGGATAGAACGTTCGATCGCAAAGGGATCCGAGAAGAGTAAGTCCTTGTTCTTTTTGTTTCTGGTACTGATGGGCATGCGCCTGAAAGACAAGAAAAATAAATTAATAGTAACTTGCAGTAAAAAAAATCCTAGACTAAACCTAGAAATAAATCTAATGGCGATCCTTGCTCCCCGGAAACAGAGCCAAATTTGACGGCGAGCGGGATAAGGTTTATTTTAAAGAAGGCAATTTAAAAAATTAACCCTACGATTTACTCTTGCCAAGAGAGGTCTAATTGCAATACTATACTTAGGGATGGAATCCATAGTAGAGCGAGGGGAAACAATATATTTATGTAGTCCTAATGGCTAATCTAGGCAAGCTATAAATATGACTTGTAAGTTTATGCGAAAAGGAAATTGTCTAAATAAGTAAAGTTGATTCAAATATGAAAATGATAGATCTAGGATTCCAGGCAAGTGAACTATAGTGGATAGGATACATGGAATTATTAATCTGCAAGGACATTAATCAACTATTTAGACCCCCTCTTGTTCCAACTCTCGTATTCGAACAGGGGAGTAGACTGTCGATCGACGGCTAACGTCGAGTGTCAATCGACGGCTAACGTCGAGTGTCGATCGACGCTATCGGACCGGAAGTTCATCCGCCAGATTAATTAAACCAGCTCTCACATGTATATAACAACATAGCTCGATGGAATCAATTATGGCACAGAACCTACTCTCGTAGTTGTCCATGTTCTAAATTCATGTTTCTAATTAGCTACTCTAGAACGCAAGCATTAAACACAATTCCAAAGATTGATTTTTCTTCATCCTAGCAATCCAATTTTGAGGCTAATTTATCAATACCATTATAAACCATAAATCTAACAGAAGATTTACTCATACATAATCCTAGAAAAATTAATGAATAATATAATGCATAGAATAAATAGTGGGATTCCAATACAAATATTTGAAGGAGTTCAGATCTTCTCCAAAATACTACAAAGAAAACTAAAAGTTGTAAGTAATACTTTGTGTAATAAAATGGGTCTCTCTGCCTAAACAATGGCAGAACCTTATAAACTAGGTCAAAACTCGTTCAGGGTCATGACTTGGGCTTGAATCTGCCAATACTTAGGCGAGTAGTCCATCGATCAACGGCAAGGATGCTTTGTCGATCAATGGTCATGCTTGACTTTGACTCAGACTTAGCTGATCGTAACAGCTACTAGATATCTCCACTGAATGCACTAACAAGCTCCATTATCTCCATAGAGCTCAAAAACGTACCTTTACCTGAAAAGACTCTAAACCATATTTTAGACATACCTAGTAGACAAAGAATAAAGTCCAAAAGATGGTCTAAAACTGGTAATTAAAAAGGTATATCAGCGAACAGAGGAGTAGACCGTCGATCGATGGCTAAGGCAGGGTATTGATCAGCGCTATCAGACAGAAAGTTCGTCCGCTAGGGTAATTAGACCAATTCTAGCATGTATCTAACAACCTAGCTCCATGGAATCAATTCTGGCACATAACCTACTCTCGTAGTTGTCCATGTTCTAAGTTAAGGTTTCTAGTTACCTACTCTAGAACGCAAGTAGTTCCAGGGATTGATATTTCGTCATCCTAGCAATCCTATTTTGGGGCTAATTCAACAATACCATTATAAACCCCAAATCTAACAGGAGAATTACTTAGACATAATCATAGAAAACATGATAGACTGAATAATATAATTCATAAAAAAAAATAATGGGGTTCCATTACAAATATATGAAGGAGTTCATATATTCTACCCTAAACTACTTATAAAACTAAAAGCTGTAAATAATATTTTTGTGTATTCTATGTGTGTCTGTGTTCTGCCTAAAAAATGACATAACCTTTATAAACTAAGTCAAAACTCGTTCAGGGACATTCTCCCAATTATCTTGACTTGGGTTTGAAGTCGGCCAATACTTCTGCGAGTAGGCCGTCGATCGACAGCAAGGATGCTCTGTCGATCGATTGCAATGGTTGACTTGAACTCGTGTTTAGCTGATCGTGAACAGCTACTAGATATCTCCTTTGAATGCTCTAACAAGCTCCATTATCTCCATAATGCTCCAAAATGTATCTTGACCTGAAAAGACTCTAAAACACAATCTAGATACACATAGTTGACTCCAAATAGGGTCCAAATGATGGTCTAAAACTGGTAAATAGCAAGGTTTATCGCGTACTATACTCATAGATTGTGGATGTTTTTTCAGGGAATCCAAGGAAACAAAGATTTCGCATGTTCTATGACCTTAGAGAGAAACTGAAGCAAAGGACCACTCTCAAGAAGAAAAGTGACACTAGGAAATTTTTTATTCCATCTTTTGTCAAAGGTGACGAGTATCCCAATGCCCTCTTTCATACTGGATCAGCAGTCAGCATCAGGCCTAGAGTTATGGCAGAGAAGCTAAGCCTGAAAGTGGAGCCTTCTAGAATTCATACACCTTTGTGGATTGCTCCAAAGTGAATTCAGAATGGATAGCCAGAGACATCCCAGTGCAGATTTGCAACGCCTTAGTCCCAATATACTTCCATGTGATTGATATAAAGATTGACTGGAACTCTTCCTTACTCTTGGAAGAGCATTAATGGCCACAATGGGAACTATCTGCGTCATGAAGTCAAACATGTTGTATCTATCCTTGTTTGATCCATACACCTTTTATGAACCTTCTAAAGTCAAAAACAAAGCTACTCCACAGAACTGGGTGATGATCCATGCTTAGTTGCTACTTGCTTCTGCAAATAGGATCAAGATGAGGATCTTGCGGACACATCATCGGTCGTTACCCAACCCTTAGTATTGGTCGACAGCAGCTACATCCAGACCCTGCACAAAACCCACCCTTCAGAATCTATCGATACTCAACCTCTAACATCAGTCGACAGTCATGCCACAGATCAGAACGACGAAGACAATCAAGAAGACATAGTGTATATTGGACGGCAATACCGTGAGATGGCACCAGAGAACAACAGCCCAGAATACGACGCTTCCTACTTTGAGGAAAAAGCAGTCGAATACCATGCTTTTTACTAGCGGAGGCTGGAAATTTCAGAGGATCCTATGGAACCTGGAACGGAACATCGATCGACGGTTACTCAATACCATCGATCGACGAAAATCCGGTAGGATACAATGACCATTATGGTTATCTCAGACCAGATAATTTGGAATTATGAGGGACCAAGGACGATTTCGCACACATACTCGCTATGGCCAATGGATCATAGAATCTCTTCACACAACAACAATCCATTGGGGCAGTCAGTTTAGCATCAACCAAAGGCAACACTTGGCCATCGATCAGCAGTCATCATGCAGAATCTAGGCAGGGGATGGTAACAGAGAAATTATTACAAAGCAAGCTTGATGGAGTTTACCTTTCTCAAGACTTCATGACGGATAGTATCTACCAGAGTTTGGAGGATATTTCGGAGCCCACAGATGCTAAGCTTAACATGTTGATGGGATGCATTCAAGCACTCGAGGATTATTTGAATGGCGATTTCTTAGAGAAGGATGGACAACCAGAGAACCAGAGGGGAAGAAACAGTGAGAGGCTTCATTAGTAATTAGTTAGAGACGAGCATAGATATGTGGTTACTTGCTTTCCACATTGGTTTGATGAACCACCTTCCTAGTCCAGAAGTCCAAACGTCGAGCTTAAGACTATAACCAACCGCTGAGTGGAGGCAACCCACTGTTTAGGAAGTTTACTTTTTAATTATTTAGTTATTAATTACATTTTTCCTTAAATACTTTAGGTTTTCAAATGAGGAGTAGAAAAGATCGAAACCACCATCAGTCAACACCACCACCTCACCATTGGTCGACGGCTTGGATGGTTCGCCATCGGTCCACAATCATCACTCACCATCGGTCGACCCTCCTTACCGAGTTTTGTAAGCTCGACTTTCTCTCTACCTTTTACTTATGATTTTGTTTTTAATCGAACCCGACGGGATATCACTAGGGGATGTTCGCTGATGCTTTTATCTATTTTTAGCTTTTATTTATTAAATTATTCAAATAGTTTTTTGTAGAGTCAAGAAGGGGATTATGATGAGAACTTATTTATTGACTAACCAAAGTATAACACCATTCTTAAACATGTTAAATTCAGATATTACTAGAGATGCCATAGTGGATTATCCTGCCATTAGATCACACTTAATAAGAAAGTTTGAAGGAACCAAACTTGATCTCCAACCTAATACTAACTACTTTGCTTGCATTGGGGCTTGGTATACATCAGATCGGATTCCTTCTGCAAGTTATTAAAGTACTAGTCTGTGTATTTATGATTTCCCTTCTCTCTCTCTTTTCAGGATCTATAAGAAAAAAAATTGAGATGATTTTTTTGAGATGTAGAGGGGAAGGTACATTACCGATGACCCCACTATTCTAATTCAAATGACACATTGTTGGAACCGAGGGGTAGGTAAATTACCGATGACCCTACTATTCGCCTACAAGATTTTCTAAAAAAATCTGAAATGAGATGGAAAGATGGACTGTATCAAAATCATTTTCCACTGAGTTTGAGATCTAAAAAGATTCAGAGAGAGAAGAGGGAAGAAAGCGATCAGGAAAGACTTTATACCTATACATGCAAGTTTGTCGGATTTGAGTCCATGTATCATTTTATCGATACTCCCAAGGTAAAGCCTGCACTTTATTTTTATGCAAAAAAATGAGATCACTAGATGGGTGAGTCAAAGTAGTATTTCTTGAGTTTCTGGTAGAATGGATTTGGTTTCTACATTAGGATAGGGCATATAAAGTTTCTCTTTGATTAGCAATTTTGATGTGGTTGCAATATAGTAGGGGTGATAGTTATACTTATGTATATGTGAGTCCCCACTTTTCAAACCTCTTTCATAGGCTACCTTTGTTTTACTTGAGGATAAGCAAAAAGTTAAGTCTGGGGGAGTTGATATACCTTATTATTTACTAGTTTTAAACCATCATTTGGACATTATTTGGAGTCTACAATGTGTGTCTAGACTGTGTTTTAGAGTCTTTACAGATCAAGGTACATTTTTGAGCATTATGGAGAAAATGTAGCTTGTTAGAGCATTCATAGGAGATATCTAGTAGTTGTTCACGATCAGCTAAGTACGAATCGAATTCAAGCATGACCATCGATCGACGAAGAATCCTTGCTGTTGATCGACGGCCTACTCGCCGAAGTATTGGCCGACTTCAAGCCCTAGTCAAGACGAATTACAAGAATGACCCTGAACGAGTTTTGATTTTGTTTATAAAGGTTCTGCCATTGTTTAGGCAGAACACACACACACACAACACAAAAGTATTATTTACATCTTTTAGTTTTCTTAGTAGTTTAGGTGAGAATATCTGAACTCTTTCAGAGATTTGTATTGGAACCCCATTAGTTTTTCTACGCATTATATTATTCAGTTTATCATGTTTTCTATGATTATGTCAGAGTAACTATCCTGTTAGATTTAGGGTTCATAATGGTATTGATGAATTAGCCCCAAAATAGGATTGCTAGGATGAAGAAATATGAATTCTTTGGAATTGTGTTTAATGCTTGTGTTCTAGAGTAGCTAACTAGAAACATGAACTTAGGACATGGAAAACTACGAGAGTAGGTTTTGTGCCAGAATTGATCCCATTGAGCTAGGTTGTTAGATACATCCGAGAGCCGGTTTACCTAACCTAGTGAACGAACTTCCTGTCTGATTAAAATCGATCGACACCCGACCTTAGCCGTCAATCGACGGTCTACTTCTTTGTCCGCATACGAGAATTGGGAAAAGAGGGGGTCAGACTAGTTAGGTAATATACTAGCATGCTAATAATTCTCTACATCATATCCACTAATTCACTTGTCTAAAACACTGGATCCATCGTTTTAATATTTGAATCAACTTTACTTATTTAGACAAATTTATTTTCGGATAAACTTACAATAAACGTCCTATTTATAAATTGCCTAAGTTAGCCTTTAGTAATACATAAAACTATTGTATGCCTTCGCTCTATGTGGATTCGATCCCAAAGTACAACAACTAGACCTCTCTTGGAAACAGTAGTTCGTAAGGTTAATTTGATAGATTGCATGCTTTAAAATAAACCTTAACCAGCACGCTGTCAAGTACACAATTTTAAAGTATTTTGTTACTGCCAAAGGATATATTTGAACTAGAGATTCTTTGCCATACATAACAAGTTTACTGTCTAGGATCTTGGTTATAGTATAGGCTGTGTAGAAGGATTCAACCACCAGTTGTTTGTCTCTTTAAGTGTGGGGTTAGGGGATTTTTTTGTAGGATCCTTGTGGGTACTACGGAACTATAGATAAACTATTTAGACAGGTAAGAATCGAGACCAAAGAGATGTTTTATTGATTGAATGAGCAGGAACTACAACATTTGGTGTATACATCCTAGTTCTAGCCATGTAGCTCTAATCTCTTAGTCTCTTAATGTCGCTCCCTTGTTGTAGGGTTTGGGCTCCCCTTATATAGTCGAGTAGATGTCGGTTTGGTAGGTTAAGTAGAAAACTTCCATTTTACCCAGAGGCAGGGATAGAAGCATGGGTGAGAGCCGAAGCTTTTCCCAGCAGGAACCTAGAGGCCGGTGTCCTGCCCGAGGCCTGGAGGATTCTTATACTGGTGTATTTTCCACAACAGTTTGCCGCTTATTTCTCAAATTCATTATCGAAGTTGGGACATAACCTGTCCACTTGAGTCAACCAAAGTTGCTCCATTTCAGCAGGACGCCCTTGAGCAGGACATCGCTCCAGTAATTCACCTTTTCCATGTTCTTCTTAGGCTTGAACCGTGTTCGAACATGGGGGAGAGTCAATTTCCTAAATGTAGACGGGGGTCTAGATAGATATTCCCAGGCTCTAGACCTATTTGAAGGTTATCTTGCAGGGTTCAGGACCCGGATCTTGGATTTCAGTGGACGACATGATTGTCTTGCAGGCTTGTAACCTGCTGTAGTTTTCTCCTAGTGATGCGGAACCTGACGGAGATGAATTTTCTGATGCTTCAATGAGTGTTAATATTTACCAGTCAGGTTCAGGATTCCTAGACCTAGAGCAGGACCCTGGAGGAATGGAGAACTTCAATGGGTTTTCCTCATGTTTCCTCTTGGGAAAGGAGTTTTTGCTTTTACGCCGAGATCTTTGTAAGATGGTATGTAGGCAGGATTGGGTGATTTCCAAATTTTGCTCGAGAATAGCATTTTTTTTCTTTAGGGGGCTGCGATTTTCCCTTTTTCAGAAACAGTGCTGCTGTCTCCGAGGTTTCTGAAAATGTTATCTTTCCTTTTTAGCTCAGCGAAGGAGGCCGAATATCGCGTTTGAATAGACCGCTCAGGATGACGACGGATCCAACTTTCTTTGGAATCTTGCTTCCACAGCTTAGCATAATGAATAGCGGATCTAACCTTTCTGCTTTTCCGGCTTTGTTTGTGGGTGGTCGCATGAGACCTTGTCGCCTCTTTGGAGACCCTTTTTTGTTCCCGTTCTATCTTGGGGAGAGGTTACAGAGGCCGATAATGAGGCGGTACCGACGGTCCCTTTAAGGCGCGGCGCTTTTGATTGTTTGAAGATGTTGATGGTCCTCGCTCAAAAATTCGAGATGAGGAGCTGGTAGAAATTAAGAGGAAATATTTGTCGGTGGAATTGAGGTGTCCTGCTGAATTTGAATGCACTCCAGAAGGATGAACGAATGAAGTAGCCGTTTTGAAGGCGTACCTTGAGGAAACCTTTAGGGGTGGCATCCCTTCTTTGATAGTAGAAGCTTCATCTTATTTCAGTTTCTCTCCTTTCCAGATTACTCCGCTGACATGGCGAACGCTGATCGCAAGATATACTTTTTAACTTTCATGAAATTAAATTTCAGTTTCCCGTTTATATTTTAATTTCTTGTTTAAAGTTAAGTCTTCCAAGAAGTCTTCTAAGAAGTCTTCCGAGATGTCTTCTGAAGACTTCCTGGAAGTCTTCTCCCTTAGTTTTAGTATATTTTACTAGATTTTTGTGTTATTGTGTTATTCTATTGAAGTTTTATCAATAACTTCAATTATTTCGAGTACTTCTGGCAAGATAATATTGTAGACATAAACATTTTTACCAAATTATTTTCATCAACATCCTTCAAATTTTTTAATAAAAAAACTAAAAGAGTACACATACAAATCACAAAACATACCATAAACCAAAACTATTACGCAAGGAGATATCATTCCTCCACAAAGATAAGCTTGGACTCTATTTGACATGAGAGAAAACTCCCTCAGAAGAGTTCCTGGTGCTTTAAATGTCAGAAGACTTCCGAGAAGTCTTCCAAAGTCTGACTCAGATCTGAAATAACCTGCATATCCAAAAACTTTCACATGGACTCAAAACAGAGAAAAGAAGTGGAAGATGAGATAGATCTACCTTTATAAACACACACAAAAATACATAGAATTTTTTTATAGATATACATTTAAATAAGTGTAAGATGATAACCATGTAATAAAAAGTAGTGAGAAATGCATGAAACAGAAAAAATAGGAAATTGATATAAACTTTTGGTGTTTTCAAGTTTAAAGAGATTAGAGAGAGGTTGGAGTTTTATTTTGGGAAAATGGTAAGAGATTTAAGAAATAAGAGGCTATGAAATGAAGAAAATCAGACATGGAGAATTACCAAAATTGTTAGATATGTTATGAAAGAGGAGACGCGGGAGAAGACTCTGTCAGAAGTCTCTAGAGCATTATATGTTAGAATACTTCCGAGAAGACTTCCCAGAAGTCATCCACTGTCTAACTCAAATCTGAAAAACCCTGCATATGCAAAAACTTTAAAATGGCTTCAAAAACGAGAAAATCTGTGGAAGATGTACCTTTATATAACATACAAAAATACATATCCAAATTTTATATATTTACCGAGTGGAAGATGAATATCATGTAATAAAAACCTACAAATACAAGATAAATTAGTGAGAAAGATGATATACTATGGATTTACCAGTTGTCACCCATAGTATATGTGCGTTTAAAGTCTATTATATATGTTTGGTGTCTATCTTATAGTGTTTTCTTGTTCGGGTATGTTTTGGGGCAATGTGGAGATTATGGAGCATTATGGAGCCTAATGATGGGAAAACTCGTAGTTGTTGAAGAAATCATAAGTGTTGGGGTCAAACTAGGTACTCTTGAAATCAATATCTAAAAATTGTGTTTCCATAGGAATGCGGTTTTGATACCAACTCAGCGAAAGTTTCCGAGCCAAAGACTCGAAAGAAAGGAAAACTAAAACAATCAAACAGTCCAACTCGTCGAACGGGCGAGTTGGACAACACGTACCGACCGACTCGCCCTTTCGGCGAGTTGGCAAGGACAAACTCCCAAACGGGGAGTTGGGCAGCACGGTGAACCAACTTCCCCAAACGGCAAAATAGGTAGCACGAAGCAATCAGCGAGAATTGGATCAATCCCATCCAAGTTTTCAACTTGTTCCTTGTAATCCTCTCTTTCGAAACTTGATGCGAACTTAACTTTGTTCCGTCTCGATCGGGGTTGGACATTGGAACTTTAACCAAAAGAACTCGTGGTTCTAAAAGAAAGGATCGGGTCGATCGTATGAGATGGTAAACGGTCAACTAAACCTTGGAGTCACACGCCCCATATGAATATCCTAAACCTCGGAGGACGACGTTCTTAGAATGCTCTTTTCGATAAAATCAATAAAAACGGTTAAGTTCCAAAAACGGCCCGCGAAGGTCTAAAAGTTACGTTTGGAAGATAAAATGTAAAGATCAAGAGGATAAATGTTAAGTTTCCAAATATAAAGATGAAGATCGAGGAAAAAAGGAATATTTTCGCGAAGAGATAAATTCAAAAAAGGGCAGAAGGGGAAATGGCAAACCGCCTCAAGAGGAGTATATAAGGACTTTGAGGGTGATGATGCAAGAGATACATGAAAATCTCCACTCAGAGCAAACATAGAATGGCACTTAGAGCATTTAGGTAACTTTCCGTTTTTGTTATTCGAGCTGCGACTCAACTAGGGTTTTGCAATCTTAGGTTGTTATAACTAGGGGTCTCACCGAAAGCTCTCATAGCCAAGGCTCCTATCCTGTTGTAAACACTCATGCGCAAATTCAAAATAAGACATCTATTTGCTCTCTTTTCGATTCTTACTTTATTTTTCGATCTTTACTTCGTATTCTGACTGATTGGCGTGTGGTTTAGCAGATACCCAGGACCTCTTAGAAACTAGGGTTTACCCTGTGTTTCTAATTCAATAGATATCAACAGTGCGAATTTCGGTTCCCACAGTTTGGCGCTAGAAGGAGGGGGCCTCGGATTACTTGACTCGGAAAACCACCAAACGTTTGAGACATAGTATGCCTAACGAAACAAACAACTATGACATCTCTTTCAAAGAAAGAGGAACGACCAACCCGGTCAAACGTCTCAGCGATCTCCTTGCCATTGAGCTGACTGTGGAGAATATCGATGTCGCAAGGATATTAGTCGACACCGGAAGCTCGGCTAACATCGTCTTCAAAGACACACTTGAAGGAATGGAAGTCGACTTATCTGAAATCGCAGAAGATTCAAACCCAATAGTAGGGATTTCGGGGGAATCTAACATAACTCTCGGCATGATCGACCTCTCGGTAAAAGCCGGTAGCGTGTCGAAAGTTGTGGAATTCCTGGTCATCGATCGACCGATATCCTACAACGCAATCGTAGGTACCCCATGGTTGAAATCAATTGTAAGCAATCCCATCTATGTACCATATGTGCCTCAAGTTCCTGACCCCTCGCGGAATCGAGACCATCTGGGAGATCGTAGGATCTCGCAAGTTTGCTTCGCTGCAGAGTTGAAACGGAAGAATCCGTTAGCTGAATATCCACCTAAAAAGAAAAAAAATCATCTGCCATTGACAACGCGCCAGAACAGGACGATAATGAAATCTTCTGGCAGTCGCGAGCAGCCGAAGGTTTAGATGGGAAACGAGAACCAACCTGCAAGCCCGTTGTCTTACCAACAGTTGATCGATACCCACCCTTTGAGAAAAAGAGAATGTGGACACTTGCTATCAAACAAGTGATGATCTACCCCATCTTAGTCAAAAAATGCTAAACGTCAAGCTAAAGACTATAACCAATCGCTAAGTGGGAGGGAACCCACTATTAGGTATATTTTAAATTTATTTATTTTCATGATTGTATTAATTTTCGTATTTTTCTTTATTTTCAGTAAAAAAAGAAACATCAAGAACCACCATCGATCGACGACGGAGCACCACCATCGGTCAATACTGATCACCATCAGTCGATATCATAACATTACCATCGATCGACACTCGTAACAAAGTATGGTAGTTACGACTGACCTCATTACTTTTACTTATGTATTAGTTTTTCCCAACTAACCGAGACGGGAGAACACTGGGAACATTGTTATTTAAGTCTGGGGGAGGTCTACTTATATTGCTTTTAATTTTGGAGTTTTACTCTTATGTGTTTTATTGATTTTTATTGAGTCAAGACGGGGACTATAATCAGATTTAAGTCTTTACTTATTATCAAACCATTCTATAGCACAATTCTATATTTGTTGATTTCAGAGAGTACAAGAGATACCAAAGTGGATCATCATGCCACTGTATCACACTTGCTTAGAAAGTTTGGAGGAACCGAAGAACCTCCTTTTTAATTTGAATTATTTCCTTTCTTTACATTGGATCGGATTCCTCTTGCAAGTCTGGAAGGTAAAAGTCTGTGTGCTTCTGATTCTCTTCTCTCTCTCTTCAGCATCTATAAAAATAAAAGATTGAGATGATTTCTTGCAAGATGCAGAGGGGTAGGTAAATTAAATGTGACCCCATTATTCTAATTTAGAAAGGAATGATCACACACTGCAGAAGCGAGGGATAGGTAAATTACCTTTGACCCCATTATTTGCCTAAACTTTGTCAATAATAAAAATGAAAGAGAGAAAAGAAAAAGAAAGAAGAACAAGATGGACTGTATCATCATCATTGATTCATTGGACTTATAAAAATAAAAAAAATGTAAAGAATTTTAGAGAAGAGAGAAGAAATGGATTATAGGTCCTAGTTGGAGTTTATTATATGTATTTAGGATGTGTTTTAGAGTCTTTTCAAGTCAAGGTACATGTTGGAGCATTGGAGAGATTATGAGGCTTTCTGAAGCTCAGAGGTAGAGGAACCATGTAGATGGTCAAATTCAGCAAATTATGAGTCAAGACAGAGTATTGCGGCGATCGACGATGCAATCTTACCGTCAATCGACGGTCTACGCGCAGAAGCCCAATTCACAAAGTACCCGACTTGAAACCCAAGTCAAAGAAATTACAAGATTGCCCCTGGACGTGTTTTACCTAGTTTATTTTGTCTTTTCTAGTGTTTTAGGAAAAGAGAGACTTTTTGCAAGCTTTGATACTTTTCATAACAAACATTGTAGTTTAGGGTTTTTAGGGAGAAGGTCAAGACTTTTTCGAGCTTTGTATTGGAACCCCACTTTTTATCCCTATTTTTTATCTTAGGCATTATTTCATGTTTATGACCATGTTCTGCTTTGCTATGACTGAATAGTCGCCTTGTTAGATTTAGGGTTTATTTATAGTTTTGATGGATTAACTAAACAATAGAATTTCTGGGGTGATTATTATATGTATCAATAGAATTGTACTTTTTGGTTGTGTTCTAGAGTAACTAACTGGAACCCTGGTCTTAGGATAATTGATACTGCGAGACTAGGATTGTTTCCTGAACAAGACTTGTTGAGCCTAAATTACTAGGGACGATCGGGAGAATTGTCTAGTGATTTTAACTGAACCAACCGAATCTGGTCATTTAATTCTTGACTAAGAGCGCAATCGATCGATGCCGTTTGCATACCATCGATCGACAGTCATTCCGAATTTCGACACAAAAGTTATAGAGTCTAACCTTAGCCATAAGATAGATATAACTTAATATCTTTACTAATTGAATTAGTTCTCTATGATTGAAGACACCTTAGTTTCTATCCATTATAATTTATTACCTGAAACCCCTAGATCTAGCTATTTTCCTTACTTGTTTACAAAACAACTATTTACTTATTTTAAAGTCTTATTAATTGTCTAGCTTAACTAAGTTGATTATCAAATCTATAGTGTGCCCCTCGCTCTCTGTAGATTTGATCCCTAAGTACTACAGCTAAACTTCTTATTTGAGAGAGTAATATGTAGCTCTAGGGTAATTTGAGCACATATCAATCCCTAAATACTACAACTAAACCTCTTATTTGAGACAGGAAGTTGCTCTTAAGATAATTTGAGTGAGACCAAATTGTGCGCCGTTGTCAGGAAGCACTGAGTTCGCCATTAGACTTGATTACCAGGTTTCGTCTAGGTCGTACTTTCTTGTTTAGTTAGTTACAAAAAAATCTTTGTCTTTCAGGGGCATGCCCATCAGTACCAGAAACAACAAGGAAAAGGAGCCATTATTCTTAGACCCTGCACTATTTGAACGCATGATCTGCAAAGACAGGCACACAACATCAATCAACACCAACACTCCTTTGTTGATCGATACTACTTGTGAGCGAGCAACAATCAACGCCATTGTTGTTGTAAAAAACGATCATCTCGAAATCAACGGCTAAAATCGAATCTTTATACGAAAGTCTCTCGACACGTTCTCAAAAACATAAACTCGGAATCGAACAAAATGGCCTACTCGCCGAGAGACGAGTAAACCAATCCCGAGTAGTCTAAACGGCGAGTAGACCGGCTCGAAACGTCTACTCACCGTTTGGGGAGTAGACCAATTTTGAACGGTCTACTCGCCGTTTGGCAAGTATACCAATTGGTCTACTCCTCAAACGGCGAGTACACCAATCTTGAACAGCCTACTCATTGTTTGGCGAGTAAACCAAATGGTCTACTCTCCAAACGGCGAGTAGACCAATATTGAACGGTCTACTCCCCAAACGGCGAGTAGACCAATCTTGAACGATCTTCTCGCCGTTTGGCGAGTAGACCAATTAGTCTACTCCCTAAACGGCGAGTAGACCAATTGGTCTACTCCTTAAACGGCGAGTAGACCGGTTCCGAATGGTTTACTTGCCGGATGACAAGTAGACCGAGTTTACGTGGGTCAGCGGATAAAACCAACCCAAAAATCTCACACAACCCATCTTCGGCCCATCTTTGTGACACTCCGTTCTAAGAACGAGTCAATCTTAGTCCTCATTTAGGCCCGATCAAAGTCATCATCTCAAATTTACAATTCAAATAACCGAGGGGACTTGTACTTCAGGATAAAACAAGAAGCAGTCGTATAAACAAGCAACAATTAACCGAACACACCAAGGTTGCCTCAATCATATGAGAGGTTTGAGATTCCTCATGGTCCGACGTCGTTTTGGGAAAGGCAACTTCAATAAATCATAAAACTCTTAAGTCGCACAACGGACCAAGGAGATCCATGGTGCGGCTAAAGGCCCACTTTCGGTTTTATACAAAAAAAATCCCAAACACCTATGAAGGTTTATCTCTACCTTGCAAGAGAAGATAAATATCAAGTCTCTTAAGGATAAATGTAAAAGTTTCCATAGATAAACACAAAGATCGGGAAGATATGGAAGATTTCCGTGAAGCGATAGATTCGAACAAGGGTAGAATCGGAAAGGCAAAACCGCCTCAAGAGAAGTATATAAGGAGTCTAAGGCTGAAGATGCAGGGGGGTCCAAAAATTAGACCTAGGCCAGCTCTGCTAACTTAGAAACTTAGGAACTTAGGATTTAGGCGGCTGCAGACAGATGTCTCTAGGGGGTCACCTTCGAGCCTGGCTCTGCTTGTCTCTTTGTTAGCTAATTCTTGTTCTTCTTTCAATTCCTTTGAAAACTTTGAACTTTGTTCTTATCAAATTAATAAAACGCCTCTGTGCAACTTCTCATTGATATTCTTGTTATCTTTGTCTCTTTCGTTTTCTCGTGTGTTGGCAGACAATCCAGGATCTCTGTGAAATTAGGATTTTCTAACTTTCCTATTTTACAGAAAATCGATAGTGCTAATTTCGGTTCCCAAAGTTTGGCACAAGAAGGAGGAGGACTTTCGGATTCTCTAGCTCAATCACGAAACGACTGAGACAAGACATGACCGGTTGAGCGGGTAGCAATGTCATCTCCTTCAAGGAAAGAGCATCGACCGATTTGGTAAAACCTCTCAATGATCTCCTTGTTATCGAGTTGACTATCAAAAATATCGATGTCGCAAGGATGTTAGTCGATACCGGAAGATCGGCCGACATCATCTTCAAAAACACCTTCAAAAGGATGGAAATCAGTCCGTCCGAAATCGTAGAGGATCCTAATCCAGTAGTAGAACGTCGGCGGAAGATCACTCGCAATCAAGATTAAACGCCATGGTCACTACTGGCCAACGATGATCGAAGATTGCGGCAAATTTGCGTGGAAGTGCGAAAAATGCCAAAGGAATGCACCCACCATCCATCAACCTGTGGAAGTCTTGTCCTCAATCTCATCACCATACCCGTTCATGAGATGGTCCATGGAAATAGTAGGACAATGCACATGTCAAAACAAAAGTGTTTCCAGTTGGTACTAACCGAATTCTTCTCCAAGTGGGTCGAGGCAGACTCGTACGCAAGCATCAAAGACGCTCAAGTCAAAAGTTTCGTGTGGAAGAACATTGTCTGCAGACACGGAGTCCCCTACGAAATCGTAACAGACAACATATCTCAGTTAATTTCAACTAGGTTCGAGGCCTTTTGTGAAAAGTGGAAGATCCGACTCCCCAAGTCAACTCCAAGATTCCGCAGTGTAATGGCCATGCCGAAACCACTAACAAAACCATCCTCGACAGCCTAAAGAAACTCCTGGACACTAAGAAAGGAAGATGGGCCGAAGAACTCGAGGGAGTCCTGTGGTCACATCGCACAACCCCGAGACGCTCACCGGGAGAAACTCTGCTCGCCCTCGTCTACGGGGCGGAATGCATGATCCCAGCAGAAGTCGAGTTCCCTGGGATACGCCAAAAGCTACTCCCATAACACGAAAATGAAAACAGCCTCATGCTGCTCGACGAGTTCGATCTGATAGACGAACGTCAGGACAAGGCCCTGATACGAATTCAAAACTACCAGCAAGCAGCAGCAAGGTACTACAACGCCAATGTACGCCACCGCAGATTCAAAGAAGGCGAATTGGTCCTACGGAAAGTTTTCCAAAACACCGCAGAACCAATCGCAGGAAAACTCGGAGCAAACTGGGAAGGACCATACAAAGTCATCAAAGTCGTTCGACCAGGCTCATACGAAATCGAAAACATGGATGGCGTTAAAATTCCAAGGACATGGAACGCAATGCACCTAAAAAAATACTATCATTGAGCGCTCGCTCAAATTCACTGAACTACGAGATGGCTTGATCCCTGATAAGGGTACGTAGGCAATTCGCTGCAAGGCGGGCTCAGCTGTCCCCCCTCACCAAAAAGGGGGAGAGGGTATGTATACTCGAATACTCCCGACAAATTCAACACATCTACTTACCTCGGAAAAACGAGAATTTTCCCGCCAAATTCCAACGCACGGAGCTTTGTGAGAGAACACGAACCTTCAGCAAGGCGAGACGTCGATGAGGCCCGAGGATCCCCTTTTTCTCATAAAAATCTCCCAAATATGACTTCCTCAAAAAACAGTCCGCTCGCGACTATAAAATTCAAAGTCCCATATCAAACTCAAAGCCTTTCGCGAAAGCCCCGACTCCGCAAATAAGTTTGTTGCTTATCACAACGAGCTCTTTACATCCTAAACAGACTAAGTTATCTCGCCGAGATAGCTTTCCATCACCCGACACAGGGTAATAGCGCTATAAAACAAATCCAAAATTTTGGTCAGTACTTTCGGAAGACTTAAAAATTTTCCTCGAAGAGATGCTTGAATCCTACCATACAAGTCACGTAAGCCGAGAACATATCGTGGACTTTAAAGCGAGACGGAGTCAGGTTAAAATCGCAACAGGTAAGACGAAATCCGATTAGTCATCGCACAACCTTAACCGAGAGTAAGTATTGGTCTTGCCCTAAACCCAGCACACTGGTCTCAAACGTCTCAAGGTATGAAGTATCAAAAGATATGAGATCCTAATAGCATGTCTCTTTTTTTCGTATCCATACGCCCGCAAAACAATTTTCGTAAAATTTTCGATTTAGCCATTTTCGGCCCTCGCAATTTTTGGAAAATTTTCGCTTCTTTCGAAACGGGCGACGAACCGAACGATCGTCAAGTAAGAGTTAGATTGCGAGATGAAAACTCCTATTCTTCCCTCTACATTCAACCACAAGACACCCTCGTTAAAATAAAAACCTTCTTTATAAAAGCCAGGTTCGTACAAAAGCCGCAAAAGCGGCAGGGACTCAAAGCCACCAACGGCCAGTCTCAAATAAAACATAGGCCACACTCAGCCGAAATAAACATAAGCAACAAAATATTTTTAACCTCGATCAAACATAAGAACCTCAACCTTCCTCCGTGGCCGGAGCCTCTCCCTCGCCATTGCCTTTCGCCTCCTCAAGGCTCAGAACCGCGTCGTCTCTGCCCTCTTAAGCTATGTGCCCCAGATCTTCGTCGAATACCGAGCTAGGAAAAGGAAGGCACTCCGCCTTCAATCCCTCTAGGATCAGGCTAAAGTCCCCTTCGACGCTCGCCAGTTCCTCCCTGCGAACCGAAAGTCTGGCGTCTTCGACTCGCGGAGACGGAGGCGTCTCGCCCCGAAAAACGAGGGTCTCGCTCAGGCCTCCCTCAATCGCAGCCAAAGTCAGATCCCGGGAATGGAAAACCGCCAAAGATTCGAGGGATCTGGCGACCTTCGCCATGAAAGCTTGGAACTCAGCGCGAACCTCCTCTCGAGCCTCCGCAATCGCACTGGCTGCCGATTCCTCCATACCCTTGAGGTTGCGCTTGAGTTTGTGCACTTCTGACCTAGCCGTCTTCCCATCCTTTGCCTTAAGCAGACAACTCGCGGTCTTTCTGATATCCCGCTCAAGCTCCCCAATCCGCGACTCGAGCTGAGCCATCTCTCGAGAGTGGGCATCCTCGATGACTCTCAGTTTCCCCTCGAACTACGCCAATCTCCCCTACGACTCTGCTAACTCGTTGGCGAGACGCTCGACTTTCAACCCACATTCGCTAATCATCCCATCGATCAGCAAGACGAACTACAAAAAGGTGAGAAGAAAGCAGCCAAAAGAAAGATCAACACCGAAAAAGAAGAAGAGAGCTTTTGAATAAACGAATCTTAGGACGATGACGCGACGCTAGCCCTGAAACCTTCATCAAAGAGGGAGCAGCCTCAGACTCCTTAGAACACTTCCTCCTCTTAGCCGCCTCAGGGTTGGCACAAGTCCCTTCCTCCCCTTAGGCGCGGCGATCGGAGGAGTTCTCTAAACGGGTACACCTAAAACAACTTCCTTCTTAGCCGGGGGAGGAGCCATCGACTCTTGAACCAGCTCGACATTGATGACGGGAACATGAGTCGTCGATGATACCGATGGCTGAAGCTCTACCTCTGGCATCAGGGCCCTGCAGCGATCGCGTCTCCAGGAGGATTGGCGTCGTGAACAGCGACCGGAACCTCGGAACTTGAGGGCACCACCTGACTAGGGTTCACCTGTCTCTCAGCCTCAGCTCGGCTTAGCTCGTTCTGGAAAGACAGGAACTCAGCCAAGTGGGCCGAAACAGCCCTGACGACTGGGAGATTCGGCGTAAATCCACCAGCAGAATTGCTCATCTCGACATCATCATTCTTTTGAAGATTGTTTGAAAAAGACATCTCTTTGGAAGAGAACGAGTCAATCTTAGTCCTCTTTTGGCCCGATCAAAGTCATCATCTTAACTTTATGATTGAAAGAACCGAGGGGACTTGTCCTTCACGATAAAACAAGAACAAGTTGTATAAACAAGCAATGATTAACCGAACACACCAAGGTTGCCTCAATCATACGAGAGGTTCGAGCTTCCTCAAGGTCTGACGTCGTTTTGGAAAAGGCAACTTCAATAAATCGTATAACGCTTAACTCGCAAAATGGACCAAGGAGATCCAGGGCGCGGCTGAAGGCCCACTTTCGGTTTTATACAAAATAAAGCCCAAACACCTATGACGGTTTATCTCCACCTTGCAAGAGAAGATAAATATCAAGTCTCTAAGTATAAATGTAAAAGTTTCCATAGATAAACACAAAGGTCGGAAAGATATGGAAGATTTCTGCGAAGCGATAGATTCGGAAAGGCAAAACCGCCTCACGTTGAGTACATAAGGAGTCTAAGGCTGAAGATGCAGGGGGATCCGAAAATTAGACCTAGGGCAGCTCTACTAACTTAGAAACTTAGAAACTTAAGATTTAGGCGGCTGCAGACAGATCTCTCTACGGGGTCACCGTCAACCCTGGTTCTGATTCTCTCTTTTAGCTAAGTCTTGTTCTTCTTTCAATTCCTTTGCAAACTTCGTAACTTCTTTCAATTCCTTTGCAAACTTGGTAACTTTGTTCTTATCAAATTAATAAAACGCCTATGTGCAACTTCTCATTGATATTCTTGTTATCTTTGTCTCTTTCGTTTTCTCGTGTGTTGGCAGAAAATCCGGGATCTCTGGGAATTTAGGGTTTCCTAACTTTCTTTATTTTACGAAAAATCGACAGTGCGATTTTATTAACAAGGTCGAAACTTGTTAATCGACACTAACCATCACGTCATCGTTGATCGACACTAACCTGCGAGCAGACAACATGGTCGAAACTCTTATACTAACAAGGGATGAAAACAGAGACCTTCAAGACCAGTAGGGTCATTTGCGTAATTCAGAAGGTCAAAGACTGATTTATCAGGGGATTGTAATCACTGAACGACAAGAAGCTGCTGAAGATTTAGCTGCTCATAATGCTGAGGCTGCTCGACCCTGAGAGTTGGCTGACTATAACTGTCCAGGTCAATACTACACCAATAGACCTGCTATACATCCTCCTAACTACTAGAGGCACGATTTCGAGTTGAAGCCTACATAATTTACAGTTGCAGGTCACACATATTCTCATGGTAACCAACATGAGCATCCGATGGTCCATCCTGAGCGGTTTGAGGATCTAGTTACTGCAATCAGATCCAATGGAATCCCTGAGACTACCTTCTTTGTAAGATCTTCAAGTACCCACTTTCTGGAGATGCTTCATATTGTCTTAAGCATTAACCACCACGATCTCTTACATCCTAGAATGACATCAAAAACACCTTCCTGCGCAAATTCTTTGATGATGCACGATCTGAATACTACATTTACGCAGGAGCCTGCATAATCTTTCAAAAGCTTCTGGATAAGATTCAAGTCATATCAGAGACTGTCTATACCATGGATTCAGCAAGGTACAGCTGCTTACTACCTTCTTCCGTGGCAATGCTTTGGCTTACCAGATGGTCACGGCTGATGAATTGTATTTCAACACCAGGAACCCAAAACAGGATGTGCGATTTATGGAGAACTTGGCATTTAGAAATAGCACCAAAAACACTGATTTAAAGAGGAAGAAATCGGCGGCTAGCTGGAAAGGAGCAGATGAATAAAGTTAAATCCAAGCTGGACAGTGTTCCTAAGCTTCTTAAGAGGCAGGTGAGATTTTCAGAATTTAGAGGCTTGTGATAATGGAGATGAAGAGGATGTGAACTAGATTTGTGGCACTGGTTTTCAGAAGTATGGGAATAAGGATGGAAACAGAAATTCCAGTGGAAAAGGTCAGAAAAGTAATTTCAACCAGAGTTCGCAGTACCAGAAACCTTATAGCAACAACAACAGCAACAACATGAGCTATGGTGCGTTTTCTTACCATAATCTTGCACCAAATACTCAAGAAAACAAGATAGAGAGCATTATTGATCAGGTTCTCGAGGTTCAGCAAAAGCTTATTGTGGATTTCAATGGGAAGATAGATGCAATGTACAGGAATGTTGAGATCATGACGCCCAACTCGCCAAGCGGGCGAGTTGGGTAGATCACAATGCCCAACTCGCCAAACGAACGAGTTGGATCAAACAAGATAAACCAAGTCGCCCGTTCGGCTAGTTGGATCAATCAATCAATTTTCACCTCATCCTCATAACTCCCTGTTTCAAAACTTGATCGAACTTATCTTTGTTTCATCTCAATCGAGACTGACGTTGGAACTTTACCGAAAGAACTCGTTTTCTCGTGAAAGGATCGGTTTGATCGTGTAAGACGATAATGGCTTAATAAATACATGGAGTTGCATGCCCCATACAAAAGATCCTAACTCTCGGACAATATCATCGTAGGAATGCTTTTTGAATAAAATTTTAAAAACACTTAAGTGAAAGAACGGCCCGAGAAGGTCTAAAACTCGGCTAAAAGCCCACTTTCGATTTTATCCAAAATCAAGCCCAATCAATATGACGGTGATGCGCCCTTGGATAACACACCGGCAAAACATACATGCATGGCTTGATCAAGGGAAGCAGTAAAGATATATGTTCATTGTTTGACACATATCTTCCAAAACACGAGGCTTCTAGGCATGAAATCCCTTGGAGAATGTTCCCATATCAATTATGGAGATCCTTGAAGAAGAATCAGAACAAACAGAGTTCAGATGTGGGAGTTATGCCATTTACAAACCAGGTGATCTTCAGTTCTTACGAATTCAAATATGTGTGCATTCAGGTGACCTGTACCGACACTGCCTTAGAGCTGGATTAGCTAATTGAAACTGTCTTGGATGAGCTGAATACTCAAGTTAGATTGACTGACACTATCCTAGACGAGCTGAGCTTGATTGACACTCATTTGGACGAGCTGAGCGAGTTCGTTCGATCTTCCGAGCTGGTTCGACCACCCGAGAAACTAAAATTGGCTAACCTTATTTCTGATGGACCAACGACCAATTCAACCATGCCAAAGGAGATTATTCCTGATTTAAATTTCCAAGAAAGCATTGGGCTTGGTGGTTTTCGAAAATATTCAAAAACAGACTTGTTTGGCTAAATGGAGAAACCAATAATATATTGGTTAAGGGAAAAGATGGATTTCGACCAGGCTTCAAAGTGACATGTCTTGGCCTATATCAGGAGCATATTCTTAACTTTTCAAAGCCCTGGTCGTGGCTATATTAAGAGGCAGTCATGTTTTAGTCAAAGACTTTATTTAGTCAAGTCTTTGTTTCTATTTTTTATGCCTTGTTTTTAGCACATTCTTCTTTGTCTTTCTACAACTCACAATCCTATAAATAGGGCCTAAGAGCCACGAAATAAATCATTGAGTTTTCCCCTTTTATTTGAGTTTATCTCTTTGTTCTTTGTTTAGAACACTTCTTGTTTCTTGTTGAGTTTCCTCCAAGTAAACATTCTCTATTTCGTTGGACTTGTGCGTCATATCAAGCAACATTTAGAAACCATTCTTTTGTCGTAATTGTGCGTCATATCAAGCAAAAACTGAAGTTCGGTAGTATCAAGAGACTCTCCGCCCCTCTTGTGTCAACATTCGTTCCACCAGTTCTCCCTTTGGCGAGTTCATATCCCCTTAGTCGGATTGATTGATCTTGTCCGAATCTAGGACTTATCAGACGGTTTATCTTTTATTTTTCAGGAAGGGATAAATGTCAAGTTTGGAAGATAAATGTCAAGATCGAAAGACAAATGTTAATTTCCAAAGATGATCATGAAGATCGAGGGAAAAAATAAATATTTCCGCTAAGAAATAATCTCGACCAAGGGTAGAAGGGGAAAAAGCAAACCGCCTCTAGAGGAGTATATAAGAACTTCGAGGGTGATGATACAAGGGACACACAAAAATCTCTACTCATAGCAAACATAGCACTTAGATGATTTTGGCGACTTTCCGTTTTTGTTATTCGAGCTACGACTCAACTAGGGTTTTGCAATCTTAGGTTGTTAGAAGTAGGGATCTCGCCAACAGCTCTCATAGCCAAGGGTCATATCCTGTTGTAAACGCTCATTGGCAAATTTGGAATAAGACATACATTTGCTCTATTGTCCATTCTTACTTTATTTTTCTATCTTTACTTCGTATTATGATTGATTGGCGTGTGGTTCAGCAGATATTCGGGACCTCTGGGAAACTAGGGTTTACCCTACGTTACTAATTCAATGGAAATTGACAGTGCAAATTTTTGTTCCCACAGGTTGGCACTAGAAGGAGAGGGCATCGGATTATCTAACTCGAAAAACCACCGAACGTTTGAGACATAATATGCCAGACAAAATGGACAGCGGTGTCATCTCTTTCAAGGAAAGAGCAACGACCAACCCGGTCAAACGTCTCAACGATCTCCTTGTCATTGAGCCGACAATCCAGAATATCGATGTCACGAGGATATTGGTCGACACCAGAAGCTCGGCCAACATCGTCTTCAAAGACACACTCGAGAGAATGGAAGTCGACCTATCCAGAATCGCAAAGATCCTAACCCGATAGTAGGGCTTTTGGGGGAACCTACCATGACTCTCGGCACAATCGACCTCTCGGTAAAAGCCGGTAGTGTGTCAAAAATTGTGGAGTTCCTGGTCATCGATCGAGCCACATCCTACAACGCAATCGTAGGAACTCCATGGTTGAACTCAATGCAAGAAATCCATTTGACATACAACATGTGCCTCAAGTTCCCGACCCCTCGCGGAATCGAGACTATCTAAAGAGATCGGAGGATCTCGCTAGTGTTCTTTGCTGTAGAGTTAAAACGGAAGAACCCGTTAGTTGAATTTCCGCCTAAAAGAAAAAGAAATCATCTACAGTCGACAAAGCCCCAGAACAGGACGATACTGATATCCTTTGGTAGTCACGAGCAGCCGAAGCTTTAGAAGGGAAACGAGAACCAACCTGCGAGCCCATTGTCTTGGTATGCTTAGACAAAGCATTCCTAGATCGTTGCTTAGAGATTGGTGTGAACCTGAGTGAATATCTGAAAGTCGAGCTATTAGCTTGTCTGAAGGAGAACTTGCACACATTCGCACGGGCCGCGGAAGATATGCTGGGGATTGACATCAATGTCACATGTCACGAGGTCAACGTTGACCCTACTTTTAAGCCCATCAAACAAAAGAGACCAAAGTTGGGACCAGAACATGCCAAGGCGGTCAATGACAAGGTCGAAAAACTCCTCAAAGTCGGGTCCATAACAGAGGTCAGATATCCCGATTGGCTCGCTAACCCAGTAGTTGTCAAATGATGAACAGGAAACGGAGAGTCTGCGTTGATTTCACCGATCTCAATAAAGCATGCCCAAAGGATAGCTTCCCGCTGCCACATATCGACCGCTTAGTAGGGGCAACAGCAGGGAACAAACTCTTGTCCTTTATGGATGCCTTCTCTTGGTACAGTCAGATTAGAATGAACCTCGACGATCAAGAGAAGACCGCATTCATAACTGACATTGGCACTTACTGTTTCAGCCTCAAGAATGCGGGCGCAACTTATGAACGGCTCGTCAACTGTATGTTCGGAGAACAGCTCGGATAAACAATGGAGGTGTACATCGATAATATGCTCATAAATCCCTCGAGGCACAAGATCATATTGCCCATCTCTGAGAATGCTTTGAAAGGCTAAACCTCCACAATATGAAACTGAACCCCGCAAAGTGCAGGTTTGCAGTGGCATCAGGCGAATTCCTTGGTTACCTCGTGACCTATCGTGGGATCGAAGCTAACCCGAAAGAAATTACCGCGTTAATCAAAATGGCGTCTCCAAAAACCAAACGTGAGGTACAGAGATTGACCGGTAGGGAGGCAGCACTAAACAGATTTATCTAACGATCGACGGACAAATGTTTTCCCTTCTACGACACTCTAAAGGGGAACAAGAAATTTGAATGGACCGAAGAATGCGAAAAGGCTTTCCAACAGCTGAAGCACTACTTGGCCACTCACCCGGTAGTCGCAAAACCTGTAGAAGGAGAATCGTTGTTCCTGTACATTGCAGTATCAACCATGGCAGTAAACGGCGTCCTTATCCGAGAAGAACGCAGTTAGCAAAGCCTATCTTCTACGTAAGAAAAACTTTGCTCGATGCAGAGACGTGCTATCCGATGATGGAAAAACTGGCCTTTGCAGTTGTAATGTGAGCACAAAAGCTAAGGCCGTACTTCCAGTCCCATATGATCTAGTGCTCACATCATTTCCACTGTGGGCTGTCTTTCATAGTCCCATTCACTCTTGGAGATAAGCAAAATGGGCAATCGAACTAAACGAGTACGACATCGAGTATCGAGCGAAAACCTGCGTAAAATCACAAGTACTCGCTGATTTATTAGTAGAACTCCCTACGGGATGCACATCCAATCGAGAACCCGACTCGACCAGGACCCTCTATGCGACGGATCCTCATCCAAGCAGGGTTCTAGGATTTCAATCTGACTCATGTTACCAACGGGGAAAGTAGTGGAACAATCATTCCAACTAATCTTCCATGCCTGAAACAACAAAGATGATTACGAAGCCCTGATCGCAGGATTACGATTGGCACACTACTTAGAAATACGCAACATTCACGCCTCCTGTGACTCCCAACTTGTGGCAAGCCAATACAGTGGGGAATATGAAGCAAGAGATGAAATAATGCACGCTTACTTAAAACTCGTTCGAAATTTAGCTCGAAGTTTCGACCAGTTTGCGCTCACCCTGGTCCCGAGATCCGAAACCGCTCAGGCCGCCGCTCCAACCGCCCTAGCATCCAGTTCGGATCTAGGGTTAAGCAGGGTGATTCCCGTAGAGTTTATAGAACATCCTAGCATCAGACCACCCGTTGTCATAAACCTAATCGACTCTCCCGACGGCGATACCCACAAAGTTGATAACCAACCCACGCAAAAGTCCGGGCGGATAGAATACGGATTCGAAGAAAATCCTTGCGTACATTGCCGACGGAAAACTCCCGGCAGAAAAATGGGCTGCACGAAAGATTAAAAACCAAACCGCGTGATACGTCTTAGTTGATGGAGAACTTTACAAGTGGAGATTTTCAGGGCCACTCATGACCTTCGTAGATGGAGAGGAAATATAATGGAAGAGGTCCATTCTGGTTCCTGCAGAAATCATTCATGCGGAGGATCTCTCGCATTCAAAGAAAGCGCCACAGATACTATTGGCCAACAATGATCAAAGATTACGAGAACTTTGCGCGGAAATGCGAAAGGTGCCAAAGGCAACCCTTAACTATCAATCAACCGGCAGAGGTCTTCTCGTCTCTCTAGGCACAATACCCGTTAATGCGATGGTCGATGGATATAGTCGGGCCCATGCATAGGTCAAAACGAAAAAGATTCCTGCTGGTCTTGACAGATTTTATCTCAAAGTTGGTGGAGGCAGACTCCTACGCAAGCATTAAGGACGCCCAAGTCGAAAGCTTCGCATGGAAAAACATTGTTTGCAGGCACAAAGTCCCATACGAAATCGTAAAAGACAATGGGTCTCAGTTTATATTTACCAGATTCGAGGCCTTCTGCGAAAAATGGAAGATACGACTAACCAAATCAACCCCTAGATACCCAGAATGCAACGGCCAAGCCGAAACTACTAACAAGACCAACCTTGATGGACTCAAAAACGTTTGGACACCAAGAAGGGTAGATGGGCCAAAGAGCTTGAAGGAGTCTTATGGTCGTATCGCACCACTCCGAGATGTGCAATGGGAGAAACCTTGTTTGCCCTTGTATACGGAGCAGAATGCATGATCCCAGCGGAGATATAGTTTCCCGGAGTACCCCAAAGGTTACTCCCAGAACGAGAAGAGTCAAACAATCTGATGCTGCTTGACGAGCTCAACCTGATCAACGACACGAGGACCATGCCCTTATATGAATCCAAAATTGTCAACAGGCGGCCGCAAAGTACTATAACGCTAACGTGTGCAGCCGCAGATTCAAAGAAGGTGACCTAGTCCTTCGAAAGGTTTTTCCGAACACCGTCGAACGAAACACTGGAAAACTCGGAGCAAACTAGGAAGGACCATACAAAGTAATAAAATTCGTCCGACCATGGTCGTATGAAATCATGAATATGCAAGGTATCAAATTTCCGAGAACTTGGAATGTGATGCACCTCAAGAAATACTACCACTAAACAATGTTTTGAACTGAACTACCAGACGACTTGATCCCTGAAAAGGGTACGTAGGCAGTTCATTGCAAGACGAGCTCAGCTATCCCCCCTCATCAAAAATGGGGTGTGGGGGTACGTATACGCATACTCGTATACTCCCAAAAAAAACAAAATACCCTCTTCCAGATTCGGTATTTTTGAAACTTTTTTAAAAAATACGGCAGAAAACCTCCCAAAATTTGTTTGTCATCAGAACACCCCATTCCACAACTCGCTTAAAAACAACGTAAAAATTCAAACTTAGACACAACGAGACGTCGCTAACGCTCGAAGGACCCTCCTATTCGTCAAAGCTTTCCGAAAAGGAATACCCAAGACTCGAACTTAGCTATCTCTAGGGAATGAGCATCCTCAATAACCTTCAACTTCCCTTCAAACTACGACGACCTCTCTAGCGCCTCCGCCAATTCCTTAACAATACGGCCGGCATCCGACCCTCACACACTGATCATCCCATCGATCAACGAGGCAAACTGGGAAACAAGGAAAAAGAGGCGGCCAAGAATCGCTCGATGCACGGAAAGAAAAAAGACGAAAAAGGAAGAAGATTTTTCTAAAACAAACCTTAGCACGATGTCTGGACACCGTCGTAGCCAGAGGGTCAGTCTCTGCTTCCTTGGTACACCTCCTCTTCTTGGCCGCATCAGGACTAGCGCAAAGTCTCTTATGGCCCTTCGGCGTAGGAGCCGGAATCGCGTAAGGTGCAGGCAACCCCAAGACGATTGCCCTCTTGACTGGGGGAGGAGGCATCGATTCCTAAACTGGTTCCACATCAACGACCTGGACCGGGTTCGAAGAGGAACCCGACGGCTGAACCTCGGATACCAACACACGCACAGCGATCTCCCCTCCTTTAGGAACAGCATCTCGCACTGGGGGAACCTCGGGAGTCAAGGTAGATGCTGGAGCCGCAGATCTAGGAGGCATGCCGACGAGCCAACTCGTTCTGGAAAGAAAGAAATTCCATAATAAGTTGGAACGGCTCCGGTGGTAGGAAGATCCGGCAATTTCACACCAGCAGCGTTGCTCATCTCGGCATCACCGCTCCTCTGAAAGTTGCTGGAAGAAGACATTTTGGCAAAAGAAATATTTTCTAAGAGAAAATGCAAAGTGAACTTGAGAAAATGGGAGAGTGTGGAGAGAATGAGAAATGTGAATCTATATTTATAGAAGAAACAAAAGTTGAAGGATTTTCCGCATTAAAATAATCAAAAAAAACCTTTTTGATTAACACCCTCACTCGCTCGTAAGAATCGTGCTCGAAACTTGTGAGCTGGGGGATAACTGTTGGGATCAAAAATGGTACTCTCGAAATCAACATCTAATTTTTTTATTTCCATACGAATGCAGTCTCATTCAAGACAACCAACTTGCCCATTTTACGAGTTGGGTCAATCAAGACGACCAACTCGCCCGTTCGGCAAGTTGGACAAGCCCAAATCGCCAAACGGGCGAGTTAGGTACCACGAGCAATCCAACTCGCCCGTTCAGCAAGTTGGATCAATCAACCAATTTTCACCTCGTCCTCACAACCCTCTTTCGAAACTTGATCGAACTTATCTTTGTTTCTTCTCGATCAAGACTGACGTTGGAACTTTAAAGAAAGAACTCGTTTTCTCGTGAAAGGATCATGTCGATCATGTAAGACGATAACAGTTAAGTAAACACATGGGGTTGCATGCCTCATAGAAAAGATCCTAACTCTCGGACGACGTCGTCTTAGGAATCCTCTTATGATAGAATCCTAAAAACTCCTAAGTCAAAGAACGGCCAGAGAAGGTGTAAAACTCGGCTAAAGGCCCACTCGCGATTTTATCTGAAATTGAGCCCAATCGTTTTGACGGTTTATCTTTTATTTTGCAGGAAGGGATAAATGTCAAGTTTGGAAGATAAATGTTAAGTTTCCAAAGATAATCATGAAGATCGAGGGAAAAA